>WEKX01003754.1:35468-70309 GCA_013390025.1 Pitta sordida | reverse complement strand
GCTGCTCAGGAGAGGAGGCCATTTCCCTGCTTTCCATGGGGTCCCTCCCATGGGAGAAAGTCTTTCATGATCCTCCCCAGCATGAGTCCAATCCCAGGGGCAGCAGCTCTTCCAAACACTTCTACCCGTGGGTCACTCCACAGTGTACAGTCCTTGAGCACTGGCTGCTTCACCGTGGGTCCCATCCCAAAGCACACAGATCCTACCAGGTACAGTTCTGCCACACAGCGTGGACTTCTCTCCATGGGCCAGCGTCTCTCCTGATACTCTGCTCCAATGTGGGCTCCAACGGGCTGCAGCCTCCCTCCAGCATCCACCTACTCCAGTGTGGGCTCCCTCTCCACGGACTACAGGTGGATCTCTCCATTCCATGGGCTGCAGGGGGACAGCCTGCTTCACTGTGGTCATCATCCTGAGCTGCAGGGAGATGCCTGGAACACCTCCTCCCCCTCCTTCCACCCTGGCCTTGGTGCCTGCATTTGCTGTTAAAACTTCTCACGGCTCTTCTCTGGCAGCCATCTTCTTCTTGCTGTAACTTTTTTTTTTCTTCCCTTCTTAAATATGTTATCACCGAGGCGTCTCTATCTTTGCTGACTGGCCTGGCCTTGGCCAGCAGCAGGTCCAGCCAGGAGCTGGCTGGCATTACCTCTGCCAGCTGTGAGGGAGACTTCCAGCAACTTCTTGAAGGAAAGTCTCCTCCATAGACCTCCTGCTAGCAGAAAAAAAACCAGCCACAGCAAACCCAGCACAGTAATGAAAAAGATGGAGAGAAATAAAACCCAAGGGGAACAAGAGATGCACAATATGACTGCTCACCACTCGCTGCCTGTCACCCAGCAGTGATCAGCCCCTACGAGCCAACTCCCCCCAGTTTATATACTAGACATGATGTTCTGTGGTGTAGGTCAGCTGGCCATGCTCCCCACCAGTTTTTTTGTGCAGATCCTCAGGCTGCTCTGCTCCTTGGCAGAGCATGGGAAACTGGAAAGCTCTTCAGTCAGGAGAAGTCCTACTAATCAAAACTAAGCAGTCTGTATATTACTGACATTATTCTCATACTAAATCAAACTCCACAGTACTGTACCAGCTATTAGAAGAAAATTAACCCTATCCCAGCTGTAACCAAGATACAGCCTCAGTAGCTGCCTGTTACTCTGGACTGAAAATAGCTGAGTGTCTTCTCCTTCAGATGTCTTCTTCATTAGTGGTATGGGAAAGGCTGCAGCTGAATAATACCGTGAATCTGGTTTTTGGACAGCACCATCATAAAAATCTGCAACTCGCAACAGAATGTACAGATCAAGTATAAACTGCCTTTGCTGGTTCAAATTTATTCCAGAAATATCGACAGAAAAAACTGTAGAGCAGACTGTAGAGGGGAGCAGGACTGTGAGCCAGGAGACCTGAAAGCTGCTGCACCGGGTAGTTTGTCATATCTTAACTGGTGTGAAAACAACAGGTACGGTGAATTCTCAGTGGTGTGATTTCATTTGGCACATAGGCTCGTTGGCGTATGCCTGTTTGATCCAGATGGAATTTGTGGTGCTCAGTGACCCAGTATTGAAGAGATCCAAATTTAATGAATGCAGACCCACTTTTTAGGGGGTTTGTTAATAGTGCACTTTTAAAGAAAGATGAATAATATTCGTCGCAGAAAAAAAATTGTGTATGCTGTATGTATCAGTATGCAGACCATATAAAACTGATGAAAAATCATATAGTCCTGTCAGACATTCTTACAACTTGCCTGTGTTTCTCATGAAACTTCGCAGTTTCTAGCCCAAATTTTTAACAAATTATTCAACATTTCTTTTACCAAGAAGTCACTTCTTGTCTTGATGTCATTTCATTTTGTAATTTACTATCTTTCCTAATACATCATTTAGCATAGTGGAATGTCCTGTTATCCTGTGGATAATAATGTAACCCACACCCTCACAACAACTGTAATGCCCCAAGACCTGCACTGTTGAAAGCTAACTAGAAAGACAGTGGACAACTGGTTTACCAGATCATGTGCCAATAAACTAAGGGATTATCCAGTTAAATCATATGGGAATGTAAGGAGAATGAAAGACTTCCCTTTTTTGACAGGAGTGAGTTAGTACATTGCATGAGAACATACACCACATGGAAAGAGGGTGTGTATTTTACCCCCTTAGAACACAACATTTTAAAGGAATTTGAAGTCTCTTTTTTTGTTCCAGTGGAGATGACAGTATTACAGTCATACTCCTTATTTGCGGGTTACAGGTCTCCCGGGAGTCCTGCAAATTGTCTAATCCACGAACACGGGCGCACCATTGATATGCATATAGGCCACACCCATTGCTCTGCCCCCTGCCACTCTGGAGCGATGGGGGAGCATTTTCCCTACCTCCCCATGGGTTCTCACAGCACAGGAGAGCAAAAGGAACTGTTTCTGAGCCCTCTCTGAGTGGGGAGACATCTGGAGAATCCCTGGGCTTCTCTTCAGCCATGCTGCTGCTTTTACCACTGCCAGGCCACTTGCCACCACGCATGCTTGCACCACCACCGCGATGGGGAAACTCGCCCCAGGGCTGCAGTGGGCAAAAGGGTCGACAGGTGTCCCGGGCTCAGGTTGGCACAGGTCCGTGCCACCAGTGTTCTTGGAGCTTGGCAAACTTCAACTTTGCAATACTGCAACACCCCAGGGCCCCTTATGGCAGCAGAAGGCATTGGTGTTGGAGGGTTTTTTCCTTTAATTTCGGCTGCTGTGGTACATCCGCCGGTCTCGAGTGTGGGAGCAGCAGTGGTGGCTTTACGGACCCAGCAGAATGCCACTTCCCCCTGCTGTGTCAGGGGAGGGCATGGGGGAACAGAGGCCTCCTCCTGGCATGGCGGGGACACATCCAGCCACTGCCCCATCCCAGCACACAGTGCTTGCCCCACCGCTGCCATGGCCAGCCCAGCCCCAATTTCGTGGGGCGCTTTTCCTGGGGCTACATCTAGCACCGAGTGCAGCTGGCACTCAGCTCCTGTGCACACCCGCCGCTTGGTGCTTGGCTTCTGCTACAGTTTAGCACACCTATGGGCATCGCCTCCCCTGCCTGTAACCATGGAAACAGTAACACACAGATGCACACGCACATAGACAGTCCTCACTGTTCGCAGGTGCTCCCTGGAAAAGTGCTGGTGGGAACAAAGGGACAAATGCTTGAGAGCACACACAGGCGGGTGGGGCAGAGGGAGAGAGCAGACAGTAGGAGGACAGTGCAGCATTCCGGTAGCACTTTCCCTGGGGCTGTGTATCAACAGGGACCCCGGCTATGCTTAGCATGACAGAGGAGGGCATAACTTAGGCAGAGCTACGCTAGGTATCAGTGTCTGCCTGCAGCTCGGGGCATACAGGGCAGCCAGCGCTGATGCATCCTCATGAGGGGCCTCATGTGCCCTAAGGCATGCCACAGCGTCACGTGTAAGACTAAGTACAGTTGGCCCTCTTCCACTTCGCACCCCCATATTGCAGCTTCACATCTTAGCAGCATATTTGAGCGATTAAGGAGGCCGCTTTTCGCAACTGCGCATGCACAACCTGGCACGCATATTCAGTTAGGCAGCAGGAATATGCAAATCAATCCACACAGCTGCCACCACAGCTCTGCTCCCGACATGGCCAGGGCCCCGCATCCCGACAGTGGGCATGGCAGCAGCGGCCGTCCCGCTCCCAGCACAGCGGGCCACTGACACAGCAGTGGCAGTGGCGGCGCACAGGGCACGTGGGGCAGGTGTGGCAGCGGCTCCACTTCAGGCACAGCCGGATGCTTGCCCCACTCCAAGAGAGGAGGCCTCATGCAGTTATGAAGGATTTACACACTCTCAGCGTAGACATGCTGTCCAAGACTTTCTCAAATGACTCTCCGAGACATACTCATCTATCCCAAGTAGAGAGAGACCACGTCTAGCCACCTGGAGAGACACCGGAACAGCAGCATGGGTGGCTGCCCCGCGCCAGTGTTCCCGGCCGAGTGGAAAATGGATTTTTCCTAGCGTGGGCGCTGGGAAACATTGACACAAACAGTTGAAGAATGTTTTCAGTGTTTGAGTAATGCTGGCAAATCGAACCAGGATTCCAAGCATGACTTTGCAGTGTTGGGGTATTCAAACTGGTGTTGTACTCCACTGTATTTGCACAAGGGTACCTCCACATAGTGGGATCCTGTGAGAAATTTCAAGGCAGTTTGAATTTTCTCAGATAAACCAGGCCCTGTTTCTTTTCCAACTCCTTATTTTGATGTATGGTTTTGAATTTTCTGAATTGTCCATATGTCTTATATTTTCCCCACTTTGCAGCTTAATTTTTTATTGCATGCTATCATCTTTTATAACAAAGACTCATATTTAGATCCCTAGTGAGGACATTATTCTTCATCACTATCTCTTTCAGTGCTTCCTCTAACAGAAATTAGTTTGAAGAATTAGTCCATTTTCAAAAGACTTTTCAAACCAAATTCAAGTGGAGTTGCTGTACAATGCTCATCCAGGCACTGGGAAGAAAGTATCTCCTGTCTTTGTACCTCCTAGTACAGCCTCCCAGGGCTATCCAGAATCTCTGCAGAGCTATAAATCTTAAATTTGTTGCCAGAATGCACGATGTTTGTGAACTAGAAGAAGCTGGAAAGAGGACTTGAAAGAAACAAAAGCTTGGTTTAGCTTTAAGATAGGATTAAGAAGCAATATGCCTTAGAAGAGTGCATCAGTGCACTTCTGTTATGGAAGTGTCAGGTATTCCACATAGTAAAAAGTATGTGTAATTTTCTGTTGTCTTCTATACATCAACAAGAAGAGTATTACTTGCGTGATACAAAACTGCCACTGTCACATTTGCCTTTTGAAGAAATAGTCAATGTTGCATGTTGTAAATATCTTCTTCTAAGAACTAACTGGATTATTTAAAAAAACCTTGAAGTTAATAAAATAACAACTAATATTTTAGAGGCACAGTTAATTATCTGTGATTTAATTACAGAAACAAAATTCTAGATTCAACTTTTCAGTTTTCCATTATCCAGTTTAATTAATATCTGTATCTAAATTAGTTCGATGCTGGCAAAATCAGTGCATGGCCTTTCATTTTAAAGTTTTTTCTTTTTATCAAACTTTCCACTTGATATTGTTAGGAAAATACAGACTCATTAAATGGACAATTTTAGCAAAACTTACAAAATATCTTTGTTGACACATTGTAGTAATTTCCAGATTTATTTTAAATATTCTGTGACTTTCTGACTCTAAAAACTCTCTTTCAATTTACCTATACATTGAGCGTTTACTTCAGAGAACTAACTACCTTAAAGCTGTTGTGAAGGTGGTTTTCTGTTTCCAGAATAGTTTCTTGCTCTTGGAATTATGCACAGGTGTCTTCTTTTATAGAAGACGGTTATGGTTTATCTTTAAAATTACATAAAATAGAATGCTAGGCAGGATGGGTTGAAATAAAAAAAGGAAATAAATTCAGGAAAGGAAATTATTCATCTACCTATATGTGAATGTTTCCCACTCCCTCTTAACCTTGAGGATGGAAGGGGGGGGGAAGGGGAAGGCACAAACAAGGGGAAGAAATAATAATAATAGGGAATAAAACAAACTGATAGGGAGACAGAAAAGGGAAGGGAAAAAAACCCAAAGAGTTGTTTGTCTACTATCCTTTTTCTCTCTGGGTATGTGGAGGAGGAGGATTGAGTGCTGATCGTGCTGCTGTGGATGCTGGGGAGGCAGATGGCCGGGAGAAGGGAAGAGTTCCACAGAGAAATGGCTGGGTTTGGGACAGCGTCTCTCTCTGGACCTGGTCTGAGCAGGAAGGAAGGGACAAATTTCTCCGCGCTGTAACTCCGGCAGCGGCAGGACGTGGGGCCGGACAGGTGCTGGGAGGGCTGTGCTGCACTGCCATGCCCCCACCCCGAGAGAAAATGGAAAAAAAAATCAAAAAGAAAACCAGGTACATATGTATTAACCCATTAACCCATGACAACAGGCGTACCAAATTTTAAAGCAGAAATACAACAAAGCTGTACAGCATTTAGTTAGATCTCACTTTACTGTTGTGTTAGTTAAAATAGGCTTTGGAGCTGTCAGTTGGAATTGGTGGGTGCCTGTGAAGACGTTTTTGTGAGCAGCGTTAAAAGCTAGCTGTTCTGTTCTTCCAAATGCAGGGGCTCCTTCCGCACCCTGGGGCTGTGCGAGAAACATTCTCTGTGCATTTTTCTGCGTATTAGATTTCTGGATCATCCTGTAATCCTGCAGACAGCATTGGAAGAGTTCTTGAGGAAATACATGAGGTGTCTGGCATTTATTCCTGCGACGCCAAATATTGTTCTGTTTGTCATAGCATGAGTGTAGAGTGAAAACACACACTCCAGTTTGCCAGTGTGGGGCTAGCACTGTTTGTTGCTCTTACGGCTGCGTGGTTGGCAGCATGCAGTGCTGCGCCAGGGAGGAGCACTGGGACAGACAATGCAATGTTCCTGCACGGAGGTATGAGAGAAATTGTCAGAGGGGAGACACCTGAGTTACAGGCATGCTGTGGACAATTGCTCACTCTTGTTTCAAGTGTGCATAAAAGATCATGGAATGGCTTGGCTTGGAAGGTATTGCCCATGTATTCCATGTTAAGAAAATACATATAACTGCAAAACTTAGAACGTCTCTCTGAAAATTTAACCACATATTGATGCTCATAGCTTTGATTTTCAGTCTATGTGTTCTCAGATCTCAAGAATTTTAAGCTTGTTAGCTGGCATCTTCAAGATCAGTTGAAGAACAGTTTTCCTAGATCATCCGCCCTAATTTCCGTTAGGGAAGGAATTTGGAGGAAGCTGTGGACTAGGTGTGTGTGGAAACCAGGACAGAGCTTCCATGCTGAAGTTCAGAGGTGTGCCTGTGGCAGCATTGGTTGTCATGCAGAGCAGTAATGCTGTTGGAAGGCAGCATGCTGTTTGAAATTGCCCTTTTCAAACCCTTGCCTTCCAAACTGCTTACAGCTGCTGTGTGAGTGTTCTCATTAGAGACTGACTTGGCTGTATTTAGTAGCAAATTTAAGTCCTGATTTATAATGTCGGTCCTGTAAGCTGATTGCTTCTAAAAGACTAAACACATTTAGTCTGCAGACTCTACTTTGTTACTGTATTGGCCTTAGGAACTATTGAAAAAAATAGGTCGATTTGCAATAATTTGCTTTGCTACTTTTCAGAGATAGGTGAGGACTGTGGGTATTTGGAATTTAAAGGATATATGTACAATTGCTTAAATACCTGCTATAGTTTTCTTTTGCAAGGTTAAAGCTAGATTTGGAAAAGGTTTGTGTTTGCTTTGTTTTAACAAGGGTTATGTTGCCCTTTGAGTTGCTAGTTAAATGTTTCTATTTTAATGTAGCGCTATATTCTTAAAGGGGTACCATTGAGATGCAAAACAAACCAGAAACAATCTACTTTTCAGTTAATAAAAGTGGTTTTTCCAGTACTATTTATTTCCAGCCAACCATAAATTAAGGCCTTAAGAGAACAGAAGCAACAAATACTGGACTTCTTTTCACTTCTTTGTTCCCTACAGCTCTTCTAGTGAACTAAGTTTAAATTATAAGAATTAAGTTTTCATTTGACTTGTAGTTATATGTGGCAGTCATATTTTAGTGATCATTTTAACAGATCAAAGGCTCCAGCACATGAACTGGTGGGCCTCCTAGTACTGGGTATTATAAAAGAAAAACATTCAATATAAAGAGAAAGGAATTGTGAATTGTAGAAGTTTTTCACAAAGTCGTTAGATATTTAAAGTTCTACATTCAGTCTTTTGGCGGTGGTTCATATGTGAAGTTAAAGTTACTCAATTATTATGTATATGTTTGGGGTTTAATAGCAGTCAAGCAAAATTCCTTTTAAAAATGCAAATCAGGCTAATGGAAGCCTGCAACATACTGCTGAATCATTTTCTCTAAGTACAGTTAACCCTCAGTACTTCGCGGTTCCTCTCTCCTGGGTTCACTTCTTCATGGCATTTTCTCCACGACAATGGAAGTCTGTTTCGCAGTGCATTTGCTACTGCGCCTGCGCTAAGCTCACAGTCATGAATATGCAAAGTAGATAGTCAGGAATATGCAAATTAGCCCTGCCCACTGCACCACCCCACTCAGCCATGGTGCACTCCAGCGATGTGTCGGCAGCTCACAGCGCCCACAGGCATACACTGTGTGTGTTGGCATCTCCCAGTCCAAAGAGACACCGGGACAGGAGCAACAGCAATTCCCACCCCCACGGCAGGAAAAAAACCCCTCTCACACCCAGTGAGGGTTCCCAGTGGAGCCTCCACTGCCTGGCAGCCACCTGGAAGGTGTTGGGAGGGAGGGAGCAAGGCAGCCCATGCTGACAGCTGATAGGCCCCTTGCCAGGCAAGAGTAGACTCTCTCTCTGCAGCTGCCCTGGCTCTGCACCCTGTCTCGGCTCTGCCCACACCACCACCCCTGCCACAAATTAAGGAAAATTAATTAAAGAGAAATGGAAAGAGGGGAAAAGTCTCTGCTGCCCCCTTCCTTCCCCATGGTTGTCGGCAGGGATGAAGCCTCTCAGCCCAGCATTGTTGCATCTCCAACATTGCCTCAGACAAAACAACTCCCCCACGAACAAACAGCCAACCAAACAACGAAACACAGAGCCACATGCCCAGGCTTTGATGATGCTTTTAAACTGGTTCTGTCCCTCTGAAAACACCCTTGATCTGTCACCTGAATGATATAGACTGTGTTTATCTATCACATTCTATCAGGATTGTTGAGGTCCTGAGCTTCCGGGGCAATAAACATGAAGCTGACTGGGGCTCTCAGGACCATGAATAAAAACAAAAGGCACAATCTGCTGCTTTCTACCCCAAACAATTTCAGCTTAAACAATTCAGCCTCCAGAAGGAGGAAACGCTCTGGGATGGGGCCAGGTAGATGCTGGAGTGGCTGTGGTGCAGCAGTCTGCCAGCCCAGCCACATTAACATAAGAACAAAATTTAAAATGTTAATATACTGCTCCTGGACCCCGGCAGCACCATGTCCATGGTGATGAGGCAGCCACTGCTGTCCATCCGTATTGTGTCCCCCCCTGCTCACATATTTAAACACAGCTCGCGCCGTGCTTGGAACTTGCTGCCTTGCTTTGGATAAAAAAAAAAATACAAAATGTGTTCAAGGGGACCACAGTGAGCACAACCCAGGCACTGCTCCTGGGCCCTAGCACGGTGGCAACCGCTGCTCCTGGGCCTGGCAGACATGGCGGGGGGCGGCTGGGTCCCCTCTCTGTGGTATGCAAGCCTGGGGCAGCGTGGCAGGTGTGTCTCAGCACCAGCGCACATGGGAGAGCATGGGCAACCAGCAAAGAGAAGTGGGCTTGGCGTGCCCACAGGTGCTGGGAGCTGCCAACACACAGCAGGGTTGTGCCAAGACACCACCGGAGCCTGCCAGAGCTGAAGGGAGCAGTGCAATGGGCGGGGCTAATCTGCATATTAATAAACTGCCTATGTTCACAGAGCGAGGGCTTCATAGAATCATAGAATCACAGAATCAGTAAGGTTGGAAAAGACCTTAGACATCATCAAGTCCAACCTATCCCCTATTACCTAATCTAATGTAGTCAAACCTGTTCGCTAACCTGTTGCCATCCTACTACCAACACACCATCCTACCTATAACACACTACCCTAATATCTAGGTCATGCCACCAAGTACATCATCCAACCTTTTCTTAAACACCTCTAGGGACGGTGACTCCACCACCTCCTTGGGCAGCCCATTCCACTGAGAAATCACCCTCTCTGTGAAAAAGTTCCTTCTAATGTTGAGTCTAAATCTCCCCTGATGCAGTTTAAGACTGTGTCCTCTTGTTCTATCACTTGTAGCCAGAGAGAAGAGACCGGCACCCAGCTGGCTACATGGGGGGAGAGAGACCCGCAGCCCCATAGTAATCAAGGGACAACTGTAATAGGAAGGAATCCTGTATGTGCTTAACATTTTCACTTTAAAGTACTGTGTATGATGGCTCTGAAACTGGAAATGACAAGGAGTAGGCACAAAACAATGAGGAAAACGGAAGTTTAAAATTGTGTGTTATGTTAACAGATACGCGGCCTTGGGGATATACTGCTTTTTCTCTGAAGGTAGAAATTATTAATGGGGAATCTCTTTTCTGAATTTGCGAAAGAAAAATGCAGCTCTATGTTACTGTTCCGTCTATCAGAGTTAGCTTTGCATTTGATTGTGTAATACTTTTGAATAGCTGTGATGCTGCAGTTTACAGTACACAAACACTGAAAAGTGTTATGTGATGGTAAAAACAATACTTGCATTCAGGAGAGGGGATTTTTTTTCCTAGCAGAAGATTAATACTTGTCTGTAGGGTTTTTCCTTGTTTGTTTTGTGGCTTTTTCCTCCTTGTGAATGAGGAAGTTTTCATTCTAGATTGAATAGAGCTGTCATTCTAGTCTTGAAGAAAAAATAAAGTGGCAAAATAGATGGCGTTCAGTCTTTTGCATTCCTAAAGGTACTCTTTAACACAACTGAATGAAAATTTTTAAGAACCATCCCTTAAAGTTTTCTGGAAAGTCTTTTGTAGACTAGAACTCCATTTTTTAATTAACTGATTAGACTGCGTATTTCAGGCCCCCATGTTCTGGTGTGATTTGAGGATTCAGAGAATTACAGATTTTAGTGAGTTAGGTAGAAGCTTAGAGATTTAGGGGGTTTAGTGAAACAGTGAAATTTTAGTGAATTTTAGGAGGTTTTTAGAAGGATTAGTAGATTTTAAAATAATTCAATTGGCCTGAAAATTAAGACCAAATATTAAAGGTGAAAAACCTTGTTCCTCGGTCCTGAATGGTAAACAAAAGAGGATTTTACTCAAAACAAGGGGGAAAGAATGCGAAACATCAGAGCAGATTGGTTGAAGGGCTTATGGCAAGGTGTAAATTTATGACATAATAGTGAAGGGATGCATATTCATGGAGTAATTTTCATATGTATGAGGCATGGGTATAAAGATAGGTGGCAAAATTGGGGGAGGGGGGTGTGCTTTAGGCACCTGGCAGGGCTGAGAGACACATTGCTGGTCAATGTTCTTTCCGTGTTTCTTGGGCCAAAAATAAACCTTTTCTATAGCATGCATGCGTGGAACTACCTTGAGCCCCGACTGATTTTCCTTAAATTAGTTGATTGTCGTCACTGACATCTAATTGCTGTGAAGTGCATTTAAATTTTAAAATGGCTTTGTTGCATAAATCGGTGATTTGCTAGTCTTTGCCATAATTACTTAGTAAATTAACTGTTCTGCACTTTCAAGAAATAATCAACTGACAGCGAGATACAATTTCAGTGAGATACTTTTTTTCATAGATCCTTTTCTTTTCTACAGGATCTGTGCTATTTGTTAATGTCCCAGTAAACTTAGAGTATCTGGCCTGGCTCTGAAAACCTGCTTTTCCTGGCATGTTCTTTAATAGAGCATCTGCAGTGGACATGGTTCATATATGTAACTGGTCACTGTCAGACTGTAATTTTATTTTTCAGTGGGCAAATACCATCAGTTTCCATAGACGCAGTTTTACAAACAGATGAATTGGAATGTTTTCAGCTGTGAGCATTGTGCTTTGGATTCCCTCCATGACTTTATTTATCTTCATTTCTCTTTTAGCACTGAGAAATATATGTTCTTACCCACTCCTTGTTAAATATGCACAACTCGTTTCTTCTTTTGCTGACTAAGACTCTTTTAGGTTTCTTTAATTCCCAGTTAGGTGTTCTCTGGCTAATGGCATCATTAATGCCTAAAATAGTGCTGTACCTCTGAAGGCTGCAAGTGAAACTCAAGCTCCATACAATTGTATAGCTTTTAATGAAAATGTGCTAAGTTTTCTTCCAACTGGGTGTTTTAAATGTGGGAGCTTCCTTGTCCAAACTCCATGCTGATAGAGGCTGTGTGGAAATAATCAGTGTTATGCCTGAGAAACTGCTTTTTATTGTCCATTAGGCTGCATTTAGCGCCCTGAAACTCCCTCAGCACACCACATTTGAGTTTCAGTAGCAAAATATTCAGGAAAGGCTTTCCTTTCATCCCCTTTTTCCTTGTTAGGGCTTTAGAGCCCAGACTGAACCCCAGGGCTTCAGCCTTAACCTCCCAGGAGTGTTACTCCTACCACCTTTCACAGAAGAGCAAAATGCACCTCACATCACTGTGAGGGAACACTCTGTAAAGCAGCAGCACTGAATCTTTTTGTCCCACGAGTGCAGCAGGAAGGAAAAATCAACATGGTACTGTTCACTTCCCATTTTGATTTGGATTCCTCTCTTGACTTCCCACCTCATCTTGTCCATCTCCCTGAAAAGCTGATAAAGGGGAGATCAGGTGTCACCAAACAATCCAATCAAGCAGTCTGGGCTAAGGAGAATTCCTGTTTCTTGGAAAACAGCAGTAAGATGGCTCTATAAACAAACATTGCTTTGTATCTCAGCATTGCCTGCAAGCTCAGGACTTTGACTGTTAATCTTTGCATTTATTCCTTAGGATATGCATAGTTCATGTCAAGATTTATCTTGCTATATGCTGTTCATCTGTGCTCTCAGAAATAGATGGACCAGTGTTAAATTACTGCTTTTTGCTAAAGGATAAAAAATAATTTTATTAGGTTTTCATGATTGGAAGTGGGTGCATTCTCTTCTTAATGAAACTCCACCCAGCAACAAAAAGGACAGTTATTTAAGAGATATCTCCTTTGCATGCATTTTTTGGCTTGAAATTTGATCAAATGATCGGGAAGAATTTTGAAGGTGTTTCTACAGCTCATTATGAATTCTGTGCAATGCAAAATCTCAGCTTTATTTTTGTCTCAGAAGTACACGTCTGACATAAAATTCCCTTTGGCAAGGAAAAGAGATTCCACAAATCCAAATTCTTTTGCTTATGGCGATGTCCCAGCTTGAGCGTTAGATTTTCCTTGGAGATCTTTCAGAGCCAGGAACATGATTCTTTCAGCAGGGTATGGTGCACATCAGCTTCTTGTTTAAACTGGTTCATTCTCCGGAGATGCGAAGAGATGTGTTGTTCAGTCTGGCAGTACTAATCCAAAGAGACACAAAAGGGAAGGATGAGACCCTAAAGTTTGGAAGCATGAAAGCATAGATACTGGTGCAGTGATATTTGGTTTATCAGTTGAGGTTTTATTTTTGTTAAAAAAAGCGGAAACTTGAATTTCAAAACCATATAACAACATATAATGTATTTTGGCAGCATCACATTCACACAATGTCTTTCCTACTTCTTTTGGAAAGGAAAGTTTAAGGAAAGGAAAAGAAAATAAATCTACTTATTTTCAAACGTTCTTATAGTTTGTTCTCAATACTTGTTCAGAAGAATGGAAGAAGAAACAAAATTAACAATACTTTGTTCTTGACACCTACTGCTGACAGTACATAACAGCAATTAAAAAACGAATAGTCTTCGTCGGTTTAAAATCAACTGCTGTACTTTTTGTCTAGGCCTGAGAAAAAGTTGAGTCCTTTAGCCCTGTTTTTTTCTCATGTTGAATATGAGTCTTTCAATAAACACTGAGAAACCTCTGTTCATGGACATTACCTCTGTCTGCCCTTCCAGGGGTCACAAGCGCAAGCTGGATGAAGATGATGATGCCAGTGAATCTAGTAAAGAATCCAGCAATGAAGATGAGGAAGGAAGCAGTTCTGAAGCAGATGAAATGGCAGCAGCACTTGAAGCTGAACTGAACGACTTCATGTGAGATTCATGCAAAAGATGGATTTTGTAATTGTATTTTACTTCTCATAAACAGGTCGGACTTCAGAAGAGTCCCTTATGTCAGTACTCAATGTTTTTCCAAAATGTGTGTGTATATTTTGCAAAGCAACACAAGAGGTGACACATTATTTTACAAAATTGGAAATAGATGTTTTTAAGTTGTTTTAGTAAAGGAAAATATACTTTTTTAAACAAAAAAAAAAGTATTAAATGGGACATGGTGTGCTATGCCAAAGACATGTTAGAAGATCTGTAGAACCTTCATGTACAGGATGCAAAGATTGATTAAACACACATCCAGTTTCTAAAAATACTTCAGGCTGTGGTTTATGGGTTACAGTCTTCAAAAAAAGGAAGAGATAAAGGAAATGGAATTGTCTGGGTAGTACAGCAGGAAACTGATGAACTGGTCATCCTTTTCCACAAATAAAGCTATCAAATACAAAAGGATTTTTGAAATAAAAAAAGAACTATTTTTATTTGTATAGAAACAGAGAACATGATATGCAAGCTTTGTAAACTCTGCACTTGATCCACCTGTCGTTTGCTTATAAGAGAATACATAATGATCAGCATTCATGGTTTTAGGTTACTTTGTTGGATAGCTGGGTTCTTTAGGGACATCATTTAGAGTTTTAGCTTTTCTTCTCTGTAACCAGAAATATAGCACAGCATACTATGTGGTCCTGTACTGCCATAAGACGCATATTCACCCATTCGTGTTGTCTTGGAAAGAATGAGTACTACTTAAGTCTGAATAGGATTTAATTTCTTTGGCGAGAGATCTGATGTAAAGTTTTTGTACATTCTATTTCATATTTGACCCACAAAACAGATTTTCTTTCATTTAATAAAGGTTCATTTTGTATGCTTTGTTTCCCTTTCCTGTTCGTTTGCTTCCATCAAACATGAGGTACTTTTCTGTAATTTTTCCTTTATTCTGCATGAAAATAATGAAAAACATTGTGCAAATTCAGGCAGGGAGCTGAAGCAGAGAAGAGAAACACTGGCTCAGAAGATTTCTTTTTCTTTGGTATGTGAACTACTGCATCCTGACATTTTCTCTTCGATTGGCTTCAGAAATTACCTTAAGAGGTGTTGCTCTGGTACTGAATTTCTGAGGCTAGAATCATGGTTTATTCTCAATTGCTAGCAACTGGAGAGTTAAATCCTTTTAAAAATGCATTTGCAAAAGAAGACTCATTAGTTCGTATGCCATAGCTAAGAGAAAGTATGTACTTTCTGCACCAGAACTACTTCATTTTGCCCCTTAGAAGTAAAACACCTTGGCTGCCCTGCAAATAACAGCCTGGATTTCAAAACTTGATAATGACAATAAAAGGGGAACTGAGAAAATCTTTTCAGATGAATACTCTTTTCCACTTCAGAATGCGAGGTCAGCATCCACAGACAAAAAATAGTGGGTTTGGGGGGAAAAAGTTAAACTTCCTGAACATTTACAGAGGTGACACATAGCTAAAGGCTACACTGTCCTGTGTGCTGTAGCTGCCCATGAAAACAAGCAGGATGTCTCCAAGTGAGTTTCATTGTATAACAAGAAAAGACTAATGCTTGTAAATTGGGAAGTCAAAATACTTTTTTCTTCCAGCAACCTAAATGCAGCCTCCCCGTCTATCTAAGGATGACTCCTTGCAATTAAATATTAAAATGTCAGGGGTTGTGGGGTACGTTTTGTGTTTTCTTAAAACTCCACTTGAAATAATTGGAAATAACATCAGCTTTTCGGGTCACTGTGATGCTGCAAATGACTTGACAGCCCAAATTTCAGCAGAGACTTGTTCTGGCTGATGATCTTTGCCAGTCACGCAACTCTGTGGCACATTCAGACTCTGAATATAAACACAGCCAGTGAGCAAAACTGGGCAGGCTGCTGTTGGCTCAGCAGTGCTCTTGGTTCGAGCTGCTTCCAGGGTTCTGCTTCCCCAGCACAGCAGCTGTCTCATAGTACTTGTGGAAGGTTTCCTTGCAGACAAGCTTTTTGGTGAGAAAGGCTGAATCTTCTTCCTGGTTTTATTTAATGACTGATGTTTTTGGTTTAACTGGTGGGGAATGTGTCTGGGCAGGAGTTGGAAAAATGATCAGCACTCCATTAGACCTGGTACCCTGCATAAACACCAAGTGAGGACTCTCCACCAGACACAACTGCATCTTTCTAGGAGTATGGTGCCAGCTCCTCTGTCTCCGTGGAGTTGCAGAAACCTGCAGTTGGTGTGACATACCACAGCCCTGGGAGCAGGCAGCTTGCTGCCAGGATTAAAGCCAAGCAGTTCTCTAACAATCATTGACAGGCGACTCTGATTTTGACATTAGTCACTCAAGTATCTCTTAACAACCCCTGCTCTCCAGTCTTTGAAGTGGGGGGACCAAGCATTGGGAGAGTTAAGAGGCACCAATCCATGCTCGCTGCCAGAGCAACCCATAAGGCATTGTGCCTGATTTCTGCTTGCATGTAGATTCCTGCTTGTTCAGGTGGACGCTGGTCACCAGCCTGTCTCTGCAAAGGCAGGAGAGAGAAGTGGAAAATTTAACAGATGATAAGTTAAATGCCCTGGCTAACCTGCCAGCAAGAAGTCTTTGGATGAATGAAGTTGTCACTCCCACTAACACAGTTTTCTGAAGATGCAGGAGCATCCTAGGGAAAGTGACAAATGTGATTTGTGAAATGGCCCTAACTCTTAAGTGACCTACATTTTTTGACTAATTGTTTAATCGTACCTTCTTGACCTACTTCTGTACGTTAGGTGGCTGCAAAGACCCGCTGCCAGCAAGGGCTCTCTCACGCCTGAAGCACAGACCAGACTCCCAGTGAGGCTGTTCAACTTACTGGGCAGTGCTGGTTTCTGAAGGGGTACCAGGCATGGAAATGAGCACAGAGGTTGCACAAGTTGCTTCATCAGGCTTTGTAACCATGTACTATCACTGCTGGCCAGGAAAGGTGACTCATAAGTTCTGATGGTTATTAAAGAACTGTTAAGGGCCATCGTTGTTTTAAAGACCAACAGTTTTCCTTTTTCCTTCTCGTTTTGCCCTCAGCAGTTCCCATGAGAATGAGAAGACACCACAGCTCTGATGTGGGGGTCATAAAATAATTTGGGTTGGAAGGGACCTCTAAAGGTGACCTAGTCCATCGTGCAATGAGCAGGGACATCTTCAGTTAGACCAGGCTGCTCAGAGCTCTGTCCAACCTGGCCTCGAATGTTCCAGGGATGGGGATGTACTGGGACACATGTCAAAAGCAAAAAGCATGGCGGGGGGGCATGGCCTTGTGCATCTCCTGGGGAGGAAGGAAGACAAGGGAATGGTGTCATTTAGCACTGAGATGTGGAAAGCTCCAGGCATGAAAACACTTTGACTGTTGAGTTTTGTGCATATGTGAAGTGGGCCCTCGAGTCTTCTGAGTGTTAGATAGTAACATCCTCTGTGGAGGGTGGGAAGTCTCAAGTTTCCTTCTTGGCGCTGCTGCTTGTGGAATAGGTGACTGTCTTACAAGTGTGAAAATACACAAACCTAGAGCTGTACCTAATGATTTCTCAGCTCTGCCTAATTTTACTACAGTGAACATTGCAGTAGATGACAAGCTGAAGAATAAATATATGATGGTCTTGTTAAGGAAGTGGACCTCATGAAGCTGAAAATTACAGCATGGGAAGACTCATAGTTCTCACTACCTGAAGGCAAGCTTTTTATACATTTGTTTTTCCTATCCAATCATTTCAGAAGTGTTTGGAGTCCAGCCTCCACTTATAGTCTCCACTCTCTGAGGAACAGGAGGCAGCAGTATCTAATCCCCCAGGCAGCATCACCTAGAGCAGCCATACATACCTACACGTATGCTTCCTGTTAACCTGGCTGGTTTCATCCTGCATGCACTTTCTAATGGGGTATTCCTACTCACACATCATTAATACTTGTTATTTTATCATATTGTTCTACCGGCCTTTCTCTTCCCCATCTAAAGCATGCAAAAAGAACGTGCAGGCTATGTGGCGCCTCTTTTTGCAATCACACCACCTCTATGATCTCCACATAAAAATTCCAAAGCCAGCACTAGATGTAAGATTTCAGATTTTATATGGGAACAAGATTTGAGAAGGATGCCAGGCACTTGGAACACAGGATTGCTTGACATGTGGAGAAACAGAGACAAGGTATAACCCAATCCCTCTTTTGCACAACCTCTGTTTCTGGTACAGCAAATTATCCCTTCTGCTTCTCATTCTTTGTGACTTTCTTGTTTTGTTGAATAGGAGCAGAGATGACCTGTGATTTGATACCAGGGGAGAATGGGGTTGTACATAGACTGTAACCTCAGAGCACTAAGATCATTTATTTGGTGATATGGAGCTGACTTTGACACCGATTCTGTAGAGTGCACTAAGCAGAGCATGGATTTGATGTGTTTCCATTGCTCTATATTGCTGATTTGCACGGGCACTTTAAATCCCCCGGAGTTCTCTCACCCCTGCAGGTCTCATGCCAACAGAGCCTATGTTGCCACCCAGTGAGACAGAGCTCTCTTGGCAGAGGATGTTTCCTACATGATTAATTCTCCTTTCTTTCCACCCATTATCCTAATTCTGTTTCCTGACAAGACAAGGAGCCACATCTGGTAGATACAAGCATATATGGCACTTCTAAAGGTCTCCTTCCAAATTTGAAGCTGATTGAGTCTAGCAATTGGGTAGGTTTAGAGGCCCTTTAAAGCTCTAGCAGATGTAATGCCAGAGGTACAAGTGCATGTTGTTGCCCTACCTGTGGGATGGACAGGTGTGTCCACAGGTTGCTACGTGCTGTCCTTTTCCACTCTGCTATCCTCCATAAGTCAGTATATTTCACCAAGAGACTGGGAGGCAGAATAGAGCCAGACCTTCCTCTCAATTCACCACTGCTCCCTCCCTGAGTCAGATTTTCTCTTCCTGAGCCAAACTCTCGCCAGAGCTGGCAGACAGTAACCATATTGCCAAGCCATGTAGGTTAAATAGGCAATGACAAAGTACCCGTACTTCTTCCTCTAGTTGTGCTGTGGGACATGAGCAGTGCGGATATTTCTCCTGTGTCCCTTCTACATCTGCCAGGGGAAGGCTTGCAAAAGCGAATTGCAGTAACGAGTCTCTGCTAATGTTAGTCATGAAGGCCAAGGACTATCAGAAGGGCTGTGTCCTCCTCTCTTTGCCTTCTCTATGGGAGACCAACAGCTCTTAGTGCCCAGGACTGTATGCCTGTCTCATCTACCAGACTTCGAATGTTGTTGCTCTTTCACAACAGGCAAGCTGTTCTTGCTAAAGCACAACCTACAATTGCTATTGATCAACTGCAAGTGGCAAAGCCCGTAGGCAGCAGCCTCCTCCGCATCATGCTGCTTTCAGACCAAGCACTGCCGCTTTTTGGGCAGGAAGTACAGCAAGAAGTCAGAAAAGCTTTTTATCTTTTCAGATCTACCACTATGGATATGTATGACCCTTTCAGGACATAAGTATTAAATATGTCACTTAGTGCCTATATAAATGGTGCTTGGGAAGTTCTCTGTTTTAATTAAGTGAATGCATTTGGTCCTCAGAGAGCTCAACATGTACTTGGGAGAATAAATGTTTTAATAATTCAACTTCATCTCTCCTAATCTTGTTGCTGCAACCCACAGAAAAACTTTATTTTCCTTGACACTGAATACCAAATGAAGAACGCCCCACCTGATATTTCTGCTTTTTTACTTTCTGTCCTTGAATCCAATTTCTCAGAAAGCCTCCTAGACCAAGGGGGAGCCCCACCGCAGGACCCACATGTGCAGCAGCCGTGTGCTGAGGGCACAGGATGCAGCCATCAGCCACCATCCTCCTTGGCTCTCCCTTCCAGGGCTGCCTGAGGAAGTGGTGTTACCTCTGAGCCTATCTCAGAGAGTCAGCTGCGTGTCTTCCAGCATCCATCTACTTCACTGACCGTCACCTCGCCCTCACTGGTGGAAAAAGGCATTTCAGCTTGCTTGCACAAAGCACATCTTCCCCTGCAGCTTGTGCGTCAGTAACCCAAGCCACTTTTTGGCGCTTTGTTCTTGCATTGCACTTTAAATTTCTCTTCTTTTTTAAAATTCATACGGCAGCTAAGGAGGTGAAAGCAGGCCCCAGGTGGGCTGTGGGATGGAAAAGAAAGAAACTCGACGGTTTAAAAGTTGTTCATCTCTTGCTACAGAAGCTATGCTTGGCCTGCATTTCATCTGAACATACCCGTCCAGCAAGGAAAGGTATTGGTCAGGCATTTTCACTGCTCATGGTATTGTCTCTAACTATTCCAGATGGCCTGGAGATGTGCATTGGATTTGGCACTGCAGTTTTGTGATGCTGGTGTTATTCTCTGAGGTTGTACAGTTGCAAGCTGAAACAGCCTGTCTGCACAAACTGGTTTTCTGGGGAAATCTGGAACACCCTCCAGTTCTCCATGCCATACCCACAAACATTTATAAAACACCACAACATGCTGTCTGCATGTTAGAGCCCAGGAATTCTTTTAAGGGCAGGAGGAGGAGAAGAAATCTGGCACATCGAACAAAGGCTGGACACAGTTTCCTTACTTGAAGAGGTTCTCAATCTATAAGAGGAAGGAGGGTGGCAAAACAACAGTTCATTGGATAAGAAATTGTCTTCTACAGCATGTGCCCAGGGTTGTATCAGCCCAACACCTACTGCTGCCCTTGTAACTTGAACCACTGAGCAGAGGTCCCTGGTTTGCTTAGTTACAGGAGAGTGGCTCTGCTCATCTGCCTGCCAGTGAGTCCAGCCTGCTGCACAGCAAGGGTTAATTTCATCTGTGGCCTTACATAACTTTTAATTGCCTGCATTTGACATATGTGAGGCTAAGGCACTAGCAGCAGCAGTGGAAATGCTGAGGAATAAGTCCGTGAGTTTATCCCCAGCTTATACCGTTTACCTCGTTACAGTACTGCCGGCAGCCTTCAGCTGCTCTCTGCTTCCCCAGAGTTAATAGATTTCACATGTCTCTGTGCCATGTCCCTCCCTCAGCTGAACCACTAACTCTCCACTTAGACACACCACATAATCTCCTCTCGTGTCAATGGTCAGTGGGTTGGTGTGAAGGCAACTCAAGTGCTCCGTGGCTGGGATTCAGCAGCTGCCATCTGAAAATACACAGTGTTCAAAGAGCAGCTCTGGCCATAGTGCTGTGATGCAGCATACACTGTGACAAGAGCAGCAACACAGAAACAGCTGCTGCCTTCAGAGAGCAAAGAGCAAAAATGCTGCTCAGTCACCTGGGGCTTCAACCACCCTGGAGCAACCCTGAGCCGGGCATTTTGGGCCCCTCACTACAAGACAGCTGAGGAGCGCCCAGGAAATGGCCATGTAGCTGGTGAAGGGTCTGGAGCACAAGTCTGATGAGGAGTGGCTGAGGCAGCTGGGGGGGGTTTAGCCTGGAGAAAAAGATACCCGGGAGGACCTTATTACTCTCTACGACTACCTGAATGGAGGTTGTAGACTGATGGGAGTCTGTTTCTTCTCCCAGGTAACAAGGGATAGGACAAGAGGAAGGGATCTCAAGTTGCATCAGGGCAGACTTAGTTCAACCTAAGGAAAAAATTTCTTCACTAAAAGGACGGTCATGCGTTGGAACAGGCTGCCCAGGGAAGTGGTAGAATCCCTATTCCTGGGAGTTTTAAAAAGATGTGTGGATGTGACACGTGGGGACATGGTTTAGTGATGGACTTGGCATTGCTGGGTTGGCAGTTGGATTCGAGGAGCTTGGAGGTCTTTTCCAAACCCAAACTATTCTATGAAACAGCCCCTGTGCACCAGTCTCTGCCTGGATTTGGGTAAAGTGGGTCCTCACAGTCAGCCTGAGGTCCATCACCCTGCACACTCATCTGGAATCCAGGTCTTGGTAGTAGAGACACAGCATGTGTTGCTTTTTTAGAAATCCCCATTACTTGTTGTCTTTGTGTTGCAAAGGGCTCCAGGACGCCATGGGAGTCCCAGAGAGGCAGCTCCTGCCTGGTGGAAACTGATGGAAACTGTCGTAACTCCTTGACAGGAAACCCTTCAAGGAGCTCACAATGACTGAGGAGGTGCTCTCTGGCAATTCTGAAAGCTGATACGGGCCACTTTTCAGATCAGAAGTAAGAATTTAAAACTAATTCAAGATCCTCTTCTGGGTCATTGGTGGAGTGTATTTGGAAACCTAAAGAGCACAAAGGAGAAAATACAGTCAGCCCTCTTGCATTTCATGCCCCCCCATACTGCGGCTTCAGATCTTAGCGGCATGATTTTTTAGCGATGGAGACCCCTTTTCACAACTGTGCGTGCGTGACCCACCACCGCTGTATCTATAAATATGGCTGCACAACTCTTGTGACACACTACTGCTACAAAGCCAGCTGTTATCAAACCCCTTTCCATTTAAAATAATGGTTTCAGGAGCCTGCGAACTACAAGAATTTTAATTTAGACTTTAAGAAAATGTGAATTTTCTTCTCTATTCCTTCAGTTTGTGAAGCAGAATTTGAAATCGTGTATTGGCTGCACTGTGAAAAAGCTCATCCTCAACAAGTATACCTGATGACTTTTAAGCTGAGCTCATGGATCTGTGAGGGTTTACTTGGAACTTTGAATGTGAGGGGCTATGAATAACAATTGTATTCTTGAGGCAATGAGGCGTAATGGGGGAAGCAATATGAGATTTTCCCACTGTGTTGAAATGAGACTCCTGCAAATCTTTTGTGAAATTTTGACATAGCTGAAAGAAATGTTTTCTGAGGAACATGTGGGCTGCATTATTTGGAACAGGTTCTTCCAGTGTTAACAAATATGGATACTGCCTCATAAATTGCATCCAAGCACTTTCAGAGCTGAGTATCTTATAAATACATTCTTTATGTTCTGATATGTGAGATCGGGCACAGGAGGGTGCATATCTGTTTTCCAGCAGAGAGAATCTGAATTATGTATTTTGAAGAGAGGAGCTAAAGCTCAAAAATAAAGGCTCACTATGAAGTATCCTACACAACCAGGAAGCCAGACCAAGACTCAGAGATATTTGGAGCGAGAGGTGTGCAAACCACACCTGATACCAATGATTTCAATGTAGTGGCATGAATATGAGTTCCTCACAATATTCAGACGTATCCTTTGCTTTGGACAGTTTTTGCCCCCATAAAGACTACCTGAGATGCAGCTCTGAGTGAAATTCACCTAGGGCAATTCACCGAATTTCCACTTGCTAATCCCTGTCCATTACTTAGTCGTTTAGGGCCAAATGTTTTAGAGTGATTTTAATGTCCCATCTGGAAATTATCAACGCACAATTCTTCACTGGTGCTTTCATGAGGCCAAAGTTCAGCTGGCTACCTGTGTGCACACAGACTGACTGACCAAAGCAATGGTATATTCTTGTTTGCACCTGTTCCTCCACTGTCTTTTCATGCCCCAAACTAGAAGCCTAGTGTGGCCAACTCTGCTAAAAATTGTACAAGGTGCTGCACCTGGGTCAGGGCAAACTGCAGCACCAACACAGGCTGGGGGATGGAGAGCAGCCCTTCTGAGAAGGACTTAGGGTTGCTGGTGTGGGGGAGATTGGACATGAGTCAGCAATGTGCACTTACAGCTCAGAAAGTCAATTGTATCCTGGGCTGCATCAAAAGGAGTGTGGCTAGCAGGTCAGTGGAGGTGATTCTGCTCCTCTACTCCACTCTCATGACACCTCACCTTGAGCACTGTCAGCCCTGGGATCCTCAGCACCTCTTGGAGTGAATCCAGAGAAGGGTCACAAATACAATCAGAGGGATGGAGCATCTCTCCTATGAAGACAGGCACAGAGAGTTGGCGATGTTCAGACTGGAGATGAGAAGGCTCCATGGAGACCTTGTAACAGCCTTTGAATATTTAAAGGGGGCTTATAATAAAGATGGGGACAGATTTTTTAGAAGGCCCTGCTGGGATAGGCAAGGGTTGTAAACTAAAAGAAGGTGACTTCAGCTTGTTTTAAGAAAGAAATTTTTTATGATGAGAGTGTGAAACACTGGAACAGGTTGCCTAGAGAAGCTGTGAATACCCTATCCCTGGGATCATTCAAGGCCAGGTTGGACAGGGCTCTGAGAAACCTAATCTAGCTGAGGATGTCCCTGCTAAATGCAGAGAGGGCATTCATTGGACTGGATGACCTTTCAAGGTCCCCTCCAACCCGAACTATACCATGATTCTATGAAAAACATCAAGGCCCTGAAGCTGAGCTGCTGCACCAAGTTGATTTGAAGCGTAAGTTTTGAAAATATAAAAATAGGCTTTTAGCAGCCTGCCTGACAGAGGCAGAGACATTGTGTGGGCAAGCTGTTCCAGAACATGGCTGTGCAATGGTTATTAAGAGCTGTACTTCCATAATAACAGTGCTGGGAGGCTTCCTTAGTAAAGAATGATAAGCAAGTTTCGACTTCTTCCTTGCTGAGACCTGGAGGCAGCTCTGTGCTTGCTTAGCTCTGGTGCATTATCCTGTAATAGCTAAGCAATATACTTCAAGTGAAGGATGAATAATAGAGTGTTTTCCCTCCCCTCGTCACCCCCCACCACTTTACTTTCAGAATAGCATCTTCCATTGTTGGTTATTGTCATTTTCAACTGATTTCTCCAATGACTGCTCTAACCATCATTTCCTAGCTTCTGGGCATTAAGCAAAGATTGCTTCAGCATAATTGGATTAATTTAGAGACTGACTTTGAACAGCATAATTGATCTGAATTTTATTCTGTTTTCTCTAGACACTTTCTTTCACTAAATATCACAACATGGCAATGCCTGTGAGCCCAGGCATGGGCTCGAGTCTTCTACAGGCAAAGCCTTTGTGAGTGGGAGCCCCACCTTGCTAAGTGGGTTCCTTCACCCATATTCCACACACACCACCTCCAGGGAGGGGTTTCTGCTGGGCTCCATTCTCCTTCCTTCTGCCACCTTCTGCAGGGCTGCAGGTGCCAGAGGAATCACAAACTCTCTCACTTCACCATCACTGCACCTGGGTTGCTTTGTGTACAGGAAGGGTCTTGTTCTCTGGCACGAGGCATGTCATTGCTGTGTCATGGGGTGCAGGTGATGCTACACCCAGGGACCTGCCTGCCTGACTGTCCCCTCATTGATCCTGCTTTGGGGATGCTGTGTGGCAGGCTTGGCTCTAACACCACCGTGGCATTTCCAGGCATTTAGCTGTGCTGCCGCGGTACCCAGCGTCGGAAACCTTGCGTTCTGCCACGGCTTCTAACTGGACACACGTGCAGGCGTGGGGAAGGGAGTGCCCTGTGGACACTGCAGAGTGTCCCGCTGGTGCCTGTTCACACATCCCTGGAGCAGCATGCACTCACCAGGGATCCCCAAACGAGCTTCATGGTTCACTCCCAAAGCTTATTCTTTTTCCATGCACATCATCTTTTCTTGGTTTTCATCATGCAAGTTTGGGGGTTTTAATTATAGAGTAGAATAATTCTGAAAATCTCAACTGAGCAGCATGGCTGCCATTTCATCCTCTCAGATGACTGCAGGGCTTAGCAGAGGTGCTCAGTATGTGCCCTTCTTCCTGTGCAAACAGGCTTGTCTGGGACTTCAGGGCAGTGTTTATGTACCTCAAAGACTCACCCAGGACTAAGATAGGAGTATCCCTCAAGTATTGTGGAGGGTCAATTCCAGAAAGATGCCGCAATAAGTGAAATCCACAAAGTAGCAGTAAATAGAGTAAATAGGGTAAAGACAGTAAAGACATGGGAAAAAACTTTGCAATGTATTGAACCTGCAAATGGTGAACCGCGAAGTAGTGAGGGTATTACAAGTGTCTTACTTGTCATGACTCACACCCAGTGGACGGAACTTTTCCATTCCCACCAAGCCCAAGGTTGCCATCCCAATTATTTCAGCAAAGATGAGATGTTCTTGTTGTGTCTTTGGAGAATTCCTGCCTCTCATATTCATGTGTGGCAGCACGCTGCTGTGATCACATCCTATGTCTCCCTCTCAAAGTAGAAAGGAAAAGGGATAGGACTGTGTCACTGTTTCCCACTCTGGTTGTAAGAAACAACAGAACTAGAAGCAGCGTTGGTATTGGCTACTGGCCCTTGTCCTTCCTATTGTTTTGGAAAAAAGGGATTGACACTGCCATACATAAAGCTCTAGAATCCAGTCCTCTGAAAGCTACCAAATTCTGTGCCTGCAGCAACCTGGCATCCTATTTCCAAATAAATCAGGGACAGCAGGGATGGAGACAAGTCACCCCCTATTGCCCAGTGATGTATGGTGTTCCCTTGGAGAATCAGCTGCTTCTCATCTATTAGCACCTCCTGCTGCAAGCATCAGCCTTGGGGGGCATGCATCCTCCATGCACTGCTGCCTGCAAGTGCCGTAAGACTAAAAGAAACACCTGCCCTGGTGTTTCTCCATACAAAACCGTGTATGTGCACTTGCAGGTGAAGTTCGTGCCCTTTAGCACATAAAGGCCAGGACGATTGGAGAAATGGTCACAAAAGTATGGTTGCTACAAGGCACGCAGTAGACATTACCCACTTCTTCTCCTTCTTGGTATCATCTTGTAATAAATGTCTTGATGGTTTAGCTCAGTTAATGGGAACAATCCACAATAACGGCATTACCCATTTCCTCAGAGTGAGCTCCAGCAAACTGATACCTAGGAAGATTTTCCTCCCAATATCTGAAAAATATCTTTTAAGGTCAGCTTTGCCAGCTTTTGCTAACCTTGCTGTTTGTACTGCTGAAATGCCAAGAATGTGACTTCTAGAATGCCACAAATACATACTTCAATCTTTTGTGACTCTTAGCTCTCAGGCTTATATAGGGAGGTCACCTTTAGTCACTTGATTATTGGGGGTTTCTTCCAGCATTCCAGGTGCTCCCTGCTAGCACAAAGCCAAGAAGAGAAAACAGAACTGCAGAATTCGTACTGCTGGATACACTCAGTGCCCCAGCGAAACTCCTTTTTCCAATGCCTCTGGAAAACTTTACCCCTTGCCCATATATGCCTCTTCCTTCTCCTCTGTCTCTGTCCTTCCTTAGTCATGCTCCCCTTCTCACAGGCACACTTTTCCCATGCAGATATTACAATTATGCAGGAGGCTGTAATGCACTGGAAGATTTCTTTTTCCTCCTCCACAAGTATCTAAACTTATCCCTAACTACCTAGCTAATCTATCTATCAGACCCAAATGTCCCCAACATTTGAGGATGTTTGGGTTTGGGATTCTGATTCAGGCTTATCTAGAGAAAACATTGAAAGGTCACTGCGTTTTACTTCATCTGGCAAATGAAGCTGAAAGTCACTCAGTGCTACTGTATGAATGCTCTGCCTGAAACCAATACCTACCTGCAAACGGGGTGTGATTAATTTGGGTCTGAAAGACTTTCACGTAAGTATTGTTTTACTTTTCATCACTTTTTTAAACCCACCAAAGACAGGCTCTCTCACAAGATGATGCCTCGGCATACTCACTCAATGATATCGACTACCTAATGGCAGCAGGGGAATAAACCAGGAGATTAAACTGTCCAATCAATTGCCCTCCTGCCTGTGCTGTGTATGTTATTTCCCACTGTACACATCAACATCACAGCCTATGACCATTAACACAGTGGGTGCTGTTAGACAATGAAATGTTAGACAGCAGCACACTAATAAAAGGTTTAATGAATAATGCAATGTCCTCACCAACAGCTACCAAACAGTTGGTTTAGGGAAACAGGAACTGTGTGTCGGAGCACGTTGTACGCAACGTAGGGTTGTCTGTGCCAATAATTAAATGCTTCTTTCTCACAGGGCTGGTGTGGAAATGTTGATCTGGAGAGAAAACTGACTTTGAGGGAAACATACACCTGGATTAGAGAGGCAGACAGAGCATATGTTACCTCCTACCAACTCACTTTTGATGCTGTATGGTTTAACATCTCAGCAGGACATTAATGCTAAGAAATTTACCAAGCGTTTTTCCCATTTCCACACTGCTAGGGTGCCGAGCATTACTCCTTGCCCTCAGAATTTGCCATTCAACTCTTACCTGTGGCTCTCATCTGCTTGGCGAAACAGGAGGCAAAACTGCACTTCTCCCAAAGAGAGGGTCAGATTTGCAGCTGCCCTATTAGGGCTTCTCACTCCCAACTGACACTCTCCTTTGCTTGAGCATCTGCTGGAAAGCCTGGCTTCCACACAGCTGGATTTGCAAAATAAGCAGCGACGTCTTTCCCACACAGATTCTTTGTATGTCCAGGAAAGACTTGAATCACGAAAGGCAAAGACCGACTTCTAGTGGGACAGAAACTAATTCATGCCTGAAAGAGTCTCATGGGGAGTCAAGAGTAGTTACGCGGATGTGGGGAGGGCAGGGGCATACAGGTACCACCGACCAGGGTCTGGGCAAACAACTGACTTGCAACATGCCCCTGTCTAGAACTGAGGAAGGGCAGGGGGACATCAGTCACTTCCAGCTGAATCTGCCCACTCCTGACTATCTTCTTTCGCACGTTTTTTCTCAGGTTTTGAATCAGCCAAGTGGAGTTTCTTTCATTATGTCTCCTGTGAGATCACTGTGCAAGTTAACAGTGTGCTGTTAGGAAAAGTACTGTTGACATATAGTCTGACAACCCCTTTTCCTAGTTTCACCTATTTATTTATGTTCACTTTGAATTAGCTAGTTAGGTCCCTTTATCAAGGTTATTTATAGTCTTTATGTATTTCAAGAATGCTCCTTTGTTCCTAAGCTGTCCTTGTCTCTTAATTCAGCTAATCACCTGATACATTTTGAAGTATTTTCATTCTTCCTCGTAAACCAAACTTTATGCTGAATCCATTTGCTACACTGATCTGAATCCTCTCCCTTTTATCAGATCTTCTTCATCTCATAAAGAAGTGAAGAGATGTGACTGTGAAAAGATTTTCTCTCTATACATTCCAGCCTCATTATAAGTTTCTCTGGCTATTTTACCTTGTTCTCCTGCATTGCAAATACATCCCCCTAAGATATTTTCTATGTCATTTCTCTACAGGTTTATCTGACTGTGCATGTTTTAGGTTGTTCTTTCCTCTTGTGACTTAGAATAGCTTTTCATTTTGATTGTGTTTCATTCCAAAAATGGGATCTCATTTTCTCACTTTCTCCCTATATTTTTATATCTAGATGAGTTCTATCTTATTTTTTTTCATATCTTCTTTGTATTAGTAATTTTACTGCATTTAATATATCTGCGACTTTGATTAAAATATTCTTTATTCTCTACTCTGGATAAAAAAGCATAAAAGAACAGATGTATGTTATTTAACAAATGTCTCTGTTACTGTCCCTGCTGACCTTAAGGGGTTACTTCCACCATTTATTTATAATGTTTAATTTTATTTTTAAAAGTCACGTGATCATCTCTTAACCCTAGTAAGTAATGCTGAGGTTAAGATTGAATGGACATTCTCAAAAGATGCTACAAATAACTCCAAATATAACAGCAGGAGGAGGTCATAAGTGATGACCAATACAGCTCTTGTGTCTGCAATACCTGTGTCATTTTCCCAGAGCTCTTTGTTTTTTAATTTTGCAGTTATTAACCTGGACCAAAAAAAAAGCGTGCTCAGAAAGACATGACATTTCTGTGCTTTGCATTATTGACTGTTGTTTTATTTTTAAATTAAGTCCTGCAGCTCTGAAAGGACAATACCTTTCAAAAACAAAAATAGAATGTCTTCATCCTGTGGCAAGACTACTGGAAACTAGAGATTACTTTTTTCTCATAACTATTTGCGCTGCAGTTGTTGTGATTTAGGAATGGTATTTTCCAGTTTCATGCTCCCACTGAAACCATGCTCAGCTTGCTCCCTTCTGCTTCCCCTTCTCCTGTGGTGGCCTGGAGAGGAGAATTGGAAGCACGAAGGCAAAGCTCACAGATTGAGATAAGAGTAATTTACTGGAAACAGCAATGAGGTAAGAAAACGATCAGTAGCAGCAAGACTACTAATGACAAAAGTATCGGAGAGAGAGTGATTCACATGCAAAGTGCTCACCAGAGGGCTTACTCTGCACTGTGCCAAGCTTCCCCAACCTGGAAGAGAGCACTTCCTGATGCCAGGAAAATGGCCTGTGGTGATACGGAATAACCTCCAGGTCCTAGCCATGCCCCCTCCTGGATACTGCAAAAATTAACCCTGTCCTGTCCAGAACCAGGACGTCAGTGAAATTAGTAAAAAATCCACCCCAATGCTAACTGCTGTGGAAATCACTCCATGAAAGGTAAAATTCACTACCAGAAATGGTCTCAAGGCTTTCAAGATCTGCATGCTTGCGCGGACAGTGGCTGTTCCTCTCGTGGTGTACATACCATAGCATACAGGAGGAAATCTGAAAATCTTGTAGAGCTTTTTCTGATCTTTAACCTTCTAGAAAGCCTTGGACTATGCAAAATTTCTAATGTTTACATCCATGATTTGGTTTCTTAGCCAATACTACTAGAGACCAGATGGGTTTCATTGGTTATATTTGTTTAGTGGGAGAAGAAGGACACTTTCATCTCCCTATCACCGAATCACAGACTATTCTGAGCTAGAAGGGACCCAAAAGGATCATCGAGTCCAACTCTTACACAGCACCACTGCCTCCCCAGCAGGAGTCAAATTCCTGAGTCTCCCGCATGAGAGGTGGGGACACTCACCACTGTGCTAAAGTGGATTTTCATGATACTCCCTACATCCCGATGCTGTAGGATTTCTGCAAAAGGCGCTTGTAAAATGACTCCTTATCAATATTTCTTTTAACAATGTGATTTGGGGTTTTTTCCCTGCTCACTTAGATACAGATTAAACAGCTCATACATCTCACATTACTATGATTTGCTTATTAGAGATCACACTCACATTTTATGGAATCATCCTTTGTCCATTTTTCTGTGCCGCTATTCAGCAACTCAGCCATTCTCCATTCATCATTTATTTTGGACCTTTTGTAATTTTTAAATGGCATTACAGAATTGCTCATACAAACACTGTAAAAAGGATAGTTTAAAAAGTATCTAAAGGTCTCAGTTGAGTATTTCCCGCCTGTACAGATAATTGTGCTGAACGCAGCTTTGTAAGCCTTGAAAGAACATAAAATATTTCCAAGTATTTGTTTCTGTGAAATCAAACTAACAGCAAAGAGCCACAATGTCAGAAATGCCTTGGATTTATGTAAAATAAAAAATGACACTGTAAGAGTATTATGGTAGCACTTGACTGTCAATGTGCAACTAAAGTGATCAACAGGCAGCAAGTGGCTGTCAGTGTGCATACATTTGATTTAGCCTGTAATTACATGGACTAAGTGTATTGGTCTGCCAAAAAAAAGTTAAAAAAACCAAACCACAACAACACAACTATCCTCACTCAATTCAGTGAGCATTTCCTGCTGAGCATATGCTCCTGACAGAGCACAATTTTGCTAGGGGAACTTGAATTTTTGCTCATTTGCCCTGGTAATAAGCAAAGCCAATTAATTCTACAGATTGAGCTGATGAGTAATGGCTCCTTTGGGGTACAGTGATGTCATATGCCGTATATATGCCAGTACTTTCTTAATTTTTATTCAACATATAGAGACCAATGACAGTTTACTGAACTTCGTTGTTGAGTTTGCTCCACATTCAGTCAGTTCAGAATGTTTAAAGCAGACTTTACATAGGAATGTCATACTAAACAACAAAAACTGAAGACTACTCCATAATTAAGTCTACAATCAAATATATAGACCACTGATGCAAAAAAATGTAAAAGAAATCTTCACCTTAGCCTTGAAAGTTGGTTTAAAATTATGTAAGTTAGATTTTATAACAGAAAAAATTGTTTCCATGTTGTAGCTGGAAATAAATACTACTGTAAAAACACAAACACCTCTACCTATAACAAATTTTCATAAGAACAGTTTCTGAGGTTTACTGACGCTTTCTTGTATTTCCCTTACCATTACACAGAAGCAAAATTTTAGTTGCACTAAATACTGACCATCAGAGAACAATTGTTCTCACTAGACTGAAAGAAGTCCTGTATGCCGCCTCAACCAAAACACATCAGCGTAGCGTACAGATGGGATTGCAGATAGTTTGGTCTGTGCTCTGCTTCTGTGCAGCCTTGGAGCTTTGAGTCCATCACAAGGGCTACAGTGAGGCCCCTAGGGAGGATGACACAGACTTTAGGGTACCTAAAGTTGAGCACAGTCTTGCCATGCCTCTGCTCTGGTTGGACCAACTCCTGTTTAAGGGTTGCCTGAGCTTCTAGCTGCAAATCTAGTCTCATCCTGATACACTGATGCTTTAGTCAACACGTTTCTACTCCAGTGCTTGTGCTGCTCTGACTCCTGACCTTGAAGGAGCCCACCTCACCTCACCCCAGTCCCATCTCCACTTCCTGCTCTGGTGGCAGGAGCGTCTTTGAAGCCCAGGAGCAGCAGCCATGGACTCCAAGGCCTCACCTGTGCTGTGTCCTGCCTGTGGCTTAATGAACAGCCCATGTCTGCTAAGACAGCACACCAAAGCCCTGGACTGCTAAAACGTTGCTCAGGAAACACAATGACACTGTAATTTGAAGATGTAGCTGGAAAATCAGCCACACTGCACACAGACCTGCCTGAGCCTGTGCTGAGCTTCACTCCCAGCTCCACACAACTTAATGACTGATTTGATTGGAAATCTGAATCCGTCTTCCTCCGAGGCACCATCTATCTCATCTACAGGCTGTCTTCAAAATCCAAGTACTCTTCTTCACAATTTTTTTTTGCTCAGTTGCTCTCCTTTTTGAAAACAACGAATTGTTTAAGCTAGAAGTACGGCAAGAAATAGAAACACATTCACTGGAACTCCAAGAGCTGGCAGGGCTGTCTCCCACATTGGCAGACATTGCTTTGTTTACCTCCACTGCAGTAGCTCTCTGGTAGCACACAGCAGCCTCGTCTTTTCTCTTTCAACTGTGAAATCCTCTCCTGAGCAGAGGCTGATACTCATCTGGATGGCCTTGCCGGAGAGAGCTGGCTGCTGGGGTCTACAAATGCCAAATCAGAAGCACACATAGAACCTCAGCTTGTGCTTTAAAAGACAGGGCAGGTGTGAGTGCTCTGCTGACCTGGAGGCAGAGAAAGGAGAATGAAGATCACAGAAGGCAGGACATTTTAAATGTAGTTGGTAACTTTCCATCACACTGTGTCCCTCTGCCCACAGAAACGGCTGGTAGGTCCCTCATTCCCTCAAAGGATGTGGTGAGCTGCTCCAGGCATGCTGCCAGCTGCCTCCCAGAGCTCCTCCCGTAACTCTGTTAAGACCTGCATTGAGCAGCTTTGGAGGTTAACAGTCAATTTACTGTATCAGTTGCCCTGGCAGTCTGATAATTGCAATGTCGAAAACTGAGCCGGGGATCCAGAAGATTTTCTGGAATAGGCAGGCAAATTGGCTTTTGGCAGGTTTCTGACTCCTGTTGTGGAGCACCTTCAATATTCACAGAAGAACTCTACGACTGAAGAATGACCTAACTGTGAAACACTGCTCTCAAAGGCCCTGTCTCCTGTTTGCTGTTTAATGTCATTTTGGTGAATTCTGCTTTAGAGGTATTTTCTTTCCATTTTCTTGGAGCGTTACTCTGTCTTTGTGCTTATGCCAACAGCCTTCGGGCTTTGTCTACCCTGAGTCTGGAAATCTTTCATTCCCCTCTGCCCAAGCCAACCATGTTCAAACACAGCACTTGTGGAGAGGTGCTAATGCGTTTTCCCAAGCCTCTTCAGACATGATTTAAAACCTGTTAGTTAAAAGCATAACATAGAAAAATGCATTTGCAAAAGGATACATTTTTCTCCAACTTTTTCTTTTTTCTAATTTTCTCCAAGATACTGAGCCAGAGCTAATTTGACTTTGTGCATACTTGGTTATAGCTGAGTTATAATTTAATTGAAGGTTTATTTTATCTTTTTTTTTTTCTCCACCACTGCTTTAAGTCCTTTGATGGCTCTCCTTGAGACTTCAACTGGCTCACCTGATGTCCTCGCCACCTGTGGATCAGTATTGTGAGTAATGTGTGATGTATAATGAAACTGGAAGTACGTAGTTTCAATTCCATTTGGAAGATGATGCCTTCTATTTTTGAAATAAAATTTTATCCTGGTTTTTCACTGGCAGTCCAAGATTTTCTCTAATATCCAGCACTTTGGATACTTCGTACTTTCTTTTGATTAACTCTTTCAGATAATACATTTTTCTGCCCGACTTTTCCTGTTCAATTAATCCCTTGATATTCTGTCTTCTGCAGCAAAATGCTGTTTTATGGCCAAGTTTTCAGTCTTCAGAGATGAAATAACTCATTTGTCCTTATTTCACTGAAGGCTTGGCACTTAGGGAAATTATTTCTTTCCTTCTGCACTTTTGAATGTGTCAACATTATTTTTCCTTGGAATGAAGCTGCTCTTCTCCTTCATGCTCTCCAGCTTCCTGTTACATTGTGCTGGGGGGTCCAGCCAAGTGATGACTTAATGACACTTGTTTTGGTTATTTTTATTATTTTCATACCTGCCTTTAGCCTCTGGAGATGGATCACTGATTCCTTTCATATCCAGCCAATTGAGTCAATGTTTTGGTGACTTGCTACTGTCTTATTCTGGGTAATGCAATAGATTGAGTATAACTTAGCCTTTGCTGAAGCTTGAGACCATGCCTATTAGATCACAACAGCTTGTGTCACCACAAGCAAATCACTCACAGTGAAGAAAATAATACACCTATATATTTAGGTGTCTAAATCCTGACATGAAATCCATCAGCTTTAATCCTTATCTCAACCATCACTGAAACTCTTCCTGCAAGGAGCAGGTCAGAAGATAACTTCCAGGGTCTGTGCTGAAAAGTTAAGATGCAAGTGTTGCTGTAACACTTTCCCTGAGACTAGTTTTATTCATGTTCTGGAGTATGTTCAGCCTGGAATAGAATAGGTTGAACTTGCATATTAAACACTTCGTGATGCGAAGTGGAAGAGTTTGGAGAAAATGCCATCTGTACAGGC
>WEKX01003754.1:18196-35083 GCA_013390025.1 Pitta sordida | reverse complement strand
GGGTCTCTGGCATCCAGCCAGAGTCAAACCATGACACCTTGTTTCTGTAAACTTGTTGATCAGACTTGCCTGATTGTGCATGAATTTCCCAGGGTGACCTCATTAGGCACACACTTCCACTGTCCCTTTAAAGGTGGCTGCATGCCACGTGGAGAGCAGGTATTTCTTATTTGGTAGCTAATGACTTACCATTCCTATGCAAGAAAGAGCTTCTACAAAATACACTGTATTTTCAGATAAAAAATAATTTTCTTGTAGGCTGTGGCAAACTTGTATCACAAATAGTGTAGTACCAGAGAGGGTGCCTCGAGTACAAGCTTTTCATACAAGTATCTTTTGTTTGATGATGGATGAGAAGATGTTATTCTCAAAAACCCAAACATTTGATTCGATTGGTTTTGTCAGCAATTTACAGAGCTAGTTTCTGCATATGAACTTGTTCATGCTGCTGGGAAATTGTTGTGTTATTATAGATGGAATTAAGTAATAGACTGAAAAAAAATGTATTTAGATGAATATTGCTTAAAATGTGCAAAACATACAAGAACCTTGAGCTTTATTATGCCGCATTTTTTAATTGCAGCTGTCTGGATAGCTGGTTTTTCCCACTGACAAGCTAGTTGCTAGATGCTATAGTAGCACAAGGTTAAGCCTGTCCAGTGATGGGGCTCTGGTATATGATGTTTTTTTGATCTATCAATGTTGTATGTCTATAGGGCACAAATTCCTAGCTGGAAAACTTGGACTCTCTCCCACAGATGCGGGAGGTCTTCTGTTCCCCAACAGTAGTGTCCTAGGCAGAATGGCACAATGAGAAACACACAGAGAGTTGGTATCATTCCTAGGTGTAAGCTGAGAAAAATCTGTTGACCTCAAGGGAGTTATAGCAGAGCATGATATTGATGTCAAAACCAGAAAATTAAATGAGGAATAGCATATATGGCAATGTCATAAATGGAAGGGTGGAAAGTAAATGTATTTCTGTTCAGCAGAAATTATCATTAACTGTGGCCCTTAGAATAAGCCCAGGGAAGATGGATAAGAGGAAAAACTGAACCCCTGGAAAGCCATTGTGCTGAGATTGTCACCTGATGGATGACTGGAGGCCAGCTACTGTAGCTACTTCAGCCTTTTTTCAAGGAACAAAGTCTGAAGGTCAGGTCATCAGAGTAACTTCCTAAACACCTTCAACTCCCCTGCAGCTCAAGAACTTTGTGGGACATATGAAGAGCAAAGGATGTCTTTTTCCCTGCACTGCATTAGGGTAGCTCTTTCTCATAGTAAGCCTTAAATACATTGTTTTCTCAGTATTTCAGCTTCAAAATTAGTGGGTCCCAGGACTTTAAAATGCAACTGTTTGCTATTAAAAAAAAAAAAAAAAAAAAGAAAGTAGATGGTCTAATTGATCTGCAACCTCTTTGCTTACAGTTTAGAAACACCCTGGAGAATGAGATAAGAGTGTGTTAGTAGTACTACCTTGAGACAAATCCACTTTAGTACAGTGGTGAGTGTCCCTGCCTGTCATGCAGGAGACCTGGGTTTGGTTCCTGATGGGGAGGCAGTGGTGCTGTTTAGGAGTTGGACTCGATGATCCTTGTGGGTCCCTTCCAACTCAGAATATTCTGTGAATATAACAGAATGCACTCAGTGAGTGGGCACAGAAATTACTAATATTTTGAAGATGAATGTAGAAAGAAAAACTTTTTCCTTGCCCCACCCTATTGACTCCTCTAGCAGCACAGAAAAAGTTTTCAGTACTTTAGATGGCTTTCTGTTCTGCATTGGAACAAGAATAATAGTCTTTCAAAATCACCCTGGACAGGACTGCTGACCCAATGGTGCCTACAGCCCACAACCAAAGCACTGAGTCTCTCCAGGGCTTTGGCCTGAGCGATGTAACATCCAGTTTCATGAGTAACATGGGAATGAAGCCTCTCTCTCCTAGAGGTGGAGAACCTGTACAATTTTTTAGAACAACATTTCTAACTTCTGTAACTACTGATGCTTTGGGCAATGTACTGGGTGTTTAATCAATTTTAATTTCTGGCTGGGCTTTGAATTTTGCATTGTGTACTCTAAGGAAGCAATTGCACCACTGAGGTAAAATAGTGAAATAGGATTTAATAGCAAATGAATTATAATAAAGATGAAGCTTATGCATCTGCTGAATCACTTCAAGATCCATTAATTAAAAGGAAAAGTGCAAAAGTTGTTTGTGACATTTAATCTGTCATCTTGGTTTCACTGAAGACAGATAGCTAAGGAAACAAGAGATGTCCTGCTATAGGATGACCTTCTTCAGCCACAAAAACTCCATTTCCATGCTGTATCCAGAGCTGTCTCAGCTGGAACTCATTTGAATTTTTCAGGTATGCTCTTAGTCTCTAAATGAACTGCCACTTCTCCACTTCAAAAAAAAACGACCTCAAAAAACAATATTAGAAGGATTGCTGTGTTCCATTTAAAGTGTTAAAACTTCATGTTCAAAGGATCTGAAAGAGGGCAGTGGAAAATAAGTGGAATTTTTTACCTGCAGTGATTCAGCTCATGAAAGCCCTAGCATGAGGCACAGTTTGATCCGGCTGGTGTGAGTGCTGTCGGTCAGGTTGTAATGTGGATAAGTGAGTCAATTTTGCCCTCCCAAGCAGTTCCCCCTCCATCATGACCATTATAAGACAATAAGCATTTTTCCAAGAAGCAGCCTCATCTTCTAGCTCAGGTTAGTTCCTGGCTGAGGAGGGGCAGCCTGCCAGTTTCTCTGAAACCGGCTGCCCTTCAGAAAATGAACTGAAGGGACCCAAGGGGGCTGCTGCTCCCTGACAGACTGCTTCCCTTCCTCGCCTTGCTTATCTGACCCTCTGCTCTGAGATAGTTCCCCACTGTGGAAGTGAGAAGGTTCCTTCATCATGACAAAGGAGGAGGAGCTGAAAGCAAACAACTCCTTGTGACCCCTCCTGCTGACACAGCCACCACCAGTATTTCTGAGAGATCACCTCACTCCCATGAATTCTGAAAATCCTTTTTCCCCCCGCTCCCAAAATCCCCCTGGTGAATCTGGGCATTTATTACATGGTAATTTAGTCACTCAACTCTCCTGAAATTTTTCTGGTTTCTTGTTTTCTGCAGGTCCATTGCTATCAAGCAGTAAATGTAATAAGCAGTGTAAATAAGACATCAGCCTTGTTCTTATCAAGACTAAACACCGTGAGAAAAGCCCCAGGTATCACACAAATCTGCTTTAATAATCCTTTAGGTTCCATCACTAAAATAACTCATGTTCTTCACTGTTCTTCACGGCTTTGTTTGGCTTATGCTATACCTCAGCCATGGGCTATTTCAAAAAATTACAATTTAAATTACAATTTAAAAATCATTCAGCTTAACAGCTGATCTAACACACACCAGACCTTCCTTTACAAGTCTCAGCAGCATTCTATTTTGTTCTTGAAGACACAGTGCTAATGTGAGCCGTGATGGAATTAGTGGGATAACCACATTCCCTCCCCCTCCTCCAAATCAACCCCTTCTGGATGTCAGCATCCATGCTGTCATCTGCAAACTCTAACTCTTCCTTTCCAAAAGAAATCTATATCTGACAGCGTTCACAGACACTGTGCATATTTCTGCCCTAACCTCCCATTTCCATCAGCCATTCCTGCCTCTCATGTGCTATCGTCATGCATAGGGACAGGTTAGTAACCATGTGACTAATTCACAAACAGCCCACTGGTTGTCCGAAAGCCACCCAAATCCCAAAATGTAACTGTGCCTTAGGTGGATATTTGAGATTTGTGTCCAGCTGATTGAGACCCACCTGTATTTCTCTCAAGCTTAATTGTTATGTAAAGAGCAAAAGCACATTGGCAAGCCTCACAGTTCCCTCTAATCTATGTCACAAGCTGCTGGCACAGTAGATCTGTTGTTTTCTTAAGAAAAAGATGCCACACGTACCAGCGACATGACTCTAATAGTAACATGAGCAAATCATTTACCTGATTCCTGTCTATTGGTTGGTAAGGCAAGAAGATGATGCTCACAGCAATGTACAGAGCTAACAAATACAACACTGAAGTCAAAAATAGCACATCCTTTCCTGTATCATGAATTTTTTTTTCAGAGCTCTGCAGTAACTTCAGCTCACATTAAGAAGCTGGAAATATTACTAATAATATAGTCTTTGAAAAGAACCAGTCAAATTCATCAATCCCTCTGACCTCTTGCTCAGTGAATCCTATCGGCTGTATGCTCATTACACATAGGAGTCCAGGGTTTCCAATGCTATTTAATTTATTGTTTCTCAAGGCAAACAGACTGGGGCAAGAAAAGCTTCAGGACCAGTTCCCAATGCAGTCTTTATAATGTGGTCTTCACTACAGAGTTACTTCTGCATCAAGTGCTGTGACAGGCTGAATGGTGCCATAGGCATCCATATGATGAGTGCTTTTCTGCATCCTTTTTTCCATAAAATAAAAATTACCCACCTTGCTGCTAACCCAGGAAGTCCTCGAGACATCCCCTAGCAGGTCTCCAGGATACTGGTCACCCCTGACTCACAGCACAGCCAAGCTGGCATCGGACTTCTGTAAAGACATGCTCTGTTTCGGTATATCTACAGTAACATTGAAGTTCAGATAAGAACTGTGCTTTTGAAAATACTTTCTTGATCCTCCCCGTTTACCATGCCTTGTTCCACATTCCCTAACTCAAGGTCTTTCAGCAGGAGCTAAGCTGAAAGGTGTACTTCAGCCACTAATGGACTTTGAGTCCCTGGGAACACACTGCTGCTGCTCTGAAGAAAGATCTCCCAAAACACACAGGTGTTGGACTCTCAGCACCATTTTGCCTTTAATGTAGGCATAGCCATCATTCACTGTCTGCACTCTAATCCATTTTGTACCAAAAGTGCTGCAATACGTGCAAACCAAGATGAATAATATATGAATTCTATCTACCTGGATGTATGTCTATACAGGAAGTTACTGTGAAGTTAGTGAGTGGAACTATGAAATTACTGTACACCAACTCTTCCTGTATATCACTCCTAGTGACAATTTACACTTTCCTGAAAAAGGCATATTCTCTTTCAACAAAAATGTAAATGCTAATTTACATTAAGATTATCATGCTTATAAGCCTCCAGACAGCAGGAAAGTTGGATGTTTAAACATAAATTTCAATTAACTTTCATCATGATTTTGTTAAATTATTTTAAAATTCTGTATATTGACATTCAGAATTAAAGAGGATGTACTTTGCCCCCCCCCCAAATAAACTACAGTTTACTGTGAAAACCTTAGTTCTGAATAAGAGAACCAACACAAGAGCTTAGCTTGGTTTAATCACAGTATCACAGTATCACAGTATAGATAAGGCTGGAAAGGACCTTGAAGATCATCTAGTCCAACCTATAATCCAACTAACCTATCCTCTACATCTAGATCATATCACTCAGCACCTCGTCCAGCCTCCCCTTGAACATATCCAGGGTTGGGGACTCAACCACCTCTGTGATCCATTTCGAGAATCTGAAACTAGGAAATTTTTCCTACCCAATTTTTCTTTTAGAACCACAGGGCAGATAAGCCCTACAGAGGCTGATATTGTTCTTCTATCATTGTCCTTGATTTCCAGTCAAATGTCTTATGAGAACCTTTCAGACCACAAAGCCCATAATGCAGTAAATGTAATACTTCGAGGTGAGATGTTGAATTTACACAATGAATTGTATTTAAGAAGCAATTTTGCCCAAAGACAGGCAGGATCAAGCTTAACACTGAAAATGGATTAGTTTTCCCCCTTTTTTTTTTTTCCTTCCCGACCATGTACATTCAGTAAGTTTGGTTTCATCTCAGATCCCTGTGTGCTTATTTTGGTTCGAGAGACAAAACGTAATTTCCAAACCGCTTGCAGTTTATGCTCTGTATTTCTTCCCCTTTACCGACGGTTTTCTGCCTTGGTGTTTGGAGTGGGCAAACCCCCCCAAGCTGGAAAATCATCTTTTCATCCTCAGCATGGCTGCTAGGATTTGTTATACCAACATGGAAGTGGACATATGTTGATTTTTACATCCAACAAGCAACTTCTGAACATGTAGTACGGTCTGCAGTCACTTTGAACATATCCGGTTTGGCAGCTCAGCCAGATCTCTGCACAGGGACAGCTTGCCACCTAAGTGTGCATCTGCTCTGGAAACAGGAGTTGAAATCTAACTATACACGTTGTTGTCATGAGGTTCCTGTTTTGACAGGTGTTAATATGTGCACCTGGGTTTCATTTTCAAATCATAGAGCCAAGTAGCTGAGAGTTTCTTGCTTGGCAGGGTTACTCTCCCTCCAGTAAACCCATTGCTCTGGCAATAAAGAGACCAAGAAGAAAATAAACACCTTTGTACATAACTAGCTTAGTGAGGTTTCTGTTTCAGGGTATCAAATCTGTTTCAGATTTGCATATTCTACCTTAAAATTGAGTGTGGCTTCAGTTGGAAGGTGACTTGTATGCTGCTTGCTACCACTGTCTTCTTGCAACTGGATGCAAGAGATTATAGAGACCCAAATTCATTGCTGTGACCCTCAGCAAAGCTGCAAAAACATAACATGATGTCTAATAAAAGAGGAAATACCAGAGCTGTAACTCACAGCCGTATTATTTCCACACAAAAAGGCTATGGAGTGTTTATAAGCCATCACTACAGTAGCTCTGTGATGTCTTCTCTGACCTTTTTGATTTCCTTTATTTTTTATTTAACCCTGGTGACTTTCCAGCATGGTTAATTTCCCCTAAAATAATTTGAAAAATTTGTTTTAATATAGAAGTACATCCTGCTTGCAACAGGTTATGTCATTTCCATATATAGTTTGCAGAAAACTCTAAATTCTCCTTTTTATACAAAAGAACAGAAATACATGGGAAATATTATACTGTGTTTATGAAATGTACACACATGGCCACTGCTATAATTGATCATTAATATTTTGCACATGTTCATGGCCACTTTACTCACAAGAAACTTGACGGAAAACTACTGTATTATCTGGACTGCTGTCATTGATACCTTTATACTGTCTTTCCTTACCGTATTGATAACTGCAATATAATTTCTTAGCTCTGAGAACTTTATTTACATCAGCTGCCCTGAATGGAATTGGTTGCAGTCATGTAAATAGAAGTTCAGCTTAATTATTTTCCTTCTTGAAAAATCACTTTTACTTGCAATGCTTCGTTTCCCTTTCTTGTTCTTCCCCTATCCTTTTCCCTCCACCTACAAAAAGAATTATCTCCATGACAGGTCCCAACATTTTGGTATCTGCCTCTCTCTCCCTTCAAAAGCACACTCAGCAGTACTTTGTGACAATCGATCAAAAATATTATATTAATAGTGTTCACCGCAGTCTTCACAGACACCTTCACTTACCCCTCTCTGGGATTTCTGTCTGCTCTGAGAGCTGAAGAGTGGAAGTTAGGCTTCCAGGAGCTTCCTTTTGTCCCTGCCACTGTATCCAAGGAGTGATTTTTCTACAACCACCTCCACAGTCTACACACACCCCAGGTGCCCAAAGGTCATGATCACCATCATATTTCTCTCCCTTTTTGTGACACCCCTTTTTAAGTAGCAGTAACACTTAAAGATCACCTTCTGCCTGATTCTAGGCACATCCTCTGCAAAGGCTTCCAATTCCCCACTTGATCCCTTTCAGATAGATGGAGACAACTTTTTTACCAGTTTGTGGTTAAATCAAGTCAGGTTGAATAGACATCAGGGTGAAACTATAAAATAACAGCTTTAGGCTATTGCTGCCTCTGTCCATGTCCTGTTTCTCTGGACGTCGGTGAACTAATTTAACTGTGGTGGCTCAGTATTTCTGTCCATAAAACACAGGTACATATACATGGATAAAACCTTATCCCAAAAGACTCCGAACACCAAATTCATCATGTCAGTAATAACAACTGGGATGCTAAAACAGTCTGAACAAATCAAGAGAAAATAAACAATGCTAAAAGTTATTCTGTTGTGAGTCTAAAGGAAAAAGTGTCTTTTCCCTCTTCACAGCTCTGGGATAATATACCCACTTTTTTCAGATCTAAAAAAATCTAAACACTGCAAGTATTGCACTTAAAGCTGCTTATTTTTTGCTTTAAGAAAGTAGCTCTCAGTGAGCAGTGCAAGCAAATGCTTTTACGCTTATTACTTTCTAAAAACATTTAAACATATTTAAGAAATTTTAAACTAAATACCTGCCATGCCTCTTGTGTTTGCCAAGTCGCTGCCACGGCAGCCACCATCTGCTGAGCAGAAGCAATTGCAACACTAGTGGGATGTACCAGGAAAAAATGGGTAAACCCCCCCTTAATCATACTCCTTTTAAACAGCTGGGACTTGAGGTGGTGGTTTCCAGGTCCAACTAGAAAATGAAGTTTTTAAACTGGAAGCCAGTCCTGTATGAAGACAGCTCTGTGCAGAAAACCGCATAAATGTATTTTTAATCGCAGTAGAAAGGCTTTATTGTGAACCCAACTGAATTGCATTTACTTCAGACAAGCCCAAGAGCAAGAGTAAGAAGGAATGGTGGATGTCCCACCCTTGGCAAAGCTGCCAATTTACCTTTTGTGGCCCATTTCTGCTGCTAGGTTCTTCAAAAGGATTGGGAAGGTGCTTGTAGCCTTCCTGCTGCAGTTGTGGGTGCTGTGTGAGGTGGTGAATGGCACACATGAGAGGGCAATCAAGGAACAGGAGCACAAAGCAACACTAGAGCAAGAGCACTGTGTGAAGAAGGCTGAAGCCAGAGACCCAGGGTTTACCATCACTTCTGCCAAGGCTGTACCATTTTTTTCTTGGCCAAACCAGTTAACTGTTCCATGCAACGTTTTCTCCATTGATTCAGGAAAGTGGAATTGTCTTATTTTTAATGGTAACTGGCATGGATTCCATAAATGACATTCTGCTATTGATCTTCAATATTCCTCTTCACTATTCTCAGAATTATTTCATCTAGTAAGGAGTTTGTGACTCAGTGGAACTGGGGGCAGGGGGCTGTTTAACATTTTGGAATTATGTATTTAAAACAGGACATAAGAGGAGGACTCAGTGGATTTTAATATTGATTATTTTGAGTGAATACAAGCTATACCCAGGTGAAACTAAATGGATAAAAAGAACTGGCACAGAAAAGTAAATGCACGAAAATCTCATGCCAGCGCAAATATGATCCAGCCTATGTGTGTTGTCAAGCAGCAAACAAATTAAAATAAGATCTTACTGTATGAGAAAGGCAAAAAAGGTTTCAAATAGTTCTTTAATATTGACACGAACCAGCTCAGATATTGTGATGCCTATCTCACTTCCAGACTTTATTTGGAGTGCAGAGGAGAATGATTCATGGAGAATATGCAAGAAGCGGAACCAAGATGGATGTGAGCAAGGTTGAATGTGTGATTCTGTTTGTTTGCCTTTTCCTAATGCAAAAACAACAAAATATGAAACTAAATTAGGAGGAATTATTTTTAAGTTGGCAATTACTTCTTCACTGATAACTTGAAAAACAAAAAATTCAGGAGTAATGTTCCCTTGAAACTCGATAGTTTTTGTAGTGAATGCAAGCAAAAATCAGTAAAATCCTTGAAATGCATACATATGTACAAAGACAACATCCTTACTAGCAGATACTATCTGTAGATGGTATCAACAGAACTACATCCGGCTTTTTCTGAGAGTTGGCTCCTTGTAGAGACTAGAGGCTGCCCACGACTGGCAGTTTTTATCGAGTTTGACCTGTCAAATCCTTGTAGCCAACTCATTAACTGAGAAAATAAACTAATTAATACACACATAAGCCTTGCTTCTGTATTACGAGCCAAAAATCCTGACAGATGCCAGAACCAGCCAGATTTTTTCCCAACGGGGAGGAAAGGAAATATTAAATAAAACCCTTTAAAAACAGAAAAACAAAAATGAATGAATGAATCAATGAATCAATGAATCAATGAATGCACTGAATAAAATAAAACATGTAAAGATTGACAAAAATCTGGGATCAGGTTCTAGACACAGGGATGTCTGGAGAAGAAGCTGGCAGGAGACAAAGGAGTCACCTCAGGGAAATGTAATTCAATCCTCACAAATAGGTTGTAGCTTGGTATCGAAATGGGGGGTGGGAGAAGGGGGAAGAGCATCCCAGTTAATAAAACCATAGAAGTTCTAAGTGTGGGATGTTTCCACGCGTCCTGCCGCGGTGTTCGTGCGGTGCGCAGGCAGGCAGAGCCGCGCACATACCAGCGCCCGAAGGCTGCCGGCTCGCAGGTCGCAGACATCAGGCAGGGAAATGTCTGTGCCCAACTCTTAACACTGTCTCCCTGGCGGGAATTGAACCCGGGTCTCCCACATGCCAGGTGGGGACACTTACCACTGTGGCGGACCCCACTAGTGCTCGGGNTGCCAGAGCCAGGGCCGCCCCGCACAGCCCCTGTCCCCGGCCGGGGGCAGCAGCCCTGGGCTCAGCCCTGCCCGGGCACCGCACCCCGCGGGCTCCCGCTAAGGTAACGGAGCGGCGGAGATGCGGCGGGGGCGCAGCCTCTGCCCCAGCCCGGGCTGCCCTGCCGCACTTCTTTGTTCACTCGCTTGCTTCGGCTTCTAGGGTGGCGCTGCGGTTTAGTTAGAGGAGCAGGGGGTGCGGAGNTTCTAAGTGTGGGATGTTTCCACGCGTCCTGCCGCGGTGTTCGTGCGGTGCGCAGGCAGGCAGAGCCGCGCACATACCAGCGCCCGAAGGCTGCCGGCTCGCAGGTCGCAGACATCAGGCAGGGAAATGTCTGTGCCCAACTCTTAACACTGTCTCCCTGGCGGGAATTGAACCCGGGTCTCCCACATGCCAGGTGGGGACACTTACCACTGTGGCGGACCCCACTAGTGCTCGGGACAGGGTGCGAGCCAGATCCTGCTATTCCCTGCCGGCCCCGCTCCCGCCCCCGCCTCCCCGCCGGGCAGGGGCTGCGCCGGGATTGTGCACAAACCCGGGGGAGCGGCTCTCCCCAGCTCGGGAAGCGCCTCGCACTCGCCGGCAGCGCTGCCCTACCGGAGNGTTCACTCGCTTGCTTCGGCTTCTAGGGTGGCGATGCGTTTTAGTTAGAGGAGCAGGGTGTGCGGAGCTGTCACTGGAATGACAGTGGTGTGCCCGGGCATGGAACTGCACAAGAGCCCCACAACCTGTAGTTTTTTCTTAGGCAGATCTCCCACTGGTTTCACGGCTCTTTTTCAAGGCTTACACGAAATTAAGTCTTTAGTCAGGTTGCAGTATCTCTTAAATAATATGTTTAGCCGACGGGATTATGAATATCAGTTTGGATCGTAAGCAAAATTTGATCTGAACGGGCATGACGGTCAGAGTTAAGTGTTTGCTAAATGCATTGCTGTCAGTTTGAGAGCAGATTATTAGTATGATCGGACCATAAACTGTGAACTAATATGAAGGGGCTATCTTGATTCAGATCTACACTACATGGTTTCTGTAGCTGTACTTTGGCACTGGTCCTGAAAACAGGCGTTAAGGTTTGTTCCAAGGAAGAAGGTACTTGTCTGTAAGACCCTTGACGACCCTGATCATGTCTAGTGGAGTCTTCCTGACGGGGCAGGCCCTCTTTTCTTTGAAGTACTTGTGCCGGAGTTACTTTTGCAAGAAGAACTTCTTACCCCATCTTTCTCCCCAGGGGAAAATTGGCTGGGTCCATAAAAAGTGGCAAACCTCCACACGAGGGCATGTTTTCAGTTCAGCCTGAAGTACGAGTTACTACTTCAGAAGAAAAGGTGCCTTTCGAGTCTGCTTATCCCCGCCCTGGCTATTTCCACGGTTCTGAAATCACTTGAGGGTGACCTTCAGAGAAAGAAGTCAGCTTTGCTCAGAGGATTTCAAACCTCTTTTATTTACTCTTCTTAAGGCTTCCCTAAAACAAACAAGCAGAGCAGTTGGAAGGAAACCGATGATTGAATATTCAGCAATTCCTTTCCCTTGAGTAAAAGCTGATAGACATTTTCGCTTGTTTTGGAAAGGATTTTAGCCAAGCAAGAAAGATCTGATTTAACAGTGCTGAAAAAAAGCATGAGGTAAGGTAGTCTTTTTTTTTTTTTGTACATCATTCATTATGTGGGAAAATGGGGTTAAAACTGGGTGAATTTTTGCAGGGCTTTTTCGATTACATTTTTATTTGGTGGGTTAATCAGTGTATCAGTTTCTGCATAAACTTTTGCCTTTTAAAAGACATTAGTGGTATCAGCGGATATTTTCAGGCAGTTCATGTCTGAGATGCTACAGCACTCACGAGGAGATTAACAGCATTTGGCCTTGTGCCTCTGGGTTTGTACATTGCAAGAGCACTGCATTAACTGTCAGTAAATGTCTGTCATCTCTTTGGGCTTAATTACAGAATGGCTTTAAAACAGCACCCAAAGAAAAGTTTCGACTCAGCTTTTGAATGCGATAGAGCTCTAAATCTCATGGCGCCTGGATTTGTTGTCAGCATCCCCATTAACATAGCCTTGCTTTGTTTACCTGGCTTTGGATTTGGAACTCTCAAATGTATAAGTTTGTTTCTTTCATTTCCCTTTAACAGCTCTCTCCTGACGAAACAGACTAGAGAAGAGTTTAATTAGAATTTCATTTCTTTGCTGAACAGAATACTTGGGCAGGATTGTGACGGACCTCAGATGGTTCTCATATCTTGCTTTCCTTTGTCATTGTGATGATTCTGGGAGAAACCCTTTTAAATGCTTAACTACGATTTAAGGACAGTCTAAGGAGACTGTGCTTTGCACTGAGGCCAGCACTGTCTGCAATCAGAGAGGATCAGTAATCAAGCTAGTGTTGCATGGATTTTTAGACACTCTGGAAACGCTTGGGCTTCTCTAGCACAAGACCTGTCTAATTGGTGAGATTAAAACCAGAAAACTGGTGGGAATTGACAATACTGTAGCCAACCTGTGCTAATGTCGTGCATTGGTACTCTCGGTATAGGATGAGTACCCAGGTAGGGAATTGTTCCAGAGTATTGTCTTCTAAATGCTCAGTATAGCTTTTAGCTTGTGAAGTTGCAGGTAAGCAGCTATTAGATTGCTTGTTTTGAGCAATCAGGGGTAAAGACTGAGCTGGATGTGATCTCTTTGTCCTCAGATCCTTTGCAAGGCAGAAAAAGAGGCAGCATTTTAAGACTGAGCCGATGATAAGAATAGATGTTTAATTTATATGGTATTAAGAAAAGAAACAGAAAGCTGAAAGTAGTGAAAACTCCTAATTTTCGAAAGGTCGATATAGATGGTAAGGACTGAGGCTGTTCCTTTTCAAATGTTTTGGAGCTCAACTATAAAAAATGAAGAAGCCCTCCCAGCTCTGGTGAGGTACCTCTTTAAATACTCGGTGTGCCTTGAATTGAATCAAGTAATTTATTTGCTCGGTTAAGACATTAGTTTCGAGTTATCTGTTATTGTGTGTTTCCCTACTTAGATTAATGTTCTCATCGGATTGACTATGACACTTTTTATAATCGATGGACCTTAATGCTTTGTTTGCACCAAGCGTTTTTAAGTACCTATTAATTAAAGCTGACAGCTTCAAGTTACTTTGTTCTGCTTCCCTAGTACATGCTTCCACTTCACCATGCACTTCTGTCCCATTTCAAGGGGCAGTTTAACCCTATGGAAAGTCAGGCTCTGTTGCTTTTGTTCCTCTTTCGTAGTGTCTTGCCTGTGGAAGACCTTTGCCTTGCTTCTAGTTTTTTTTATCTTTTTTCAACCCACCAACTAGACCATGTCACTGAGGTTCTGGCTGATGAAAGGCAAGTGGCTTTTCCCTGACTTCCCAGCAGAATATGTGGACACTCCCTATGTTATTTAAGATGAGAGAAGGGCCTCTTAATATCGTCCTTCTTAATACCGTCCTTCTGCCCTTGCCAACTCAAATGTCATCTGTGAGGGTTTACTAAATGTTGATGTGCTCAGGATGAGTGCTTTACATCTTCAGACTCTCAGTGCTTGCACTAACTTTAGGTGCATGTATTCCACTGAAGAGCAACTTCTGGAGAATTTTTTCTTTCTATTAAATATTTAGAATCTCTATGTTTTTTTCACCCTGGGAAAAAAAGGTGAGAACTGGCATCTCTGTTAATCATTCAAGTTATACCAACAAATTTGCCATTTCACAGCCATCCAGTGACAAGATCTAAAGCTTTCAAGCAAGTCAGAGGTTTGTGGTATTTTTTCCAATTGACAGAAAACTAAAGGAGGTGTTTCCATTGCTGTAATTGAATCAAGACACTCTTACATATTCCTACTGCTGAGTAGAAAAGGTCCCAAACGATGTCTTTCTTGTTGTCTTTCTGGTTTCTAAATAATTACTTTAAAAATAGGGATAATTAAGAGTTTTAACTGTGATGCCAGCTATTGGTCAAAATAAATGTAAAGCCACTCTGTTTATAGGATATCTGCACAAATAATGGCTCTCCACGCTCTGTGCTACTTTGTTAACTATTGTCTTTCTAACCCCTTCGTAGAATTTGTGAAGTTTGTTGAGAATAAGAGATCCAAAGTGTGTTAAATTAGAGCTCTGCACAAGTTGCAGGAGGTAAATCAATATTTGACAAATGGGAAGGAACATGAGCATTTAAAAGGAAAAATTTGTTCTAAAGATTCTAGGAAAATGAAACAAAAATAAAACATTAAATGTATCCTTACAGTGTTGTTTCAAAAGGTGAAGAATTACATATGCTGTTGTTTGTGGAGATTATTCACATCTTTTTCAGAGCTTTGTGTTTCTTGAGGAAACAAATACTGTTTAGACTGAGATGGTACCCACAAGAAGCACTTTGTGAATATATTAGTGGTGTGGGGGGTTTGGGCAATTGAGTTAGAACCACCTTCTATAAATGGTTCTGTGAGCAGAATAAATAGACTGATATTGACTGGTCAGGGAGTAATGGGTAAGATCCACCTTTGACTTCATGTGAAGTTGTACCAGGATGTCCATGGCTCATCCTTCAGTGAATGGGAGCTCCTTGGGAACAGCTGATGCTGTGCTGATGATACCCTTCTCTGTCTAACCTCCATCATTCCTCAGGGGCAAAAGGGTACTAACACATAGAATCATAGAATCATTTAGGCTGGAAAAGACCCTTAAAATCATGAAGTCTAACTATTAACCTAACCTTACCAAGTCCACCACTATGCTGGCTTTGCTTGGTACACCTGAAATTTGAGCATGGGCCTCTGGAAACTTTGCAGACGATTTATAAACATGACTATTTCTAGAGAAAAGCCATTCTGAACATGTATCTCCTGCCATCCTGTAATGTTTTTTTATTTAAAAGGTTTTAGTCAGATGCATTATTGGGATGGACTGAAATTGAAGTTTCTCAGATGTACTGTAAAGCAGGCATGATGTGTTAGCTGGGAAGAAGATTCCTCACATGTCATCATTTTATGGATATTTGCCCCACTTGAGATATCTGTGATCTTAAAAAAATTAATGAGAAACTGGACAGACTAAGGAAAAACGTGGAGAAGTAAACCAGTCAGATTCAGGATAAACCATCGTTCAGGAATTTGGCACAGCTGTGAGAATAATTTTTTTGAGCCAAGCCTTGTACTCCTGAAAAATAAGCCCAGCTTCCTCAAGTCTAGCACATTTCTGAGACTTTGGGATTTTTAATTCAGCATCTTGAATAGAACTGGATTCTGAATGGAAAGCTCATTTCCACCCACCTTTTAATTTCTCCAGTAAGAATTGGACCTGAGCTACTGCTTTCAAGTGTTTGTCACATCAAACTGTCTTTGAGTCAAGGAAAATCCTGTTTGGTTTCTCATTTGACTGAAAATGGGTATCTCTGAGGGCAGATCTGCTTGCTATGGTGTCTTCAAGGGTGTGAATATTTGACATCACCTCATAGCCTCTCCCTTGCCGTGGTCCCCTCAGTGCCTCGCTCGCCATGGTACTCAGCAGTACACGGATGGCAAGCCCTGGTTTCTGTGTTGTATGCCACTCCTGGTTCAGGTGAGTTTGGCATTACTGGGCTGTTACTGGCCTGAGCTGGAAGGAACTCATTTGCAGCTAAACTCTGTATTTGTTTACAGCTGAAGCCACACTGAATTGTATGAACAACAGTGTAAGAACACTATATATTCAGAGTCAACAGCAACGGGAATGTGCTGGTTTAACCACAAAAGTGATGCAGATTAATGTGGGGAACAATACGTGATTCCCACTAATGAGTTGAGGTTGTATGAGTGGTGTGAAGCAATATAAGCCAGGAACCTGTCCCACTGTCTGAAGGTTGTTATCATAATGATGGACAGATTTTTTCAGTGTATAGAAACAAGCTCTGGGCTTCTTTGTTTGGGTTTGCTGTTTGTTTGCTGTTGTTGTTGGGTTTTAATACATTTTTAAAAATAGGAACATCTTGCTTTGGAAATGAGATGGAAACAATTTCTAGAGAAAATGCATTGTCAACCTTGTAAATCATTGAACAGTTAAAATCATCAGATAAAGGATAGACGGAGCTTGAGGGAAGATGAGAGGTTTTTTAACTTCTCAGAGTGAAGTGCAACAATCCTAGGTACTCCATGCTGAACAGATTGTGATGGACAGCAGAAGAAACAGTTGTTTTCCTTCAGATTATCAGTGCAATTTTTTCAACTGTTAAAGCCAGAGAGTCTCTGTGGAGACGCTGCAATCACAACATAAATTCATTCAACACTATGAGTGAAACACAAACCTCTTTAGAGCTTTTCAAATATTATTCCAAGATTAAAGTCTGTATGGGTGTCGTGGTTTGACCCTGGCTGGATGCCAGAGACCCAACCCAACTTCTCCTGAAGGAGAGAAACTGGAGAATAAACCTGGTTACAGGCAAAAA
>WEKX01003754.1:0-15518 GCA_013390025.1 Pitta sordida | reverse complement strand
AAGAAGAGATACCTATTGTCTGTTCCAGTAAAAAGGAGAAAAGTTTTACAATAGAACAAAAGGCTTCTCCCCATGACAGTAGGTGAAAATTTTAACTGAGCAATTGCATTAAAAGATCAGCTGCTTCTCTGCACTATGCCAATGGCATAGAATCACAGAACAGTATGAGTTGGAAGGGACCCTTCATGAGTAATTCTTATTCACAAAAACAAACCTACCAAATACATTGATGTCCTGAAGCTGATGGACTTATGTAAGTATGGGTTTTCAAGAGTGAGTCCTTACGGAACATCTAAAAACATATTATTTATCAAATCTCATACACTGTAAGTACTCGTTCAGAGTTCTTATGCTTTGTCATGTTAATAAATGCAGTAAATCATTTTTGATAACTGTTGCATTTCTCTATATGCTCTGATAGTGTCTGTGGTAGACTGACTAATAATTCCTGCTCAAATGTTGTCCATGTGTATGTGCACAATTTTTTGTTTCATATCAAACATGGCCCCATGTTAAAAAACCTACTGCAATTCTAAATAATGTCTGAGGGGTTTTTTTAAGATTATCTAGATTTAATTTATTCCTCAAATGAAGGAGTTTGCCTTTAGCTTAAGTGAGAGAAGACAGGTGTCTGATCTAACACTTATAGTTTGATATCTTTTAATGAGCTAGATTAATTGAGATTCTTATAAGAAGTATTATAAGGGGGGTACAAAGTTCTATGAATGTATCAGCATGAAAAATCAAAGTCAGATGAGGATTTGTCATATATAATGGTAGCAGACTGATTCTTTTCTGAAGCCTCTGGAGTCAGCATTTCCCTAGGCTCTTCTTGCCTCTTTCTTGGCTGAGAAGATTTTTCAAGCACATTCGAAAGATCAAAGAGGGTGGATGACATGATTTCCTTCCCCCCTCTTTTTGCTTCCTTGGCATCCTTTCTTCTGATTATTCATGCCTGCGCATTCTTGTGAAAAAGGACATTGTCCATTTTTCTTCTCTAATCCCTGGAAGTATGGGTAAATTAACCAACTCTACCTATGAGCTAAGGGTGTTCTTTATTGTAGAAGGCTGATGAGCACCAGGAGTGAGATAAACAGTAAGCACAGTGATAGGCTGGGCCCTTGGTGAGCTGTGCAGATTAATACATGTTTAAACTCCAATTGCAACTCCCTGGAAGAAGGAAAGAAGCCAGCTACCCCCATTCTGGCCTTCATGGTGTTTGCAGCAGCTTAGACAAGATAAACTTCATCCTTTTCCTGGAGTCACTTCAGCAATCTCTCCAGGATTCTGGCTTCATACACTGCAATGCTCAGCTTGAACGTTGTCATAAGAGCTATATGGGGCCCATAATGACCTACTTAACAAGATTTTGGTAGTGCTTTACTTCTCAATAACCTAGTTATTGCTGTGTATTACTTTCCTTAGCTCAACCAACCTCAATTGCAAGGAGAACTGTTGAGAAGACAGAGCATAGATCTCGGAGGAATACAAAGAAATAATTTGCAATCCTGCCAGAGAGCAATATTTTCTTAATTATCTTTTTCCATGAATCTTGAGAATCCACTGGAGTATGTCAGTTTATACCACTCTTGATATTCTTAAAAGTGGCCCATTATTAAAAAGAAAAGTAATTGTACCACAGAAAGCTCTTATTCTATGGTTTTTCAGTTATTCTGAGCATCTTGGGAGATTTCAGTGCAAGTCATGAAGCAAGCTGCAGTTAAACAAATATCGTAAGAAAGGTATAAAAGAAATCAGACTCTTTGTTTTCTGAACATAAATGAAAATGCAGTATTTGGGTTTAGGAGCAAATTGTTTCTAAGAGCAGAATATATAATGGGCATGCATTCTGAGGTTCTCCGAACTTTCCAGTGAAGAGTGCTGTATCAGCTACTGATTTTTCCAACCTATTTCCACTTATGAAAGCTATTTGTTGTCTGTCATTCATTGTGAGAATTTCAGCTAGCCATTAAATGTTTTCAAACATTCATAATGTAAGTGTAATGATCCATTTTCACTAACATAAGTTAGTGTAAGATTACCACAGACTGGTATTTTGACTTAAAATACTACTAGGTCAAAGTAGAAGAAATGTTCAGTCTCTTTATCCACAAATAAATGCACTTGGCATTATTTTCTCCCCTCTCTTCTTGCAACCATGAGTTTTGCTCCCTTCACTTTTGTACCTTCATTTACCCATTCACAGGGATTGACAGTTGTCACCTAAAGTGGTTTCGCAGTCACCGTCTGCATATTTGTAGGACTGTCTCTGTAAACAGATGTGGGTCCTTACAAGCTATGATCAACAATGCCTTACTTCAGGTTTCTAGATGAACTCCTAAGACCTGTGTGGGGGCTGGGTGAAAGGCAAAGACAAGAGGGAGCGCAGTACTGTGCCCTGCATTGCTGGTTGTATGTAGCTTGCTTCTCATACAGTGAGAGTGAGGATGAGAGATTATGAATGACTCTGCTAAGGAGAAGGGTATCCCTCTACCTCTCCTGTAATTTCAACCACGTCAACTGGTAAGTGTTGGAGTGCCAGAAAACTACATGTGGGTTTCCAAGGATGGATTTAAAAGCATTTTTATGTTGCTTATTTGCTAATGTTACATTTCTGCTACACCAGTGGATTCTCAACAGTACAGCAATAAGTCTGCTAGTACAGTTACAGTTACGGTTTTGTGATTATATAAAATAAGTCACTTTTTATTTCCCACCCACATTTTTTGTGGTGTGTTCTGAGATGCCAAGTGTCTCTGAAACATGGCAGCAGTAGATGTTGTTAAGTCCATAGTCCTAGAGGAAACTAAACATTTTAAAGGGAATATATTTATGAAATGTGTGTTCATGTGTTAGAGTGGGTGCCTTCTTCCTAGCAGTTGAACTTAGTGACTCTGATACAGTTCTGGCTGCTGCCAGTGTCTTTCCCTGGAGCTACAGCCTCTCTACTTCTTGGGGGAAGAGAGGGAAGAAGTGTGAGACCTGAATCCTGACTTACATCAGGAATGGATGTGAGAGAGAGGCAAGTCCCTTGGAGCTTTGCAGAGGCAAGATGTGCACAGAGTGATGCCAAAGTCCCTTTGGAGGGAAGGACAAGGCATGCAGCCAGGAAGGTGTGTTAGGAGTGCCTTCTGTGAGTTGGCATGAGGGACATGACAAGAGAGAAGGTTTAGGAGAGGCTGCAAGAGAGATGCCAGTAGATTTATTGCAGCTGGGAAGGGCTGGGAACCAAACAGTTGTATGCATGCACTTCTGGAGAAGACAGGGACTAACCGGCACTGGCGTCGTAGAATCGGCCTTTAAAATACATCTTTATGCACAAGGTACTGCTCAGCCCTAATGACACATCTTGAAGCCATTGGGTTTTCATAACATGTTACAGGGAGAGAGTTAGGCTGGGCCTAGCAGATTTCTTCTATTGCCTAGATCTCCCCTGCTCCCCTCATGCAGTGCAAGTGAATCAGAGCAGCACTGTGGCTTCTCTCCACCTCCCCAACCCCTCACACTACTCACAAGATATCTGAGATTAAAAGACAGTGTCACGTGTGGAGCAAAAGACTTTCCCCCATCAATCACTTTGTGACTCAGCCTACCATAGACCCACAGAGGAGCGTGTCCCTGTTCTATCATCTGGTGCAACATGTGTGGAAAAGAAGCATCTGCTCCTTTGAAGGGTGCCTAAAGCTCCAAAAGTGTATTTCAGCACCTTGAGTTGGGGTAAGAAGACATTAGCCTGCAACTAGGTAAAGTGGACACCATTTTGTGGAAGACTGAGCTAATGGACTGAAGTACATGGAACTAATTTCCGCCAGAGAGGATGCGAGTGAAGGAGGGAGAGGCAGCAGCATATGGCAGTTCAGCTCTGAAAAGGCACTGTGTAAAATAACACCTCCTTATTTAGCAGATCAGCTTCCTCTGTGCGTGCCCTAACTTGATTTTGTAGAAGACCTAATTCTTTCCTTGTTAACTGAATGGATTTGGTCTGGAAATAGAGAGTCTCATAATTCCTCTGACTGAAGATTTTTCCAAGTGGAAAGACACGATCAACTTCAAGGCAAATAACATATGTTGGAGGAGAATTTTAGGAGGCAGCATATCAAGATTTTAGGCCAAACTCCGAAAAAACATTTGGAAAGCATTTCAGAAGTAAGTAAATGCAAGATAAAATCATGAAGGAAAAAAAAAACCAAACAGAAAAAAGAAGTTTTATTTACTTTCATTGACTCCTTAGCTGGACAAAATCATAGGAAAAATCTTTGCTTAATTATGGACACATCTTGGAAACATCTGCAGGCTGATGCTTCAAATAGCCTCCTTCCTCCTGCTCTGAATGGTCTGCAGGAAGGGGAAGCAGAGATAGGATGGGACTGAGGCTTAGGAGAGAGAAATTGTCATCTTTAGTCCGGCAAGTTGCACATTCTGTTGTCATTGGAAGCAACCATAAGCTTGATCTCGTGCTCTTTGAATCACCTAGAAGTCATGGATCACTGCCAGGATCTGGCAATGCAACTTATAGTAAGTCACTGGAATCACTAGAGTGATATGGTTGGAGAAGAGCCAGAAGGCCAGATATGGCAAAAATAGCTTTAATTTTAAAAAATTGAATTAAATAGCTTTAATTTAAAAAAAAAATCCACTTTAGTACAGTAGTAAGTGTCCCAACCTGTCATGTGGGAGACCCGGGTTTGATTCCCGCCAGGGAGACAGTGTTAAGAGTTGGACTTGATGATCCTTGTGGATCCCTTCCAACTCAGAATATTCTGTGATTGACAGATTTTGTTTTCCTATGTACTTCTAGGCATTGAATGTCAGATGAAGTAAGACTGGTCAAGGCTAACTAGAGAGGTGTGCTCAAAATTTGTAGTTACCTCTTGTCAGGCTGAAGGCTGTCCTTATGTCCTCTTGGACTGGTACTGAATTTCAGCAGGCCAAATTTTAAAAGCTTTTAGAACTTCCAAGGCTAATGAAATGAGATGAATCTGTGGAGAGAAAGGAAGTTCAGAGATGATTAAAAGTTTCGACAGTCAGTTGAACTTAGGAAACTGTAAGCCTAAGGGTTACGTATGCTGTCTAGCAGTTAGAAAGGAAGTTTGATAGCAGTCCTTGTCCTATAAGGTAAATTATTATGAGATAAAAAGTGGCATATGAAAGGTTAAATGTGGCTGTTGCAGATACTCACTGGAAGTTTCAAGCAATAAGATGTCCAGAATTAAACAGAAAGAAATGGGAGGATTTAAGGTAGCATTTATTGGAGCATAAAATAACTAACTGGGAAAGGTCTTCAGAACAATAGGAATAAAAGTCAGCAAAACAGAATGGATCTGAGAAATTGTGAATGTACCTATTGTACAGGTTTGCTTGTTCTGTTTGTGAGAGCACATTCTCGATTTCGTAGTAGTCTTTGACCATATTTATTTTCAGTGAAACAGGTGTGATCCTTTTCATGCAGAAACTGAAAATATGTACAGGTATAGCAATAATTTGCAGTGTTGAAACTTAGAATGTGCTTCTTAACATGCAACACCCTCTAGATTAAATGGCCAAATCTTCATTTGGCATCTGTTTGTTTACAGGCTACCCCGCATTTGTGAGGAACGGGTCATGCCAGGGGGTTCGCAGAACGTCAAACATGCAAAGACACGCAGATCATTAGTATGCATGCAGGCCACGCCCATTGCTCCACCCCCCGGCACTCCAGGGCATTGCAGATAGTTTTCTGCTCCTTCCCACAGGCTCTCTCAGCACAGGGGAGCAAAGGGAACCATTTCTGAGTGGCTGCTGCAACTGCGCGTACTTGCAGCCCAAACCCCGTGCCACTGCTCCCCCTCCACCCCCCCTCCCCGGCCCCGGTGCTTGTGCCCGCTGCATCCCGGCNGTAATGGAGAGGTTGCAATGCAGTGGGGATATACTGTAATTAGCTGATACAATTATGTGGACGTATTTTGTACGTACAAATAAAGAGGCAGTGAGAATTTAACCTGAAATATAGTTTGGTTTTACCACTGTTTTGGTAATTTAGAGTGCTGTTTGTTAGTGATTATTGAAAGTGCCAGGAAAACCTCATTTGTTGCCCTGTGTGGTAACAGTAACTCACCAGTCCCGTCGCACTGTCACATTCAGCAAGGAGTGAAGAGCAGATGACATCAATGCACAGACCCAGACAGGAAAAGGCAGGGTGAACTTCAGCTTATGAACCAAGTACCAAAGAAAACTTTGCCAGATGAAAAGGTAATTTAAGTATTGTTGCAAAAGTCAATTTCAAGGCCGGTGGAGATAAGAGCGCAATAGCTCTGAAAGTAGGACTTAGGTAAACAAATGACAAATTACTGTTTCCAAAGCCCAGCTTCGGTAACCCATATTCAGTCAACTGTTCACTTTGCAGCTTTGATTTGATGGCTGAAAGTAATTGGGATGAAATTCTGCAGTGGATAAAAATTGTAGGTCCATTTTTTAAAACATATGAAAAAGACAACCGATTTATATGTGCTATCACATAATGTAATTATACAGGTGTCTGCAGAAATAAAAATGGTCCTGGTAATGTGAGTTGGAACTGTTGCATATGGGTTGATATTTCAAGACATTTATTTGGGATGCAAATGTCTATAAAAAGAGGAAAAGTATGTTGTTCTAGCAAAGAGTAGCTTGGAGAGACAGTAAAGAAACTACTTAAAAGGCAAGGAGATTTGCCCCATGATGAGAATAAGAGACTCCACAAGCAACACTTCTGCTTTTTTGTTATTAGGAAAGTAGCAGAAATTAGGCTAATAGATAAAGGTGTTTTAATCATGCTTTAGAAAAAAAACTGGAGCTCAAGATTTTATTGAGGGGATTACTCCTTAAACACTGGCATGGGTGTAAAAGCAGATGTCCACAAGGGATAACACTGTATGGTCAGCAAGGACTTTAACGCTAACAGAAAAATTTGGAATGAAAATATCTGTAACATCTGTAATTCCTCCCCAGTGTCTGTCTGGGATGGCTTGGCTGGAGTTGTGAAGTATTCACTCTTTCCTGAGTTGGAAATAAAGGGACTTAGGAGTGTGAAAGGGAGTGGAAATGAGGCAACATGTTGTCTATTCTCTCACCTTGTCCCCGTCTTGTCCCTGCAATTTTGGACTCAGTGCTCAGGAAGGCTTTTTTGTAGTGGTTTCTAATTCTTTGCTTTCTCTTCTTCCTCTCATTTGATGGAACCACATAGGATGCAGTAGGTCTTGCTGAAGCTGAGGAATCATTGGTTCTCTGTGTGGAAAATTACCATCAGTCTGAAAATCTTAACAGGTTTACATGCAAAAAGGTGAAGACATTCTACATACTTCCATATCCAGAATAAAAATCAGCTTTCTTTATTTAGATTCAGGTAGCCTATCCATATTTCAAGAGCACATCTACAGTTTGTAGATGTATTTGTAACATTTTATGACAGTCTGACAAGCACACAATATCCAGGCACTCTGAAACAGCTACCAATTAATGCTTGCATGATGCCTGTACATACAGTATATAAAGTAGCTTGCTCTTGTAATCTGACAAACTCAATAACCCTGATTTTTCTGTCACTGTAAAAAAAATCCCAGTTGTCTTAAGTCAGTGGGAATGCAGACTATGCACAGAACAGAGGCAAGAGGTCATACGCATGAGATTCTAGCACATGTACTACAGAAAGGGATGTCTAGGTAGTTAGCTTTACTTATTTTTCATAACCGGGCTTTGGTTTTGTATAAGTACAATCAGTAGTTGAATTTCTAGGGTTTGGAGGAAACTGGGACTTTTTTATTGTGATTCATTGAAAATCCACTTTAGTACAGTGGTGAGTGCCCCTGTCTCTCATGGGGGAGTCTGGGGGTTCAATTCCCACAGGGAGGCAGTGGTGCTGTTTAAGAGTTGGAGAGTTGGATCCTTGTGGGTCCCTTCCAACTCAGAATATTCTGTGATTCTGTGGTTGTTATTTTAAAATTCTTCTACTTTACCAGTCCTGAATTAGGAAGGCTCTTTATTATTTTATAATTTTTAGACAAGTATTTTACCTGGCAGCAGAAGAATCAACACCTACCAACACCTACCAAGCGTTTCATTGGCTTCCATTTTGCCATTTGGTTCTGGGTGTTTGTTTGTGCCTTGGAAGGGATGATTGAGTACTTCAAAAGGAAAAACACAGCCCTTTTTGTATGTGAGGACCATCAGGTTTTCCATACTGACGTTGTGTGACCAAGGTATCTCCGATGGAAAACCAGGGAATAATGTGCTGTTTTTCAGATTAGACACACATTCATGTACACAGTGTATGTCTGTGTGTACGTACTTCCTCGTGGTTCACATCACAAGGTACCTTTGTATGAGCAGACATCTGATCAAGCTAGAAACATTGGAAATTTGCATGCACAGAGTGGGTACATGTAAAACCAGTTTCTGCAGTGATCACATTTGACTTGAGAACTAAAGAGTTATGCTCCATCCTGCAAATTGTTGAAAGTGTTCAGCTTGGGTAAACCAGGAAGCATCAATAATAAATATAGCTGCCTAAAGTGAAGCTTATGGGAAGCTTCTTCCAGAGTAGCTCTAGACTTTAATTAAAGAAATTTTCAGGTTTACATGTGCCTCAATATGGTAGAAATCCACTGATTTTTTTTTAACAGCACTTCTAGAGTTTCAGTGAGTGTTTTATCTTCATCAAGAGATCAGTTGATACACAGTGCTGACTTTTGATACGAACGCCATTCTTTAAAAAGCTGTGAATATGGAAGAACTTTTATTGCTGCCAAGAAATTAAAAATAAATCCCCAAGGCTCTGTGTGCAAAGATTTTCAAAGGACCTGTTTACCTGGGATGGTTTTGATTACCCAAAGATGGGCATCCAGTGCTCTTTTAGATGTATTACCACATCGTGCTTGACATCCAGCTGTTGCTGTTACAGCACGTCTGCCATCCTCAGATATCCCAAGGTGTCTCAAATTGCACTAGATGCCTCTGTGCAAGCACCTTCCTCAGGCTCCTTGTTTCCACTTGAAGTCAATGAGAGCTGATGACTCATTTGACCCTTGGTGCTTCCTGGCTCGGCTGTGCTTGGAGATCCATAAGCATTTCATGTAGCAAATCTCATGTCTGTCATTTCCCTGTCTGCCCAGAGGAATATGTATTTATGTGCACACACATGTTTATAAACAGGGAAGAAATACAAAATTTTGTAGGGGAGCGTTCACATATATTTATATATTTAAGCGTGGGCTTAGTACCAGTTATGCATTTACGTGGTAGTGGTTTTCTTATGATATAGCAGACTAGGGTCCTGATTCTGAGAGTGGCAAAGAGATTCTCACTAGCTGCTTGGCATTTTGCTAACTTAAAAGAAAAGTGCAGGGTTTCAGGCATATGCTTGACTTAAGCTGTAAAATAATGAAGTATCTGCTTTATACTATATATATCTGCTTTATGCTATATCCTTTCACCCTTCTTCTCTTCCTTCACAGTGTAAATTACATATTTCTTAGTATTTGTTGTAAGCATAAATCCACCAAGTGGATTAGTTCATTATCATATTTTATGTCAAAACAGTACAATTTACATTTCTTAGCTGACCACAAGAGGGTTAGCTAAGAGCTTTTGCTCTCCCACTCTCTTTCTGTAAACCCATCTGTGTTTGCTCATGTCTTATATTTATTTCACACGTTGTTTCCCTTCTAGATCATGAAGTTATCCCTTACCACCACAAAAGCATCCCTATAACGATGACAGAGACAATGAAATTCATATTATGAACCAGGCTTATTGTATGACATTGGCAGGATTGTTCCAGTTCTGTCTGTGAGGCTTTCCCAGGGCCAGCCCCCACTCCAGCCCCTCAAAATCCCAGGGACTGACTTCTCTGGGAACTGGCATCCATAGCCCCTTCAATTCCTGTGGATTTAGCTGAAGCTAGGGCTTGTGGAGTATGACGATATACTTCAGCACAGGGCGTCTGAGACCAAATGGGGCAGCAGGTTCCTGTTAGGATATAGAGGTATCCAGCAGACAAACAAAACTTTACTGTTGAGAAGGAGACTGATTGAACTGGAGAGCAGCTGCTCAATCAGAGCTTAAGCTAAATGATTCTGTGTCAGTGAGCTACTGAAACTGAATGCAATAAATAAAATAAGGTAATTTGAAGTGTAAAATACATAATACAAAAAGAATTATGCAGTCCAAATCAGATTACATGCTTTCCTTTTGAGCATCTTCATTAAGTAGCTGATAGCTACTTATTGACTGATCTTTATTCAGATTTTTAGATGCTGATATCTGTGTTTACTTTTTACTTGATGAGCCAGCTAATTGGATATGAATTCATATTTTATGAGATTTTTTTAAAATTGCGAATTTTCAAGAGGAAAGAAAATGAAAGGGTTTTTTACTTATTTCTTCAGTGTGTCTTTTGTCTTAACAGTAAAGGTTGGTTGTTGGAAAAAAACCTATAGTAGAATAAGGTTTTTTGAAAGTAATGTCATAAATAAAATTGAGGTAGATAAATCTGGGGTGCTGTGTTATACTGCATGACACAGATGTGCAGAGCTGGTGAGCACATAAGGCATTAAAGAACTAAGGCGCAAGTACCTTGGAAACACTTCAGTGCTGTCACTACAGAGGGAGACAAAACAGCCTTTATAGAGACCCAACTCCAGATTCTTCAGTGTGGTAGACATACCAAATATTTATAGAAGTACAGGCTTGAAACACAGCTGGAGTCTAGTTTTTTTGTTAGTACCCATGAAACTCCACTGTCTTTTTCATTTGGCCTATCAAGTTTTCCTTCACTGACTATGCCAGTACTGCAGTGCCCAACAAATGTGACCTGATGAGTTAGACCAGCTCATTCAACTGCAGAGCACCTTCCAGTGAGCCTCCTTTGGCAAGCAGGAAACAAAGTCAGAAAGAAAAAGAGGTTCACATTATTCCTTACACTTGGCAGTCTCCAGCTTCTTTGAGAGCCTGTTGGAATTTCTAGCAACACAAGAAAGTGAGAGCAGCTTTCTGTGGCTCAAAGTGTAATAGTCATGTGTATCCTTTTAGCTGCATAATGAACTGGCCAGTCAGTTTAAGGTGGAATGAAGAAGCAACTTACTCAACTCTGCTGGCCCAGGTCACCATCTTGGTCACCTTTCTCTTTTCCATTGATAATGGAATTGCCAGGTCCTATTGCTCTCTGTGTGTCTAGTTCTGAAGTCATCAGGACAGGGCGTCAAAGTGACAGTTCTGCTCGGATATCTAGTATAACCCAAGTGTAGGGTAAATGTGGTTTTACTATTGCTAATGATGTAAAGCCTGCTTGTGTGTTTCCATAGTACCCCATAATTAGCCTCCCTCTACAGAGCTGTGCAGTACAAATACTGCAGTGGGAAGTTTGAACCAAGGAAATAAAAACTTCTCACTGGCGACACTGAATGAGGCCTGGATGCTTTAGTGAAGTCTTAAACACCTCCTGATCAAAGCCCTTGGGTTAACTACCTCCTAACTGAGATTTTAAGTCTTGAGCATTTGAGCATATCACAGATAGCGCAGCTCATGGAGCCTTCCACGTGGAAGGAGAAGGTTAGGTGTCAATGAACTGGAGTAACTTGAAATGCCTCGTCATCTTTCTGATGGTAGTAAGATTTAAGGCATGATGGCATAGGGAAAGAAACCAGCAGCTTTGCAGTGTGCCAGAGATGCTGGGATCTGGCAGTGATTTACTGTCTGTAGCACTTGTAGCATGCCTTATGAGTAACTACACGTCCTTTTGCTGCAAGAAAATAACTGCTCAGAAACAAAATTCTGTCGGTAGTAGGGATACTGCAGAATGAATTCCATATATTTTATCCCAATGTTTCTGTGTATTTGTTGTCATTGCAAGGGGACTTTGATGGTGTGCAATCTGGCAGAAGTCAAGGAACTCTGAACAGAGGAGAGCCTTCTCGTGGAGAGCAGGAACTGTGCAGCCCAGCTGCCGAAACAATTAGTGAATAAATAGCCACCCTGAGCCTCATTTAAAGGCCTGGATTATTTTCTTAGTGTTGATGTTATTGCCTGCTTTCCTTGCCTCAAGGTTCATTTTATTCAGAGATACATAGAAACCTACTAAGTCAGAAACCTCCAGACAGGAGAGACTGGTCGTGGAATTGAGCATCTCACACTTCTGTCACTGTAGCAGTTCTCTGGAAACGTTTTAGCAGAGTGTGTCTCCACGAGATCTGGTCTACTGGTGTTCTCCAGCAAGATGTCAGTGAAATGTTTTCTTCTATTGCAGACATGAATAATTAGCCTGTCAGCCTATTTCTTGTATCTGTTCCAGTATTTCTGAATGGAAAGGTGATTTTGGAAGGATTCAGTATGATAGTTGAAGATATTGCACATAATGTATCAGTCATATTTTACCTGATGTAAAAGAGATCCTCGTCACAGTGGAATCCATTGATTTCTATTGCTTTACGTACATAAGTCCATCGAAAGTTTATAGAGAACAAGGCTTTAAAAATGCTAACACCCTCACTCTGTGAGCTAACTGAAATAATTGCATTAGGGAAACCGCAAATTTTCTAATCCTTTTTATTCTTTATTAAACATTAACACTGATAACATTATCAGATGATCCTTTAAGTGAGCAAGTTTGTCTCTACTGAATGCAGTAATAGCAATTTGGTGGTAGGGAAAGTACGTTGCTGGTGAGAGAAATTAAAGAGATGCCTTAGACTATTTTAGGACATTTTCATCCTCTTCAACAGCAGGGTAAGAATGGGGAAATGCATCTGTAAACCCAAACTGCAAACAGCCTATGCTATCGCTTGTTTGAGGGGAAAAATATAAACTGTGTTCTGCCTTTACAGGAACCAAAAGGATCAGTGCTTTCACTGAGAAGCTCTGGCTTTGTCCTGTAAGCTTTTGTTGGGAAAGCTCATGTTGCTACCACATCTGACTGGGAAGAATTCAGGATAGAAGATGTCATGAAATTGACATTTCAAAACAGAATTATGTGTTAAATTAAAATATGTGCATATAAATACATATATTTATATATAGTCACTTGAGAATGATTGATGGGAAAGAAGCATGAGAGCAACAGAAAGGGGAAAGGTACCAGCAGAGTGAAGAGAGTGGACAGAGATGGGATGAAGAGGAAGACAGATTTAGAAAAAACTGGGAGTTTCATTCAAGCCAAGGACATAAGACAGGGTCAGCAAATTCTATGGGCAACTGGGTCTCTTGAGGGACTTTGTCCACCCTGATATTTGTTGTAGGGCCAATACAGCCCATCACACACAGTCCAGGAAGTTCCTGCAGATAATTGAAAATAACTTTCTGATGCAAGTGGTGGAGGAGCCTACAAGGAAAGGTGTGTTGCTGCACCGTGTACTAACAAACCAGGAGGGACAAGTTGAAGACATAAAGGCTGGGAGCAGCCTTGTCTGTAGAAACTCTGAGATGGTGGAACTCAAGATCCTGCATGAGGGAAGAAAAACAATAAGCAGGACTAGAACCCTGAACTACCAAAAAGCTAACTTCAGCCTCTTCAGGCACCTGGTTAGAGGAATCCCATGGAATAGGGCTCTAAAAGGAAATGGAGTCCCAGAAAACTCATCAATATTTAAGTACCACTTCCTCCAAGCTCAAGACCAATATATTCCCATGATGAAAAATCACACAAAGTGGGCAAGGGACTTGCATGAGTGACTAGGGAGCTCCTAATAAAACTTAAACACAACAAAGAAATTTATGGGATGTAGTAAAAAGGACAGGTCATGTGGTAGGACTATAGGAACATTGCCAGAGTATGCAGGGATGTGACAAGGAAGGTCAAAGCCCACGTGGACTTGAGTCTGGCAAAAGACATCAAGGATAATAAGGGCTTCTGGAAGGAGACGAGCAGCAAAAGGAAGATTAGGGAAGATGTGAGGCCACTGCTGAATCAGATGGGTGTCCTGGTAACAGAAGACACAGACACCTTCTTTGCCTCAGTCTTCACAGCTGAGGATGGCTCTCAGGTGCCCCACACCTCAGAGGTAAGAGAAAAAGATTGCAGAAAGGAAGACATCCCCCTGGTCATAGAGAGTTGAGTTACAGACTGGCTAGACAGGCTAAACACCCATAAATCCATGGGCCCTTGTGGGATGTACCCATGGGTGCTGGCGGAGCTTGCAGATATTGTTGCTCTGTCACTCTCCATCATCTTTGAAAAATCATGGAGAAATGGAGTGGTGCCTGATGATTGGAGGAAGGCCAATCCCATCTGCTTACTCCCATCTTCAGAAAGTGCAGAAAGAAGGACCCAGGAAACTACTGAACTGGCCAGCCAGCCTCACCTTCATCCCTGGAGAGGTGATGAAACAGGTAATTCTGCAGGTCACTAACAAGCATGCAGAAGAAAAGAAGGTCATCACTAGTAGTCAGCATGAATTCACCAGCAGGAAATCATTCTTAACCAGTCTGGTAACCTTATATGATGGTATGTCAGGATGGGTCAATGAGGTGAGAGCAGTGGACGTTATCCACCTTTACTTCAGCAAGGCTTTTGACACTGTCTCTCACAACACCCTTGTAGGTAAGCTCAGGAAATGTGTGTTAAATGAATGGACAATCAGGTGGATCAAGAACTTCCTGAATGGCAGAACTCAGAGGGTCATGATCAGTGAAGTAAAATCCAGCTGGAGCCCTGTAGTAAATGACATTTCCCAGGAATCAGTACTGGGTCCGGTCTTACTCAACTTATTTACCAACGAGCTGGACAAAGAGAGACAATGTACCCTCAGAAAGTTTGCTGATGATATGAATCTGGCTGAAGGCTGTGCTGCCATTCGGCAGGACCTTGATAGGCTGGACAATTGGGTGGAGAGAAACCTAATAATGTTCAACACGAGCAAGTGCAGGGTCCTACTCTGGGGAAGGAACAACCCCAAACTCCAAGAGAGGCTGAGGGGCTGACCTGCTGGAAAGCAGCTCTGTGGAGAAGGACCTGGGAGTCTTGGTGGATGACAAGTTGACCATGAGCCAGCAGTGTGCCCTTGCAGTCAGAAGGGTCAATGGTATCCTGGGGTACATTGGGAAGAACGTGGACAGCATCTTGAGGGAGGTGGGCCTTCCCTCTACTCACCCCTAGCGAGGCCATATGTGGGTTGCTGTGTCTAGTTCTGGGCTCCTCAGTACAAGAAAATCAAAGAGCCACCGGAGAGGGTCCAGCAGAGGGACACAAAGACGATTAAGGGTCTGGAGAATCTTATGAGGACAGACTGTGAGAGCTGGGCCTGTTTAGTCTAGAGAAGGGAAGACTGAGAGAGGATCTCATTAATGCATATAAATATCACAAAGAGAGGTGCCACAAGGATGATGCCAGGCTCTTTTCAGTGGTACCTAGCAACAGGATGAGGAGTAATGGTCATAAACTAAAAAGTCAAGAAGCAATCTCCAATCTCTACTGGATAAGGAGGGCAAAATCATCACTAGGGATGAGGAAAAGGCAGAGACACTTAATGATTTTTTTGCGTCTGTCATTACTATTAAAGACAGCTGCTTACATA
>WEKX01003753.1:14908-51856 GCA_013390025.1 Pitta sordida | reverse complement strand
CGGTGTGGGGCCACGCCGTGCAAGGTTGCCTTTAAGATGATACTTCTTAATTTGAGCTCTGATCTTGTTAGAAATAAATTCTTTACATCCCCACTTTGGAGTTTGTTTTCCTTCTGACAGTAAAAGATTTTCTAATAGTCCTCATTCCTGCTGTAGCAAAACCCTTCAGGTTTTTTTTTCCTTTTCCTCTCTCGCCTGTTTGTGGGTGTGGGGGGGCAGGATGAAGTGAGGGAGTGGCTGTGGGTGAATCTCTGGCATTCAGCCTGGGTCAAACCACCACACAGAACAAAAAACCTGAACCTGCATGTAAACAAGATATTCTGTGTTTTCACAAATGCTTTACATTATATTGAGCAACTACTTCCTCTGATTACATAAGCTGTATGTTGGAGTGAAGCACCTGAGGATTTATACTGTCTCAGATACACCCAGAAACATCCTAATCACAGCTGTTTTCTCTGTGATTCAGCAAGTCCTTATATGAAGCAGAAAGCATGTCCACTTCATTGGTCCTGAATTTCTTAATCTATGACATCATAACACATACCAATTCTGAGAGTTCTTGCAGCTCCCAATTTTCTGTCTCGGTTGTTTAGCAAAATCAACTTGCATTTCACATGTCCAGGCAAAATTTGTAGAACAATTGAGAAACAACCAATTATTTACACAAATTTTAGAATCATAGCACAAAAAGCATAAGCAAATACTGATATTTACAAAAATGAAATTACAGAATACCTGAATTTTATAGGAGTATATTAATGTCTAGAAATTATAAGAGTAGTCTGTTATGGATTTATTTATTCTAGAGGCAATCTTAGCTGAAAAATGTGAAAGTCAGGTATGGTTTTTTTATCAGTTGACTTGTGCCCATAAGAATATAAAATTGACTGTCAAAGTGTCAAGCTATTTGATTTCAAGACAAATGAAGAGCAAGAGAATAGAGATAAACTGAAAAGGAACATTTATTTGCATGTATTTGTCCTGTCCTCTAGTCAAACAGAAGAAAATGCAAATGGGCTGTACCTTCGATGTTGCTGGAGCCATGAATTATGTAAGAAAAAAAAAAAGATAAGCATATTGGGAATCATGTTTTCAGCTGTGTAGTTCACACCTTCACTAGAACCTCCCAATAGAAGTATTGTCCCACAATTCATCATTATCTGTTTTGTATTCCACACATTGAGGCTCATATACCAATTCCATTGTTGTGGATAATTCAGACTTTTATTGTTCACTCTTCTTTATCCTACAGTAGTGTCAGGACCAACCAATGCAGGGATTACTTTGCCATGTCCTTCATGTTGCCCTCTAACACCCTCCCGTGTCTGTGTTCCTAGACATGAGTTAGGCAAATTGACTTTTCTGTTTGATCTCTATAGCACAAGCATAGCTGCTTGGCAGCTTTTTAAACAGATAAGATATTGCATTTTATGTCCTGTCTCAGCCTTTTTTTTCTGGATATAATATCGGAATCACAGGGAATTTTCTGGACAATGTTGGATCCTACATCCAACAAGAATCCTGCAGTAGGATTCTTGTTGGATGTAGGATGGTTGACTGCAGTAGGATTCTTGTGCACAACATAATGTAACTCTTAAAATATTTTTATCTGCTTAATATCTGCTTAAAATATTTCCAAGATGATGAATCTGAAAAATAGCCATGGTCAGTGCTGTCATATTTGAAAAGAAACAATTAAAAACTCTTTACATCTTTATATAAGGTTTGAGCAATCACTTGGTTTCAGTAGGTACAGGACTGAAAGAAAGAATTTTAAAACTGAAAGTCTTACAAATAATGAATATCCAAAGGTATGTGCTCAGTGAAGCACAACAGAGACGTAAAACAAATAGGATGAAATAAGTAAAAGAGACAAGAGGGCAGGTGATGTTTTGAGGAAAGTGCACTGAATGTAGGAGAGGAAAATGTAATGTACTGTTAAGATTTAAGGGTAAAGTCCAATCTTCATTACACTGATTGAAATACTGACTAACATCATTGCCAGTTCCATAAAAAACTTGGAATGCTTGGTGAACATAAAGAGGGGAGTTAAGCAGCAGGAGCAGTTATTCTATTCAAAATGAATTTGAAGCAATTTTGCTCCAATAACTTATACTCCTCAGGACTCCAACTGAAATAACTATTTTTCATCCCATACAAAAAGAGGAATGGGAAGTACATGGGCTAGTAGATGGAGACTCAGTAGATTGGCTAAAAGGAAATAAAAACATAATTTCTATGACTATCATAATATGGAGGCAATAAGGTGAAAAATACTGCTAAAGCAAATCAGTTGCCCAGGAAAAAACATGCAAAATATATATATGTTAAAATTATCAAAAATACATGATGATAATGATGATGGTGATGATGATGATAAAGTAAAGTAAAAATGCGCAAAATATAAAGACATATAGATTTGCATGGGTATAAGTGTCATGGTAGTAAATATGATAAATATCAGCCGATAAAATGAAAGGAAAATTTAAAAAATAAGTAGATTTTTCTGAAAAATAGCTGTAGTCATTTTCTGGGAATGCAGATGAACTGGAAAGGAGAAAAAAAGTCAGAAATTATTTAATTTTCTGCAGGAGAAAATGAAAAATGTATTGCAACTAAGATGATGCCAAAGTATTGCAGGTATAGAAAAAAAATGAAGAAAAAAAATGAAAGGAACTAACACATGAAGAGAAATTTTGGAACAAATGGTCTACTAGGAATTGAGTGTGCCAACTATTCTGAAAGAAGGCAGAAACCATACTGTGGTTGAACAGTTCTTATGAACACAATAGCACTCTGTAAGAGAAAATGAGATAAAATGTAAAAATAAATTGTTCTAAAAGAGTAGAGAAAACCTGCTTCATAAATATAATTTCAAGTCCTATTCTCTGACTAGAGTGCTGTTGCTGCCGGTACAAGTTTTCATACATCCTCACATGTTAAAGGAAGACTAAAATAAATATATGCTTAGAAAGCAAAAGAATAAAAATAAAATTTGGGGTCAATTATTAGGAAAATCAATAATTTGAGTTTTAATGTAATAGTAGCTTTGTATATAAAAAGTGGTCTCTGAGCATTTCCCAAAACCAGTATTTGATTGTGCAAAATCATTACACTGCTGCATGAATTGGAAAAATACCGTCTCACACCCAGGCTCTGGGTATAATATTGTTCTTATCTACCATTAATAGATTTAACTTACAATAAAATCTTGAATGTAAATAGATTACCCATATGAGCAATTCCTGACTGTTTTCTGTAGATTCAATGCTTAAGAAGGGCAGAGAAACATGAAGTGCAGCATTAAATTTCAGATTTAGTTGGCTTTTTTTTTTTTTTAAACTACTATATTTTTTCAATTAATTTAATTCTCAGGAAAATGGTTTGACAGTTTTGAAGACTTAAGTATTTTAGTACAGAAACGGTATAGCATCTGTAATTAGAACTGAGAAACTCATTCACAAACAGTTTGGAAATTGTTGAATTAGGAAAATTCATTTGTTGCTTAGCATAATCTTGTTTTGTTGCAGCGGGTATAGACATCTGAGACAATGTAGTGAGCAATTGCGTTGACTGGGACATTCCATACCTATATATTGATCCTATTCAAAATTGTCCAGGCATGTAATAATGCTATGAAGTTGTAGTTATCAAAATAACTAAAATGTACTTTTTCTAAATCTTATTTCAGAATTCTATGTAATATGAACTATAGGGGATGGAATTATTGTAATCTAGCAAATACTTGGGAAATAATTTTTTTTCTGACAAAATTTTGTGTATAATAGAATCTTCAGAGAGATGGTTAAAGATGGCTTTCCTGTACTCGGCGCTGGTCAGACCACATCTTGAGTACTGTGTGCAGTTCTGGGCTCCCCAGTTTAAGAAGGATGTTGAGCTGCTTGAGAGGGTCCAGAGAAGGGTGACAAGGATGGTGAAAGGACTGGAGGGCAAGCCCTATGGGGAGCGACTACGGGAACTGGGACTGTTCAGCCTGGAGAAGAGGAGGCTCAGAGGTGACCTCATTGCTGTTTACAACTACCTGCGGGGAGGTTGCCACCAGGCGGGGGCGGACCTCTTCTTTCAGGCTGATGACACCAAAACGACAGGACATGGCCTTAAGCTACACCAAGGGAGGTTTAGACTGAATGTTAGGAAGAGGTTTTTCACAGAGAGAGTGATTGCACATTGGAATGGACTGCCCAGGGAGGTAGTGGAGTCGCCGTCCCTGGAGGTGTTTAAGAGAAGACTCGATGAGGAGCTTAGTGACATAGTCTAGCTGGGGGGTGTTGGGCTGATGGTCCTGTGGGTCTCTTCTGGCTCGGAGTGGGCTGTGAGCCTGTGAGGGATCTAGGTTTATGTTTACTGCTCTGGGGTGTGCATTCGGTCTCTGTATGGGAGTTAGATGGTGAGTTGGACTAGATGATCCTTGTGGGTCCTTTTCAACTCATAGTATTCTGTGATTTTGTGATTCTGTGATCCGGTCCCGTGTGTCTCAGTGTGTCACTGATTCCAGAGAATAGCTAATGTGTGTGTGTGTATCTGTCTGTCTGTTATCAAAGAGGCAGGCTTTGTTTCCATTCCTTTTTAGTTGATTTTGTTTATTGCAAGGAGGGATAAGAAACTGAGGTTGTTCATGGTATTTGAACTGAATGCCGCTGGTAAAGCTTCAAGTTGTTGACAAGAAATTCAGCAGTCTGCCGCTCCTGTCTTACTTTCTTGTTTTGATTTTTCTGTTATCTCTGGGATATTTTGCAAGTTTCATTTCAGAAAGGCTCTGAAATACTGATGTTCATGTCTATTCTCTTTAAGAGCTGCATGTCTCTAGATGAATTGACACATAATTGTGACACTTAAACTAAAGGAAAGGCCATTTATAACCCAAGTGCAGATGGAATAAGATGATTTCATGAGATTCTACTTCCTTTTCCATTCCTACAAATGTACAATTGATCGAAGTTCAGATCAGCTAAACTCTTTTTTGGGTTTCTTTCCCTTAGGCTTAGCTTCTTCCTAGCTTTTTTTTTTCCTTTTTTTTTTTTTCATATCATACCATGCCCTTAGACCAGGAATTTGAAGGCATAAACCTGCAGCTGCAAGCAACTGCAGGCACAATTGATGCAACCCAGCAGTTCAGAAGAATGACATAGGAGCATCAGTTGTACCCACATTGTGCCCACCAAGCCAAGAGAGTAGAAGGAGTTATTTGAGGCTCTAATAAAGTTTGAATCTCTTACATATTAAATTCTAAGCTTGTTCTCTCAAACTAGAGCCTTATGTGTCTAATCTGTACCATTTCCTGTACCACTGGTTAGTTCATATTATCAATCAGATTGGGATAAAATCTTTTCTTGTTCCTATAGGTATAAATGCTTTCTCATTTTCAGGGAGTAGTGTTTTTATTTGTTTCAGATAAAAAAATATCCTGGCTATTGTCTTCAAATGCTTTCAGGGAGCTAAATATATAAAAATTAAGTGGAAAATAATCTGCTCCTGCAGAATTGAGGGGATGACTCTTACAACTCAGATATTTACTCTTTCTATTTTGTTCTTGTAGTGAAGGTCAAATCTTCAAATGAAGGAGTTCAAATAGCTGAGACTGAGTAAGTAACAAACTGCATAATTAGAATGCTCTGTTTTGAACAGCTCCTATATTTTTGACACAAGTGAATATTTGTGCTATAAAACAATATTTTGTGTTGTGCAGCTCTACTGCTTGTCATACTGGTTTTCAGTATTTCACTTTACAGAATATATTTGCATTTAGAATTCATTATGCACACATCACAAACACTACACAATGGCTGAGTTTAAACAAGTCTGTTTCTGTACTTTTGGATCAGATACAACCGGCAGACTAAAGTATAATGAAAACAGCAAACCTCAGTGATAACTGAGCTGCATATTCTACACACTTTCAGTTGTAGGGTTTCCAAACAGTTCTTGAACTTATATAGCTCTTTTAGGGTGTCCATGTTTTTGGAAGTTTGAATGAGCAGATCCTTGCAAAAAATGTCAATCAGAAAGTAATAAGAGGGAATTTTTCCTTTCCTCTTTAGGGTCTGATTTTTTTTAGTTTCTGATGTTTTTTAAAGCATCAGAAATTAAAGGAAATTAAATTAATTCACAATCTTTCTGCTTTTTTGTCTATGAAAACCTGCCTGTCTTGAACAGGATTTTTGTCACAAAAATAATACTAATAAAAATTGGGGGAAAATACCTAATGTGATTTTTTAAAAAGCAATCATTGTGTAGGTATGATTTGAAGTCCTGTAGGAGAGGAGCTGATATGGAGCAGTCCTAAACCTTTTCAGAGCTCCAAAGGAGCAACCAAAATCTTGATGTGTGGGGGACGGAGAAAAGAATATAATTGTGATTTCTTACTTTAACAGATGGCACCATTCTTCTCTGCCTGGTTCTTCCACAAAGAAATTATAATATGAACATTTCTGTTGAATGAGTTGAAATCAAAGGTCAGTACTTAAATTCACTTCGAATTAATTTACCCAGTTGTGTCAAGCCATCTTGTTTTCTACATTTCCCTCCTTCCTGCTCTTGTAATCAGCAGTGCTTCAAGTCACAAAGCAGAGCCACTCAAAAGAGCAGGGCTAAAAAGAAGCAACTGGTCTCAAAGAAAAATAAAACCAACATTAAATTTATGAAAATAATCTTGCATTTTTTTCAAATCTCGATGTTAAGTATTTGAGGAGTTAGTTAAGGAAAGCAGAGGAGCAGTCCATGTGAAAAGATTACTCAGTGGTTACCATGCTGAAAATCAATATGTGCTTAACTTCTTGTCTGCATGTTCTTAGCTGCTTGTCTACATCAAGGCCTGTACAGTGGTCAGGACAGAAGTCAAACCAATTAGATGGTCATGTTTAAGAAGCAGTCTCTTTTTTCTAACAGCTGCTTTGGCTGCAGCGCACAAGGATAAGTATTCCAAAATAGCTGATTTTCAGTAAAAGGGCTTTTTAATGGACATTGTGTGTTCTGATTTGCAAAATTTAATCAGAAAAGCAATGGGATATTTGCTTGATTTTTTTTCTTCTTTTTTAACAATCTTTATGAAATTGGTATTGGAGCTATGAACCCAGTTACTGAGCTAGTCAAGCCTGATAGTCTCAGTCTGCAATCTTCCCCCGAAGCTGATAAAGATAAATAATTAAATAAAAATATATGAACCTGATGAGTTTCTTTAACATAGCAGATAGTGTTATGTTACCATAGATTAATGTCTTGTACATGGCACAGCTCAATGTAGAAAGAAAACACAATAGAATAATATGACAGAAACTACAACTGGAAACCATAAAAGAGAATGTTCTTTCAGATCAATTTTTCTGGGAAAACCTTTGATCTCAGAGAATAATGTATAGTTAGTCCAGCCATGAAAACATCACAATCTTTCTTGAGGTCCAAAGTGAGATTTTTATTTCATTTTGGTTACCGAAGTCCCTTTTTTAAGACTAGATCCTCTGAGGAGAAATGTAGGGTTCAGAAGTGCTATTTCATGGTCACTTTGCTGGGAAAATAAAAAGAATTTAAAAAAAAATCCCCACCAAACATATATGTAAGTAATCATCCCAGAACACACTAATTTTCCCACTGTCTCTATTGTTCCCAAAGAATCACATCCAAGTCAATAAACCCTCTGGAGTACTAATGAAAATGTACAATTAAAGGACTTTTATTTTCCTTTAGAATTTAGTGCACTGAGCAAATGGATAGCATAGAGAAATCTGTCAGCTGCCTTCTGCCTGTTTTCCTCTCTGAGATCAAATGCAGGAAAGCTTTTAATGCAGAACAATGACAAAGAAGTGTTCTTCCCATGCCAATGTAGAAGACAAACTTAATGAAATTATTATGTTTAAAAAAATTCTTAAGAAACAGTATTGTTACACTGTTTTGTTGTTGCATGAAGAAAATAATCCCATATATTTTAGCCATTTTCAAATTCGAAAAATAAAAGATTTTTGGCTACTTAAATGATGGCAATTATGTAATTTAATTGCGAATGACAATTGAAAGATTCCACATCTGGGTTTTCATCCTGTAAATTACATTTTCCTACCTGGCTTGGCAAATATAAGATAAATAATGCATTTTTACTTTATTTGCATATTTACTTGTTATGAAACTAGTGACTGTAATTCACAAATAGGTCTTGTGTCTGTTTGTGGAAGGGACTTATGAAAAATGTGTGATGTGCATTATTTTAGCTGGAGTGGTCATTAACATTCCAGATTGTGAAATTGCCCTAACATCTCTCTTTACGTGCCAATAGATTTCTATCTCTGAACATGTACTGAAGTTATTTTCAAGGTCTGTATGAAGTGGCGTTGCTAGAGGGATTTTACTAATAGCTGGAAAACAGCCAGTTTATTCCAGTGATTTCCGTTATAAAACAGAAAATTGGAAACATATTCAAATTTAATTCTAATGCCCTATATGTAGGAAGTCACTGTTATTTTATTCATTCAACTACAGTTAAAAAGTGCAGAGAAAAAGATTGAATATAACAACACATATAAAAACAAAGGATTTATGTGTTGAAGATTTTAGGTGCTCTTTTTCACAATTGAAGGAAAAGTGATAATGAGAATTCTTTTTTCCTCACAAAAGCTGCACATAATCTGACTAATTTTTTTTTATTATATCATTTGCAGGCAAGTACTGAGAATTTGATNGCCATGCAGGCACATGCTATGGAGAAATTGGGCAACTTTTTTTCTGACCTCAGGCCTAAGAAAGGAGGATGAAACCTGCTGCTTTGCACAAGAAAGGTTTAAGAAGGCAGATCAGTAAATAATCTGTCCCCAAAAAGTGGCAGAGTTCCCCTGCTGCATTTTTCCCATCTTCAGAACACTCCTTAGCTCTCATTCTAGTTTTGGTAGGGTCACCACTCTGGGGTGTGCGTTCGGTCTCTGTACGGGCGTTAGATGGTGAGTTGGACTAGATGATCCTTGTGGGTCCCTTCCAACTCATAGTATTCTGTGATCTGTGATCTGTGATAAAATCCTTTTTTTATTCTGGATTTATCTTTATAGGTTTGCATTAGTACTGTTTCTGAACCTGTTCTGGAGAAGGACCATTAAGAAAGGTCCCGCTGAAGAACTTCTGTTATGGGACTTCTTGCAGAATATAATTTCATAATTATACCTATGGAAGTGAAAGGAAAATATCCCTGGGATACTCTGAATCCCTTGAATTTGAAATTGAATTTTCAGAGAAATTACTTTTTATAAGAATGTAGTGGGTTTTTCCTCAATCCTGAGAAGCTCTGGTGAGATAACAGATACACAGAGAGACATGAAGTGATTCAAACTTGGAGATTTGAAAGAGCCTTACCTTTTGTGGACTGATGAAGCTGTGACTTTCACTAAAAGATACAGAATGGCACTTTCCCACATATTGATTATAAAATTGGCTATATTAAGAAACTGAAAAAATAAGGAGTTTTGTTTTGTTTGTTTGGTTCATTGTTGGGTTTTTTAATTTTTTTTAAATTTTTTTTCACAGTTGCTGAGCCAAAAGCTTTCAAGACTTGCTTCTTAAAAAATGTGTTTTTGATTTAGGAGGCACAACTTATAATAATTCTTGAATGCCACCAGAAGTCTACTGCAGTGACATTTATGCTGTAACATTGCACTTTGCTAAAATGTTAAAATGTATAATAGTATAGACTCTAGCAATGGTTAGTTTGCATTGGAATCACTAAACCAAGATTGTCTCTTTTTTATTATTTAATATTGACAACAGCAGACAGGCTATTATTAACTGTGACTAGTAGTCTCAAAAATTGTTAATAATCTACTTTCATCACTTTCTAGAAATTGTGGTATGATTCTTTTTTATTCTCAGGCAATATGAGGCATTTTTGGTTACAACTGTGCTGAAATGCTCACTCTGATATACACACGGAAGTCCTGTTAGTGAATCTGGAATTTTCAATGTATTTTAGTAGCCAAGCTATCTTGGCTAAATGGAATCAGGAAATTCCAAGGCCAAACAGAAAGACTTACTGAGCAGAGGCCAGACTTTCTTAATGGATTAAATATTCATGTCACTTCAGCAGTCTCCTCTCTGTTTCTGTCCCTCTCTCACACATGCATGCATACTTTGAAATCAACTCTTAAACTTATCAGATTAATTTTTGCGTGTGTGTTTATGAATACATAATGTGAGTCAGTTCATGTTATTTTTTGTTTTATAAAATAATTTAAACAGTCAGTTAGTCATTTTAAGTCAAGTAAGTAGTGTTCAGGCAGTCTATGCATGAAAGAATCTGGCCATTCCCATAAGAGTGCCTACAAAATTTCTTCCTTATTCTATGAGATACAATATAGGCTACTGAATTGCTTATGTCATATTCAGAAAGGATGATCCTAATCAAAAGGTTGGAATTTTCCTCTCAGATCTGCAAGGCAGATCTCCAGTCCAATATTATTCTTTTCCCATATGCATGGAACTTCAAAGGATTATGTTTGTAAGAAGAGAAGAATATCTTAATCAAGATCAGCCATGCACATCTTGAGAGCAGAGTTTGCATCCAAATGAGGGCTGACTGAAAAGTGAAATGTTCATTACTATGACCAGAGTTGTGTGCAAAATTGAGAAAGTAATTTATGCGGTCAAGTTCAAAAAAGTAAATGGACCAAATGTTTCAGAATATGTGAAAGGGAGCCCTCTCCTGTTGGTGTAGGAGGATTAGACAACTGAATAGTCAACTGAAATACCTGTGAGCTAAACTGTGCCTGTAAGCACAGCCCTGAGCAAGGAATAGTAATGCCTGTGATGAACAACCCTGAGAGATACATGCCTCCAGGTACAAGTCTCTCAGATATACTTGCCTCCTTGTTGCTAGTCTATAACAGAGGAAAGTCATACCAGTCTGCACTGATTGTCAGACGTGTTGGAAGACAGTCTAAAGTTGATGAAATAAAAAATCTCTCAGTCCTCTCCTCCAGTTTTACATTCCTTTCCTGAATGCAAATACAGTATGCCCCTTTCTTTTGTTTCTTCAAGGAAGAAAACCAGACTGCACCTACCTTTAATAGGCATCTATCATGGAGAATTTGTTAATTGGAAATGCAAACAGCTGTAGAGGTGGATATTTTTAAGTGCATTGCCTCAGAAGGATCCTGTCACTGTTGCAGAAGTGATGGGAGAAATCCGACCAACTTAATTCAGGTATGTTCCAGATTAGTCACGGAGGCTACCTAGCCATCTATGGCGGGAGCAGCATATGGACACAACCTGCTGTCTTCCCTCACAGACCATTTAAGGAAGCAGGCCAGGAAAGCAACCTATACTTCTGGAAGAGTAGAGAGGATTTGTTAAAATGTGATGTTTTTTTCTTAAATAGCTACTTTCATATATTCATTAAAAAGACATGCAATTAGTGTGCAGTTTGGTATTGAGGAGTACAGCTATGTGCATCAAGATATATTTCTGCACTACGGCAGTCAGACCACAGTCAGATTAAAAAAAAAAAAAAAAGAAAAAAGAAAATCAGCCTTGTTCCTTAAAGTATTAAAGTATTTATGGCCTTTAGCTCTCTGTTCAGTTGCATTCAGTTCAACAGATAGCTACACATCAAGACACCATCTGTTATGCAAAATGTAATCAATCTCTTTTTTAAAATGATAACAAAGATCCCCTTTTCCATATTGGCATTCATAATACAAACAAGGGCATCCCGTGTCCTTCCTGCTCAGCCGTGAGGAAGAAGAAGGAATTATCCCTTCCCAAAATAATACAGGTTGAAGACATGTGGATATACTCCACTGATGTCCAGAGACTTTCAGAAGACTGAGGTCTCTCTTCAGAGACAAGAAGCAGTGAGGAGTCACCCTTAGTGCCATGACTCTGTGAAGAGAGGGCATACATACAGTGTAAATTTTGGTTACATAAAGCTTTTGTGACAACCCATATTCAATGATGAAATAGCAAGTGACATCTTAAGGTAAAAATCATAAAAGGAAAATATTCAAAAGAAGCAGATGTTCTCCCACTGCTGCCTCATCCCTCTGCCAATCATAAACCTTTCTTCCTGTTTTATTTCAGAAATACGTTTATTTTATGTCAACCACATGAAATTATCTTTCTGATAACTAAACAAGGGACTAAGCAAAAACCCACAAGGATCTCTATTCAGAATTCAAAATACAATTTATTTCTTTCAATCAATTTTTCACTTCACACTAGTTTAAATTTTGAAAATACGGCAAGCCCATTTCAAGACTCATTTAATGCTATGTATATAACCTATCCAGACAGCATTTTTCCAGATTTTTTTTTAAGTTACTCTTTTATTTTATTTTATTTGAAGTTACTAGGGCAATAAATGACATGAAAGTGATTTAAGTGAGCAACATACTCTTACAGAAGATGTTTACATATGAAATGGAGCCTTCTCTTAAAGCATGAAACTACAAATATAAATGTGTTTTACGAAAGCTGACTACAAAGCCATCTCCTCGGCCACACAGAGAGATTTAGAGGACATTTCTGCCACCTGAAAACACCTAATATGAACTTAAAAATAATATTCAGGATCTGATACATCTACATGATAGCAAAACACATATGTTTTAGGATTTGAACTGCACAGGCTGATATACCTATACCCTCTACAACTTTTTATTATGATTATTAATAATTTGTGGGTATGCAACAGAAATATTGTGCTATATTATATGACTTTCTCTAATGATGGGAAGACTGACGTCTGGACAAACTATGGTGTATGCTCCTCTGCAGGGAGCAGGCTTTTTGTTAAAAAAGGGGAAATAAACAAGCCAACCAAAACAAAAGCCCCAAACAAGTAACCAAACAACCCCCCAAACAAACAAACAACAAAAAAATCCTACACCAAAACAGTTGCTCCAGGCTGTAGTTTCTGTGACCTAAGGGCAGATATGAACTGTTTCATCCTGGCCCTTTTGTCTGCCCATTGGCTCAGGGAACGTCAGACTTGCAAGCCTTTGTGCTTCTGTGGTATAAGTCCCTTCTGATTTTATGCTCAGTTTTTCTGGTACACCCTTGTTCTTGAAATAGTCAATTAAGTATAATAATTTTGACCTTATCTATAGTTTCTTGTTGAACCCTGGAGTTGCTGAGGTGTTATAAAGTGGTGGATACAGATCAAATATCACATTTTAAATTTTAATACAAGGGGATTAATACGAGGTTCTCTTCTCTTCCTCTCTCCAGAAGGAAGACAGAAAACTCTAAAATGCTGGGGAGAATAGCAGCTCTTTCTTACTTAATAATGGATATCATACTTAGTACTCAAATGTGTCTGCTTTGTAGATGAAGACCAAGGAAATCCATGAGAAACTTGCAAGAAATAATAGTCCAGGTTATTTGCTGCAGTTTAGCTAATAAATATTAGCACTGCAGTCAACAGATGCTACAAAACATATGTAAAAGAAAACTAAGTTTATTACTTCAGCCACACAAGTTAGTAGATTTTTATTGCAGTTAAAAAAATCATGGAATCATTAAGGTTGCTATTATGCATTTAAAAATTATTATGAAGAACCTTGAAGATTTACAAAGGGAGAGGAGTGCTCAAGGATTTTCTTCTGCTTTACAGTACCATAGTGACTAGTTACTGAATATTCGTGGAAGATTTGGTGCTGATATTCACACTGCTAATATTCTTCTGTGAAGGAGCCATGTACTGGAGGAAACATCAGTGTTCAAGCCATCAACTTTCTTTGGCTTTTCAAATTGTGACTGAATAATGGTGACAATACAGTAATATCTTGCTATTTTGGGCTTGGAATTACACATCTCCACTCTGCGGGTTTTCTGCTAGGATACTGGTCTCAGCAAACATTCACGTCTGCAGCAATGCTCAGTGCAGGGCAGAGAGCGCAGCTCAGCACCATGCCAAAGGTAAGTGAGGCACCCAGAGCACCGTCACACCAGGACGGTTGGGCATCAGGCCAGGGCTGAGGGGACTGGGCAGCGAGTGAAGCGCATTTATACATGCATAAATCCTATTTTGTGTTTTTCACATTTTGTGAAGGGGGATCTCAGAACTGAATCCCCTCGATATTCGAGGTATTACTGTATTTCTATTTGTGATACAGCAGCTCAACTGGGACAAGTCATCAGGTCACACTAGGCAGCCAGCAGATTCTTTTTTATTGCTCTGTAAAAAAGCCAGAGAAGGCAGACTGTAACTCAGTTCTGAATTAGTTTTCTAGGGGAAACAGTTTTTAGGCTGGGCTTTGAGTATAGTCAGAGTAACTTAAAGAGATTATGGGCATTGTGAACTACAACAGTTATGTCTCCTTTTTACATCCTCATCATCTTCAGATGTGCTGAGGACATGTGGGCTGCAGGTAAGAATAATATAAGGTTTATCCTGTCTTCCAGCTATTCCTTCAGAGTGTGAAGGAATAGAGTATGTATGGGGGAATCGAGTTTTGCATTCTTTTTTTTATCTCACAGGAATCATAGGTTCAGCATCCTATCTAGGGTGACAGGGAATATGGGTGAACATGAACATATTCATCACATCTCTCAATATACATTCATCACATATATTCCCATTTTTGTAAGTCTTTAAATGTCACTGGAGTAGAGTCAAAAGCACAGATATTCACTTTAGTAGAAGAGCTTTTTTCTATAAATGTGACTGTACAGTCTCCTTCCTAACTCAGAGCATGTGTTCCTATTGAGGAACTGGACAACAATTTCCCTGCATATTTAAATGAAATCCGAGTCAGAAACATCTTCTCATGACCCAGTTTCACTTGAAATGAAACCTGAAAGTGTGGATAGCAAAGGACCTATTGTCTGCTTCAATACCTCTGGACAGGGAGATCAAACTTCAGAGCCGACCATGGATCACAAGTATTGCACATTTAGAATAAGATTTGATATAATTAGTAAGTAGATAATCAAACAGACCCTGTGTAGTGGAAAAGACGGATGTTTCCGTGCTAACTTCCGTGTTGTAATGCTTAGTGACTACATTGTCTCCCATTAAGGTTTTCCGATCTCACAATTTCTTTGCCTACTTAAGGGATGCAAGGTCTTTTTTATCCTATTGTGATCTCCAGGCACTTCTTAAAGGATTGTCCCCACTTGCTGTGTGTATCTAGTTTGTTATTCATTGCTTTTGCTTTTCATTTGAAAATGAAACATTTCATAAAGAGTGAAATTGCAGTTTGACATGTCACAATGTAGTGTTTTTATTGCTCTTCTTTGATTATTTTTTTCCCAGTGCAGCAGAAGTAGAAAATAAATGAAGTTCAATTTGAACAGATATTAGGGTTCATTTCAGCAACCAAACTTGAAAAAAAAATCAATTATTCATTTAGCTTTTTAGGAGCTCTTTTTAAGTAGAAGAGTCATATTTCTCCTATATGTCTATATTTGAACTGACAAATGATTTTGGAGCCAAAGCAATCCCTAACTCAATGCATGAACTAAGGAGAAAAATAAAATCATCGTCTCCTTTTTGTTCCCTGAAAACTGCCCCACAACAAATTCAAAGGCCATATATTTTCTTTCAGTTTTAGACCTTTTGGAAAAGATCACAAAGAGTGAAAGATTACATTTTGTTACCTGTATCATAAGCTGCTTGCTTAAAACACCAACAACTAAGTAGCCATAAGGAAAATGCTACAAAAAATGAACCATTTTGACCAAGTCCACTAAAAGGATCAATTGTTTCGTGTGATGACCTATAAAGGATACAATGTGAAGATGAAAATGGAATTGGGCTGAAGAAATAAATATTGTGTCCCAAAAGACGACAGAAACTTGGTGCTAGGTAAGGAAAAAAAAAAATCAGGTGTGCCTCTATTGAAATAAAAAAATGAGCTAAATATTCAGTTTGTACAAAAACTATTTTTGTATAATAATTTTAGTCCTTTGTCTTATAGAATATTTAATTCAATACCCAGGAACTAGAAGTCATTTTGAAAAACTGACATTAAAAATAAAATGTAATTTATATTCAGGGCAGCTATAATTGTAGGAGTAGTAACAAGTTCATTCATGTTCACAGAAGCAAAGAACTTGCAGGAAAGGTTGATATCTAGAATCAGAAATTATTTTGTTCAATACCAATTTCAGTTGGAAAAGTTCTAATAAATACATTTAATAGGAATATACCATTGCAGGAAAAAAGATCTATTTCTCTAAATTAAAACCAACTTTTTTTTCAGAATACTTTCTGTGCCATACTCCTGTTGAGAGAATGACAGAGTTATTCACCCAAACTGTTCAATTAATGAATATATATTAAAGAAAATTGTAATTTACTCAACTTGTGGAAGAGGTGAAATTCACTGAATAAATTATTTGTTATGAATTATTTATGTACATGCAGTACATATGCAATTCCCTCTATTTTTTAGTAAACACCAAAACATTAGGTTTTCAAAAGACATTAAGTAATCAGTCAACATATCAACTGCTGTCATTTCTCAGTTGAAGGCTATGAAGAGGTCTATGTGCCAAATTCAGCGCACTTTCTCTTCCAAGAAGGTTTGTATTTATTATCTCAAAGTAATTGGAGTCTTTCCCCAATTGTACCTTTCAAAGTAAAATAAAATCCTGCCTTTTCTCTAATCAATTAAATTTAGATAATTATTGTTTTTACATTTTTATAAGTCCTTCTACAACTTATATGATTTTTTATTTTAAAAGGTTGTCCTATTTACTTCTTTTTTGTATTAAAATGTCAGCAAATAATAAGAGTCAATGTAAAGATGGAAAATTAGACAGTTTTACAGTTGAACCCTTCAAAAGTTAGTTGGTTACTTTTGTTGGTGCGGTAGGAGTCTATCAAGATTGTATGGAAATTCCAAAATGGCCAAACTTTTGCACAATTATAAAGAGGTTCAGACAACTAAAACAAGGAATTCTGTATCTTTGAAAGTCAAACAAGCCACACTGACAACTTATGACAGGTCTAAGAAAATTCCTTGCTGAAATTTCACGGCAAAGAGCTTAAAGGCTTCTGATAAAAAGTACCTCATCTAAAGAATTGCAATACTCGCAACAGGGAATGCAGATAGAGGACAGAAGGATCTATTTGAAAAGACACAGTAATCTGGAAAATTTCCATGCTCAGAATTTCAGGGAAAGAAAAGACTTCCACAAGTGAGGCTTTGTGAAAAAGGCCTATGATTTCATTTAATCTTGTGCATAAAAATATGTCAGTAGGAAAACTTAATTTCTCTGGTGACATTCCTTTTTCAGTTATTTATTAATTATCATTATAAATTCTTACCTTGTAGCTATCAGATCAGCTCAACATTACAATGCCCTGTACTCACCATGTTTTTTTGTCCTTTCTCCACTGGTTTGATCTGTTAGCTGGTTTATCCTGGGAGGTTCTTGAAGGAGAATGGGAAATGTGCCAACACCTTGATTTCCTGGTGGAACATGGTGAAATTGAAGTTGCATGTTTTGCTAAGTGGCAACCATGTTTTCACTTTAAAACAACAGAATGTAATTTGTTCATTTCTTAGAATTATATAAGCAAAGTTTTACTTTTTAATATGCACCATGTCACTTCAATTCACCAGGAAACAAAACAGTGGCATGGTATTAACTGAAGAAATATGTCATATGCATTAGTCTGTTCTGAAAACAAGGTGCTCATACGACCTCTTGGCACCAGCTAAATAATTAGCTTTGCCTGTTACTGACTACAGCTACAGTACTTATGTTGACTAATTACATGTTTTCTCTCTTCTATGCCAGAATCAATTGTGTAAGTGGAGGGCTTTCATAATCACAGAATCACAGAATCACAGAATATTATGAGTTGGAGGGGACCCACAAGGATCATCTAGTCCAACTCACCATCTAACTCCCATACAGAGACTGAACGCACACCCCAGAGTAGTAAGCATAAACCTAGATCCTTCATAGGCTCACAGTCCACTCCGAGTCAGGAGAGACCCACAGGACCATCAGCCCTACACCCCCCAGCTAGACCATGTCACTAAGCTCCTCATCCAGTCTTCTCTTAAACACCTCCAGGGACAGTGACTCCACCACCTCCCTTGGCAGTCCATTCCAATGAGCAATCACTCTCTCTGTGAAAAACCTCTTCCTAACATTCCTAAACCTCCCTTGGCGTAGCTTAAGGCCATGTCCTCTCGTTCTGGCAACGTCCCCGCAGGTAGTTGTAAACAGCAATGAGGTCACCTCTGAGCCACCTCTATAATGATGCCCTCTGTCAAGGAACTGATTGACTCCAAGAAATCTAGAGCAGGTATTTTTGAAAATTAAACCAATACAGTGACTTCAAATATAGCACATAGTTAGATATTAAACTGGGTCCTCATGTACTCAATACACCAGACATTGGACTCCAGCTATTCCTTTGCCTGATTCTTTGCTTTCCAAATTTACCTGGAAATTGGAACCACTGTCCATAGTCCCTTTCAGGACTGTGCGCCACAGAGCAATTTGCCCATACATTCCTATCTCTAGATTACACTCCCTTCATCTCAAAAAGTCCATCAGCACCTCTTTCCTCTGACGTCTTGTGTACAATTAATCCCATGTCAGTTACACTATCCAGTGCCTCATGAGTTGCTTCTGTGAAAATGTGGGTGGAATAGGAAAGCATCTGGGAAAGGATGGGCACCTGTTTTTTTCTGAGCTAGAAACCAACACTAAGGCTTCCTTGGTTGCTGCACAGAATTGAAAAGGGACAAAGAGAGGTTAGCTGCTGCTGGAAGTGTTCATTGTTGAGAGAACAGCCACAGTCCCACTCAACCTGCTGTCTGGGACAGGAGGAAGGGGCTCACTGCTTTGGTAGTATTCATTCTATTAATTAAATGGTGGAGTCTTCTAAGACATGCTGTTTTCAGCAGAACTGTGATTCTTCCAGCATACTGCTGTCTTGTAAAATGGCCTGATTTCTGTACACCTAAGATCAGCTTTCTACAATGCTAATAATTGTATCACTCCATATGTGGATGTTGCAAGACACAAGAATAAATGAAAATATCCTTTTACTACTCTGAGGGACTATTGTTACAGTGGACCCCCACCACCTGTGGTTTTATGCTCTGTGAGTTCAATCCATCATGGTTTTTTCCCCCAATAATCCCTGTCTGGGCATGCGCAGTGCAAGCCATGAAGATATACTATGTAAATAAGCTCATGAATATGTAGATAAGCCCAGCCCATTACCCCAACAACCCTCAGCCCCTGAGCGCCAGTGGGGCATTCCTGGCACATCCCCATGCCATGTGATGGGTCAGGAGAGGTTCTACCCCTTCCTAGCCTGCCTCACAGGCTGCCTGGAGCTGCCTGGACCCACCCCACCCTGCCCCACCCCACCTGCAAGGCTACCAAGGCTGTGCAGACCCCACTCGCCCCACCTGCAAGGCTCCTGGGGCTGCCTGGACCCTGCTCACAGTAGGTTTAACCCTACTTAACCCAACTTTGAGCGCAGGCCGGTGGTTAGGGCTGAGTTCCAGTTTGGTTTTCTCTCTGGCCAAATCGACCCCTTGCTGGGGTGGCAATGGAGGGGTTTGAGGCAGTGCTTCATGCAGTCTCCAAAGCAGTCATGACGCTGCTCTCTGTGATCCTGGCAGTGGTCTCAGGGCCTGTAGGGATCTCTCCACCCTACTTCACTGGGATGAAGCCTGGCAGCTGCCTGCTCCCTCTCCTGCCAGTGCTCTGGCCAGCACTCTGGCAGCACTCTTGCCTTGGCAACAGGCTGCAGCCATGTTTAAACACAGCTCGGTAGCTGGACATTACAGCAGGGACAGGGTCACCCCCAGTCTGTCAGGGTGGGAACATCATCTGGCAGCACCAGGCCAACCCCCAGTGATGGGAACAGGTGAGCCCAGCAGCAGGGCAGAAGCCTCTTGCAGGCACCAAAGCTGCAGTCATGGTGCTGCTTGCTCTGATCCTGTCTCGGTGCCCCTACCAGTCATAACTGGAAGTCTTGATCTCCACCCCCTGCACCGTTGCTCAGAAACCTGGCCCCAGCTGCCAGCTGCCGGCTGTCGCTTGGCTGCCCCTTGGAGCAGGGCTGGGACTGCACCTGGAGCAGGGCCAGGGCCCTCTCCGCTGCGTTCCCTGCCGAAGAACTGTGAGCGCCTATGCTGGAGAGGGAACACCATAGGAGGGGTCAGAAGTGCAGCCCCGCGGTGGCTCCTCAGGCCATTGCAGCTGCCACAGTGGCGGCAGCAGCAGTCCAGGACTCCCTGCAGCAGTGTTGTGGCTGCAGAGACACCTCCCTCAAGATGTCCAGGGACTCCTTGGGCAGGAATGGGGAAAAGAAGATCCCCTTCACTCCCCTGACCGGTCACATGGCACAAGGAGCTTTGAGGAATGTCCCACAGCTGCTCCAGAGTTCAGGGGGGCATGTGAAGAGTGGGGCTTAAATGCTTGTTACCTTCGTGGATTACGGGCTTTGTGCAAGGATATAGAGACCCCTGGCCCCACGAAAGTCGTGGGATGATTGTATGTTTTAATATTCTGTCCCTAATTAAACTCTGATTGATTTTTAACAGAATCAGACATTCAGCCTGTTTCTCAAACTAGACTCCTCCTCTATATTGGCTCTGCCAACTAAGTATATTTCATCTATTTCCTAAAATAATACATGTAATTTTTTCCTGTGTATTGAACCCAATTTAAATTCATTGTGTGTGATATATAGAAAATATGACTTATCCATTGATAAATCAAGCTAAAGATCTTTATGCGTCCTGTTAGATTTCATTGTCTCCTTTGGCATTTGTTTCAGATAAACAATTTTCTCTTAGAACTTATTTTCACTTTTGATATTTTAGCCTGCATTTCCTCTTCAAAACTCATGATTGGTGACCCAGAAGTACAAACGCAAGTAACGCCCCCCCTACTTTAGACAAATCTGCTGGCTTTACCATTTAGTCTAAGTACAAAGCTGAATCATCTTCAAAGACGCATTTAGAAACATTTCGTTGGGGTACTACTTGTAAAGTTTTACCTGTTTGACCATCATCCCTTTTACACAGAGTTGCAGATATTCTGAGTCACTACCACTCATTGTTATGTCCTGTTAAAAAAGACTAATATTCTAATTACTTACTGGCATCCATTTTAGTATTTGTTTTGTTCATATCATGCATAGAGAGCCAGATAACAAAATTTAAAATTCAAGTCAATAGCTGTTAGCAATACATCCAATTGAAACATGCTAGAATGTTAGTATTTTATGTGAATTCGAATGTACTTCTTTTTACAGAGTAACTCTTACACCGCAAGTGAGGGAACATCCAACAAATACACTAGCACTCCCTGCAAAAGAGTGCTTAATACTGAAAAGGAGTAAAAAAGACACCCAGGCATAGAATCTCAGGGATATTTTGAGGTCACAGAAACTAAACAGAGAGAGTAAACAAAACCTGTTACTGAGAACTGTAAAAGTTTTACAATTGATTTTTTTATTTCTACTGAGTGCAATTATGTTACTAAATGCCAATATTATTTGCTTGATGTATAAAGGAAAAAATACATTTCTAGAAGGATTTTGAGGCCTCCACACTCTAAGTGACATTAATTTGAAAGCAATATATATATCCCTAAGAAAGCATAATGCCCCAAATATTGTTCATTCTCATAAAAGATATAAAGAAAACTTTTGAATATTTCTGCACAGGAGAACTGTTTATGCCTTCTTTAAAATAAAGGAAAACGTTTTTGACATGTGTCGTGGTTTGACCCTGGCTGGATGCCAGAGGCCCACCCCAACTTCTCCTGAAGGAGAAAACTAAAAAAAAACAAACTGGAAAATAAAACTGGAAAATAAAATAAAACTGGTCACAGGCAAAAGAAGCAAGGCAAAACTATAAATAAGGAACATAAAGGGTTTATTTTCTAACTAACAAGCTCAGAACTGCAAGGGAAGCATCATTTAGAAGGCAACCTTTCTCCCCCCACCCCTCCTTCTCTTACAATAGATGTAATATTCCCTTTTCCACCAGGAGAAAAAGGGGGAACACAGGGTAGGGGTAAACCAGGCAAGTTGGTATTTCTGATCAGATCCAGGGTAGGAACCATCTCTCTGCCCCTCCATAAAGTTCTCTCTCTCTCACAAGAGGGAAAGGTCTTTCATGACCCCTCCCAAGTGAGATCTCGACCTGAGGACGACAGTTCTTCTGAAAAATTCTCTGTTGTCCAGAAGTCACAGCCAGGATTGCAGCTTTTAAGTACTGGCTTTTATCTGCTTCATAATGAGCCCATCCCAAAAGTACACAGATACTATAACAATGCCCAAAAAAAGTCTGTCCAGGGATTTCTGCGGAGCTCTCAGCTAGCTCCAAGTTTCTGTCTCTGGGCTCCAACACATCAGCAGTGTTGTCCAGTTTTTACCTCTCCATCTTCAGTCTTGATGCTTAGACGGATTCTGCGGTCCTGGTTCTCTCTCTTTGGTCCATAGGTTTTCACCATGGTCAGTCCAATTCACAAGCAGCAGCGGGATGCCTGGAAGAACATCTCTACCCCTTCTCTCGTGGGCCTGGGGGGCCTTCAAATCCCTCAGCCTCCCGACGCAGGTTCTGAGCTGGCACGCTACATCTTACTACTGAACTTTTTTTTCTTCTCTCCCAAGTATGTTATTCTGCAGAGACGCCTGCCTTTATCTCTAACTTTGAAGGCCATGGCAGCACGGACAGCTCAGGCAAGAGCTGAGCTGTTAACCCCCTCGCTACCAGAGCAGCAGAAAAAACCCCTAAACCATAACAACATGGGAAAATACCATGGCATAACTTAGGCAAGGATTTATTTTGTCAACAATTTGTGAGTCAATTATATTTTTAAGATTCCAGTGTCTGAAAAATGGTGACAACGACACTTATAACATCAGTGATTCTCATATTTAGAAGAGGTGTAGAAAGAGAGATAAGCAAGGATCAACAGAAATGGAAGTAGCCATGTTGAAAGGACTGAAGTCCAAATGAGCACAAATTAAAATGAGCATGAATCTTAATCAGTTTTTTTTATAGTATGAACTAATTCAAACTAATTGAAAGGGATGATCACATTTTCTTAAAATATGATAAAAAAGGAGTTCTTAAATATAGAGTTTTTTCATAGGAAGAAATAAGAGCTGTTGCTGCTATTGATCTCTAGTTGCCATCAGTGAAGACAAAAGATATCTCTTGATGTACTGTTGTGGATAAATTTAGACCTGACTACAAAATAAAGACATTATCAATCTTTTGTGTTACTTAGCACCTATATAATATCTTTCAGTGTGACCAGGAATTTACTGCCTACAACTAAAACAGTCCTGACTTTTTCTTACATCCATGAAATGAGATAAGGTCAAGAATACTCAAGAAGTTTCATTTTATTTAGGAATACTAAACTGAGGCTGAACTTTCATTACTTCTCAAACAAGATGTAGTTTAGTATAATGAACAGAATTTTAAAATGAAATCAGTAGTATTCATTGTGTTCATTTGTATAAATATAATAAATTAACCATATTAAACCAAATTTGTTTATGAGCAGATTTTTGTAAGACTCAATTTCAGATTAACATGCAAAATAAAATTGGTTACTTAAACACAAGCATTTTTTACTTCCTGTAATGGTCTAGGATGTATAGTACATCAATGGAAACTGTCAGGTGTGATGTACAACTGCATGCCTCCATAGTGGGAGCTGAAGAACGAGTAAAATACTACCCTAGCATCAAAAAAATGATACAAGATGCATTGGATTTAGGCAGCTGAATTCAAGCCCATGTGGGTAAAAGAAAGAAAAAAAGGTCAGTACAATTGTCTTCCCTTGGATCTCTAGTATGATTTCAGATACTTGGGAGCACTCAATCTGATAAAGTGTTGGGGTTCTGCCATGGACTAGCTGTTATGGCCGATGGAGTCTGTGACTGCTAAAGAACGCTCAACTCAAAGGAATCACCACTATGTGGCCCATTGAATAATTCTTAAGGTCCCCGCAGCTATATTAATCAAAGGCTTGTCATTTGCATGCACTTGGGCTTTCAGTGCTACTTGGTATGCTTTAGGGTATCTGAGAAGTCTGCTGCAGTCTGGCAACAAATTGAGAAGACAAAAACTTGTAAGTATGAAGGGATGTGTGATAGCCTTACAGCCACCTCTTACTATTTGTCTCTGAGTCACCAGAACAGCTTTATCTTTTGCTGAACAGCCTGAGTACAACACTGTAAATACACAAGAGAAAACCATAAGCATTAGACAGCGAAGGAGAACCTGATCTTGCATTAATGATATTGGTTATCAAATTAACCTTGAATAGAAGCAGTAAGGGAAAGACCAGAGAGATATCAAGCAGCTAATTTCATTCTTTTAGTGCAGAGAATCAACAAAAAAAATCTGACCTACCCATCTTTTATAACTTACAGCACAGAGACAAAGGCAACAATCTATAAAGGCATTCACAACTTTCATAGGCAATAAGTTGGACTCGATGATCTCAAAGGCCTTTTGCGACCTAGTTAATTCTGTGATTCTTTGATAAGAATACCATTTTTTGGAATGCGCCATTACAGGTTCCTTAGGATGAGAAAATGCAGACAATTCAACATCTGTGTCAAATTTTTTTTACATTTGTACTTTAGACACACATACTTCGTAGCTGCAATGCCATTATGACTCAAGGCACTTTCTTCTTGCACTTTGAAGCTACTTTAAAACTAAATTTGCTTTACTACACTAAAGTCAGCTTGAAATTCAGTATCTAATCATAAACAATTATGTTCATACTACTACACTCAAGCAGGTGAGTTACTTTATGAGTTCAGAACCTTATCATAAAGTCTAACATTTGAAATGTAAAAAGCAGTATATCTGATAGAGCTAAATGAGTCCAGTCTATCGGCCTCTTTAGGACCATTTACTTCTTTGACCTCATACATCTTACAGATATGGATTCTTGGCTTTCACAGAAGCTCCCTCCAGAGAGGGAGTAAAAAAAAAAAAAAAAAAGATGCAGTCAAACCTCCAAATTTCTGAGAAACAGGTCTCCAAAGGGTCTCAAAAACTGTCTAATTTGCAAGCACATGCAGGTCATTAGTATGCATAAAGACCACACCCATCTCTCCACCCCCCGCCACTTTCTAGTGCTGGGGAGAATTTTCAGCTCATCCCCATGGGTTCTCACAGCACAGGGGAGCAAAGGGAACTGTTTCTGAGCCCTCTCTGCCTGAGGACACTACTGGAGAATCTGTGGGCTTCTCTCTGGCCACACTGCCATTTCTGCAGCCATCGCAGTGCTGCTGCCAGCACACATGCTTGCACTGCTTCCGTGCTGGAGAAGCTCCGGGGTCACAGCAGGGATTCGGTGTCCCCAGGCTCTGGTTGGCACTCTTGGAGCCTGGGAAGCCTTAACTTTGCAACACTGTGACACTTATTGCAAAGTGTGGTGTTGGAGTTTCTTTGCCTTTAACAGCAGCGGCTACGATACGTACATCCTCTGGTCCTCAGTGTGGGAGTGGGAGCGCTGGCTGTATGGCCCCTTCCCCCTGCTGAAGTGGGGGGAGGGCATGGGGGAACAGAAGCCTCCTCCTGGTGCAGCAGCTCCGGCGATGGTGTGGCCATGTACCGCCATTGCCCCATCCCAGCACACAGCACTTGCCCCATCACTGTCATGGCCAATTGGTCAGGAATGGGAAAGTTGATGTCACCTCTAGTTACCAGTGTCAGTGAGATGGTGGAGTTCAGAAGGGAGCAAAAAACAGGATAGTGACTTTCAGTTTGTTTCAGGAGAGCTGATTGTTCAAGGATCTACCTGGAAGAATCCCATGGAAAACAAACCTCCAGAGAATCATCGAACAGAAAGGGCCTCTAAAACAGTTTACTTCCAACCCCTATGCTCAAGCAGCTCAACATCCCTCTTAAACTGGGGAGCCCAGAACTGCACACAGTACTCAAGATGTGGTCTGACCAGCGNCACCCTCTGAGCTCGCCCTTCCAACCAGTTCGTAATCCAGCATAAAATGTTTCCATCCAGTCCGTGCTTTACAAGTTTCTCCTGAAGCTTATTGTGGGAAACCGTGTCAAAGGCTTTGCTAAGGTCCAAGTACACAACATCCACAGCCTTTTTGTCGTCAACCAGTCGAGTCACTGGATCGTAAAACCTACAGACTTGCAAAGGGTGCACTCAAATCACAATATGTCATTAATTAAGATACTGAAAAATATTGGTGCCAGTATAGATTCTTGAGGTCCATCATGAGCTGTTGGTTTTCACGTACCTATGGTGTCATTGCTGGCAGCTGGCCCCATCCTGAGGCAGCCAGGTCAGCGCTGCTTGATTGCACCCACTCTTGCCAGAAAAGCTTGGGTCAGGGCTGTTACATCCCTGGAAAAATAAACCCCAAAGCAGCCCCTTTGAACAGCAGGGACTGTCTCAGCCTGTTCAGCTGTTGCTCCCATCACACAGTGCCACAGTACCCACCAGTGCTGTCCTGGCCAGCACTGAACTCATCCCCCCAGCCTTCCCCAGTGGGGAAGTGCCACCTCCACTGTGTTTGAACACAAGAGACACACACCAGCAACCAGAAACCCCAATAAAACTGAGCACAGACATGGCAGGGAAACGACAGTGGCAGGATCCCACGGTGGGGTGGGTGCCGGCTTCCCGGCTCCCAGCTGGTTTCTGTTCTTGGAAAAGCAGCTCTCTTCCTGGAGCTGGGATGTGGGAAAAGGCGTTTCCTCCGCTTTAATGATGCATTACAGAGGGAGCTGCGCTCTCAGGACCATCCTCCAAACCTTATTAGGGGTGGGCATGTGGCTACAGGCGTGGCGTACTTGAATACTTAGTGGGTTCACAATCTCCACGGATTCCAAGACTCACGTGAAGAGGGCCAGACCCAACAGCCCGTGAGTAATGGGGGATCACTGTATATATATTACGTATTAAATAATACTGATACAAATACACATCCCTGAGGGGCACCATGTATCACTGGTCTCCACCCAGACATTGAGCTGTGGACTGTAATTCTTTGGTTCAACCATCTAACCAATTCCTTATCCCCTGAATAGTTCACTGACAGCTTTGATAATGATATTTGCAATTGCATCAACATCTTCAAATGTATATTTTTCTTGTGATATTACACACTAGATGTACACTATGTACAATACTACAGTATTTGGAAAGTTGCCTGGGTTAATTGTTGGATGGGATGATTTTAGAGGTTTTTTCCAGCTAAAAGAATTCTATGATTATATGATTGTTTGGTAAGAGGCTTTGAATGTTTTTTCTTGCCCTAAACTTTTCATCAAGTCTTATTCTTATTTTTAGCTCCCTTGAAAGAAGAGTTTATTTCTTCAAAAGCAATATGGTTACAGCCTAACCTAACAATAAGGTTCCCTTGAATAGAATTAAATCAAGAAAAGTGGAAAAGTATAACTAAAATATACATATTAACATGATTAAATCATTAGTGGTCAAAAGGGTGGAATAAATTCTGAAAGATAATACGTTGTCATCTTCAGATTATTTATCGATAGTGAGGAATAGACAATCAAATGGGAGTCAAGTCTATAGAGTAGAATATATTTTGGCTTTTTAGTTTTAATTAGCCCATTTGAACTAGAGGAGCAGCAAAATATGTAATTTTTTGTTTCTGACATAAATATAGCCCTGTGATTTTTAAGGAATACTGTATATAGCAGCTGATGTACAAATTAAGCTATGCAATTAGACATCTGTTCTAGTATAATAGTAACATCATAAAATATAAATGCACCTGGCATGTTTTCCAGCAGGAATGAAAGAGCTCCTACCAACACAGGTCTTACTCAGACCTTCTTCACTCACTGAAGGGTGAACTACTTTTCAAAAAGAATTTATGACAAAAGTGATCTGTAAATTAACTCTTGATTTTGCTTACACAAACTGGTTACCTTCTAGTAGAGGCACAGAACCATAAGAAGTATGAAATTATTTTCCATTTACCCCCTAGAGCATCATCACTGGTAGAAAATATTCTGAGAAAAAAAAATCATGCTAAGAAGTGTTTACAAAGAAGTCTTTATCCAGCACAAGACGTTCACCTCAACATGAGGAAGAGCTTTACATCGAGGGGTGCTGAGCACTGGAACAGGCTGCCCAGGGAGGTTGGGGAGTCTCCATCTGAAAACACAAAAAGCCCACCTGGATGTGCTCCTGTGTAATCTGCTCCACGTGATTCTGCCTTGCCTGAGAGGTTGGACTGGAACTCCAGAGGTCACTTCCAAACCAAATAATTCTGTGATTCTGTAATATTATATGTACATTTCATTTTCAAATATGTCAGCCCAGAGTGACCACTGCACTGAAAAAGAATGTTTAACTTTGATTTCATAATTAATTAAAAGATCAATGACACAGCTGGGTGTTAAGCTGTCTTAGAATCTAATTCCAGACTTCTGATATACAGTTTGGGGACCATTTTTTTTCTTCCAAATGTCACTTAGAACTGACTGAGTAAGTTTACAGAATACCTAATGAGAAAATACTACATCATTCTTAACACAGAGCACAAGCAAACAGTTTTATTCCTGTTTGTGCAGCTTAACCTTCTGCAAAAGTAATTAGGTCTATAATTAAAAAGCTATTTGGAATGATTAAAACCCTGTTATCTAGTGGCATTTAAAGACAAATGGAAATGTCAGAAAGGATGAATTAATTAAAATTACTATTTAAAAGAAAAAAGGTATATTAGTGTAAGAGCTAGAGGATGTTATTTACTGAAAAGTTGCAATATGAGGTGAAGTTATATGTTCAGAGGATACAGAGAAGGTTGAAACTATTTTATCTGGCATTCTGTAATGTGATCTGCTGCCATTCATGAATATACATTGCTATGCACATGCATAGCTATATGTCTCAGTCACTATCTATAGTTTAGGAACTAAACTGCCTCTCTTCCTGCCTTCCTGCCTGCCTTCCTGCCTGCCTTGCTGCCTGCTTTCCTGCCTTCCTGCCTTCCTGCCTGCCTTCCTGCCCTCCTGCCTTCCTGTCTTCCTGCCTTCCTGCCTGCCTTCCTTCCTGCCTTCCTGCCTTCATTCCTACCTGCCTGCTTGCCTTCATGCCTGCCTGCCTTCATGCCTGCCTCCTTCCCATCCCTCCCCTTCCTTTCTTCCTCTCTTCCTACTTCTCATTCTTCTCATGCATGGGACAAAGGAATAGTGATGTACCATGAACAATCCTCTTTCATAATGTTGATTTCCCATATATAGCTATGCTGAATAGATTTAGCACAATTATTTGCCTAATCCAAAAACCAGACATGGTGAAGGAGGCATGTTCACAGGTTTACAGGTTATTCCAAGTTGGAAGGGACCCACAGGATCATCTAGTCCAACTCCCCACCAACTAGACCATGTCACTGAGCTACTCGTCCAGTCTTCTCTTAAATACCTCCAGGGATGGCAACTCCACCACCTCCCTGGGCAGACCATTCCAATGAGAGATCACTCTCTCTGTGAAAAACCTCTTCCTAACCTCCCTTGGCATAGCTTAAGGCCATGTCCTCTCGTTCTAGTGTTGTCATCCTGAGAGAAGAGATCCACACCCACCTGGCTGCAACCCCCTCCTCAGGTAGTCATAAACAGGCATTGGGTCGCCTCTGAGCCTCCTCTTCTCCAGGCTGAACAACCCCAGTTCCCGTAGTCGCTCCCCTTAGGGCTTGTCCTCCAGTCCTTTCACCATCCTTGTCGCCCTTCTCTGGACCCTCTCAAGCAGCTCAACATCTTTCTTCAACTGGGAAGCCCAGAACTGGACACAGTACTCAAGATGTGCTCTGACATGTTGGTAGTATGTGTGCTGTGTAACTCAGATGACTTTTTCAATACTCCCTAAAGAATTAGTCTCTAGAAAGACATGTCACTGTATGCGAGATATGTCCTCAAGGAACATTTCAGGATATATGCCTCTAGTAGAAGCTCTGCATCAACCTCTGTGAGGAAGCCGTTTCCCTTCTCTGATACAGTCATGCCTCTCTGCATTACAACCCCTCCATTGGAACCTCGCTGGTTGAAATTTTCCCCACAAATCTGCCTCAGAGATTTGTGGAGCTTCCAGGCCAGAGCATGCCCAGTGGCTCTGCTTCACCGAGGGGCAGCGCTGGTGCTCCCTGTGAGGTGGGACTGTCCTGGCCCCGTGTGGAGGGTGCATGGTGCTTCTCACTTGCCATCCATGGCATTTATAGCCCTGCAGTGATGTGCCCCAGTCCCTGCCCTGCTCCTGTGTGTCTCCACTCTTGGTCCCTACTGTGGAAGGCTTACGCCACGGTATGCCCCAGGTGGTCGCTGAGACCCAGTGCAGCACCACCACAAGTTACGCTGTCCCCTGTTACCCTAAGCCCAGCCAGGGGACTGACCCCCACTGGGTGTGTGTTACCATTTCCATGGCTACTGGCATGGAAGGTGGTGTGGTCTGTGCCCAGGGACTGCATGCCTGGCACACCTGGTGATGACATAGCCGCAGGGAAAATGCCCCATGAAAGTGGGGTTTGGCTGGCCACTGCGGCGTTGTGTGTTGGGACGGGGCAGCAGTGGAATGTCCCCACACCGCTGTCACAGCTGCTGTTCTCCCATGCCCTCCCCCTGCTGCAGCAGGGGGAAGCAATGTTCTGCTGGGTCTCCTGCACTCAGGACTGGCAGATGTATGTATCATAGCCACCGCAGTTAAAGGCAAAGAAACTCCACCACTCCCCACAATAAAGGGCCCTGGGTGTCACAGTGTTGCAAAGTTAAGGTTTCCCAGGATCCAAGACTGCCAACCAGAGCCTGGAGACACCCCTTCCCCACAGCGACTCTAGAGCTTCTCCACCGTGGAGGCAGTGCAAGCATGAGTGGTAGTAGCAGCCCAACAGGGGCTGCAGAAGCAGCAGTGTGGCTGAAGAGAAGCCCAGGGATTCTCTGAGGGTCTCCCCAGTCAGGGAAGGCTCAGAAATGCTTCCCTTTACTGCCCTGTACTGTGAGAGCCCGTGGAAAGCAGAAAATGCTCCCCAGTGCTCCTGATTGGCTGGGGGTGGAGCATTTATGCATATTAATTGCTAATTAGACATTTTATGAGACCCTGGGAAGACCCGTTCCTCGAAAAGTTGGAGATATGACTGTAAGAGAAAATGAACCGAAGGAGATATGTTTAATCTTTGACTACTACTAATACCCTCTCTTGTGCCGAGAGGCCTTGTGGCTTTCTTTACCAGCCTTGATATAGGATCATGACAGCATTTTTCCTTCATGGAAGATTCTGCTTTCAGAGCATGAGCCCCACTTCTTTTTATATTATCCAATTAGCTCCACATTAAAGTATAAGATGATGACATTGCTTTGTGTTCCCATCAATGGCAAACTACACTCAGCCAAAACACTTGTGGCAATTAACAACTGGAAAGAGGTATTTTAAGGCAGTAGGCTTTGTCTCAAATTATTGTATATTTGAACAATTGTTGTAAATTGCTTCTGGATTTATAATTGTCCCTGCAAATTTTTAGATTACCCTCAATATATGCCTAAAATGGCTATTTTTCAAACTCCTTTTTAGAGGCAATGATATTGATTACAAGGTAAATTCTTTTCCAAATGCATTGTTAAAGCACTACGGCCAGCAAATATTAATCTCTAGTGCACAATCCCACACGTTAACACAAAAATCATCTAAGTTCCTACTACTCATTCAGAGACAGCAGCTTTCATTAATTCATATGACTTAATTTGACAAATCTCTATTTATAAGGCTTGTGTTTTGTCAACTTCATTATAAGGAGTTCAAGAGATAAGGAATTACTCTGTGAGGAAAAAAAGCCCTGTGAAATATGCAAGACCAATTAGTTACAGCACAATATATCCCTGTGCCTTCAAGAACCATTGGAGCTATGATTCATTATTTCTAAAAAAGTACGATTCATAAAAGAAAGAACTATGTTTTAAATTATTTGAAAAGAATTACAAATTTTAGACTTAAAAAGATAATTATCTTTTGAATTGAAGATGTTAGGATATTTTCTATTCACTTTAAAGGGCATAGGAAACCTCAGCCAAAATAATGTGCATAAAAGACATTCCCAATACCCACATTATCAATACCGGTAGTCCTACAACAAACATTTTGTTATTGATTGAAATGCATAACTTGGAAAAAACATGGAAAAAGAGAATTTTTGCAAGGATTTTTTTTTTGCTTTGTTTTTAGTGTGTTTAAGGCAGTATAAAGTAAAAGGAAAAAGGATTATTAACTCGTTAATTTCTAATGTCAAGGAATAACTGATATTAGTTCTGATATTAGTGTTTTTATGTACCTTCTTTTACTCCTTGTTTATGTTGTCAGTTTGCACTGTAAACCCTTTGGGACAGGGGCTGGGACTCTAAAGTGGAATGTGGTTTCCTACAGTATAATTCTTATTTTGTTTAGAGCATTTAGATAATACTGTAACAGAAACTGAACCATTTTAAAGTAATAAATTATTTAACTAATTTCAGATCTCTCACCAAAAACATCAGTGAAAGTGTGTTTCTTCATCTTTATTTGCTATGCTATCAAATAATTTGATTAAATTATTAGCATGTTAAATGTATTACTGTTTATTTTTACCAAAGCCATTTTTTTACAGAGCACAGCAGGGAACACAGTGTCATTAAATTTCAACCTCAGAGTGAATTACTGCTTTATCCGAACATAAGAAAGATTCTGCTCTTGGCATAATCCTTTGCAGTGAGGTCTTGATTCATAAACTCACTGCACAGTTCACAGTGAACAGAAAATGTCAGAGCTGGTTGGTTTAGTCTTCATGGGGGAGTAAGAGGTTAGACAGAAAGCACTTGTAAATCTCAAGGTGTTTGTGCTTTTGCTCCTTCATCATGAAAAAAACAAGGTTATAAGAGACAACAGGGAGTGAATGAACTGTGGATGGAAAATCTTAGAAAGTAATTCTCCATATGTGCAGGTGCAACAGAAGAGTTCCTTTGTTTGGCCTCGTTACTGTGTATAGAAAGGAGTAGTTCTGTGGGGTTTTCCCCACCCAGTTCCACTCCAGCTCATCACTTCTTTTCTCTCATTATAGGAAAGTAGTTATTCTCACTGCTTGTGGATTATGCATCTGAACTTATTTCCTCTTTATGTTGGAATGGAGTGAAATAAAGAATTTGAGACAGTGAAGGGCTAGTTTTGCCAGTGTGTTTTGGCTATACAATAATTTATGTACTTTTCCTTCACATTACAGGTGTTGACTTACCTGTTATGAACTATTCTGTAGGTCTCTTCATATTACCAGCCTTATAGAGTTCCAAACAGATGAGTATAATAGGAATTTTTGTAGGGTTAAGACAATACCTGCCAGGGAGAATGGGAACCTTCCTGGAATGAAAAGAAATTCCTCCTCCACTTTATTATACCATTTGAATCAAGAGGCTCTCAGTAAAAAGTGTAGAAAAAAGAAGCAACATTTTTTTTTTATATACATATATACAGTCAGTCTGCAAATACCACAGTACCACGGATCTTGATACCCCCCTGCACAGCCCTCCATCAGCGTAGAGTGACAGCTCATTAATATACAAATTTTTCCCCAGTCGCCCTACCCCTCAGCTCAAGTGGCTGCAGAGCATTCCCGGAAGTTCCTCACATGTTCAGTGAAGCAAAGGCGGTCTCCTCTGCCCTGTCCCTGTCTAGGAATTCCTTGGGAATCATGATGAGGGGGTCTCTGAGCCCATGCTGCCTCCCATACAACTCCTGGGCTTTGGCTGCCGCTGCTGTGAGAGCTGCAGCTGGTGGAGGAGGCACCCTGGGGCTGTATGTACTTCTGAGCTCTCCCCAATGTGTTTCCTCCAGGGGAACATGTGTGGCTGGCTTGCCAGTGCTGGCAAAGCTTCTGCTGCCATTCTGCTCACATGTTTCAATGCCATACATCTCCAGCTAAAGAAAAAAAAGTTCAACCTCAGGAACCCAGGATATTTTTTATACAGGAGATATGTGTAAATACCTTCTCTGGAATGTGGGGGCAAGGGAGAGGAGGGAAGGGGAGAAAGGAGCTCTGAATGGGGCAGGCAGGGGCAACAGTCAGAGCCAGAGAAGAGTCAGAGAAGGAGACTGCTCCCTCCCTCCTGCAGGGAACCCAAGGCTATCGTGGGACTGTGAGGGATCATGCCAAGCTGCTGAAACCAAGTTCAGGACATAGCGCTGGTCCTGGAGGCAGGGGGAGGGTAGCAGTGCTGTAGTCCTTCCCTTTGGAGCTGCTCTTCACTTTTATGTGCACTACAGTGCACACATTTAAAGTGGAGTTTCAAAGCCTATACTCCACACTGGGGCTTACACCAGCATGTGGCTTACACTGCACAGCCCCATTGGCAAAGCAACAGTTGCGAGGCAGCGCCTCCCCGGCCCCTGCCCCGCTCCCGCTGGAGTAGTGGAGTTCCAGGGACTTGGCTAGCATGCTCTCACCACCAGTGTTACTATTGGGAAGCAGCCAGCACAGCTTGCAGATTCAAATGTTAATCAAGGTACTTGTCTTAGTTAACATATGTTAAGCAAACCCTAGAACAGTATGCATACGGTTTGTATTCTGTAATGTTTTAACTCGTTAACTGCACCAGTGGAGAAACGGAGCAGAGCGAGAACTTAAGAGGAAAAAAATTACAAGCAGTGGTGCCTTTGCCCCCCTGAGAAATGGCCAGGTGGTACAGGTGCTATCTCCACTGCATTCTCTGCCGCAGATCTGTTTTGGCTACCCTCACTCGAACTGAGGTGGGCACTGGGGGAACATGCAGCGGCCACCTCACTCGAAGCAGAGTGGGGCAGGCTGCACACAGCGTGGACACGGCACTGGCAAAAATGCTGCGGCCGCCTGGCTCAGAGCACATCAAGGTAGATGTGGTGCGGGCAGAGCAGTGCGTCCGTGATGCATGCAGCACGGCGTGGGGGTGGATTTGAATATTCATGACTGTCTAATTTGAATATTCGTGACAGTTCATGCAGGTGCAGTGGCAAAACGGACCTCCTTAAATGCAGAAAAATCACACCGTGTAGAGGTGAAGCCACTCTCTGGGAGGCACGAAGTAGAGAGGGCTTACTGTATATAATTATATAAATATAATTGAAAAAACCAGAACAAGCAGTAACACAAGAATAACAGGAAATATCACCCAAACAAATCCTACCCCTTGCTCCCTCCGTGTATTTTTCCTTGATGCGGTCACAGCTGTGGGTGAAAACAGGCAGGCCTGCAGGCCCAACTGGGTTACCCCGGTTTTGCTGCTGAGATGGGCAAGAGTCACTTGTCCAATATAGGAACTGTGAGAAATTGGGAGGGAAAGACAGCCTGGCTCTGATGGAGGACTGACACAGGCAGACCTCTCTTCTCTCTCTCTGGGGTTGATGCAGAGTCCACCTGGACAGAGGAGCAGGGCTGGGCCAGGCAGGAACAACAGCAGAGGCAATATAGTCACAGGGAAACAGTAGAGACCTCTCCACTGTGTGCCAGGGCAAAAGGGAGAGAGCAGGGAGAAATAGCACTAGCGAGGCAGCACCAGGACCCTCTCCCAGGGGTTGCTGTCAAAAACCAGAGAGCTGGGCTGGTCACCCACAGAGGTTTTTTATTGTCCAGAGTGAGAGGGAAGAAAAGATAGGCATACACTAGCCCTGAATTCTCATCTTTGGCACACACTTTAGCTGTTTCACTCCCTGCACAACCATCCTAGAGCAGGGAATCTCCCTGCCATCCAACCAACAGGAGCCATAACTCTCTGGCTGTTGAATTCTGTACTCAGGTTTGCCAGTATCTCATGGTATTAATGGAAAAATTTCACCAACAGAAATCTAACCCATAACAGATTTATAAATCTTATTTGTTCATTGTATTTTAACATGGTAGGTATAATATGCCCACCTATGGATGCTACTTTTTAGGTGTCTTCATTTATAGAAGACAATTATGGTTTATCTTTAAAATTATATAGAATAGGATTGGATTAGGCAAAATAAGAAAAAACTCACTTCATTTATCTACCTATATGTGAATGTCTCCCACTCCCTCCTAGCTGAGAGGATAGAGGGAGAGGGGAGAGGGGAAGGGACAAACAAAGGGAAGAAATAATAATAGGGAACAAAAAAAATTATGGGGAAAGGGAAAAAGAGGGAGGGGGAAAAAGTGTTTTTTCTACTGCCTTTTTTCCCACTGGGTATGTGGAGGAGAAGGATTGGGTGCTGATCATGATGCTGGAGGAGCTGCCATGTGGCTGCTGTGGAGACAGACTGACAGGATACTGGGAGAGGGGAAGAGTTCCATGGAGAAATGGCTGAGCTTGGGATAGCGTCTCTTTCTGGAGCTGGTCCGAGGAGAAGCGCGCAAATCTCTAAACACAATAACTTTTAAAAACCTCTACAGTCCCTCCCTCGTCATTTCATCTCTGCCCAATGGGGTGCAGCTCCAAGCCACCAGTCTTGTCTGTCTTCCACTAACTCCAGAAGAGCCAGTGGTCCACATCATCATCAGGGCAGCCTCCAGCTGCCTCCATGTGGCTACCGCTGGCTCAGGTAGGAAACCAGGTGGGTGTGCCGCTGCTGCAGCGTGCCGTGCTGCCATGGCAGCCGGGACCTGTCCGCCCCACTAGCTGCATGTGCACTGAGGCACGGGGCACAGACTGTTACTGGAAAACCTCTGATGAAATAAAGCAGCCGCCTGCACTCAAACCTGGAAGAAAATGGAAAAAATTCAAAAAAGAAACCAGGTGCATATGTATTAACCCATGAAATTACGTCACTGGCTTCTCTGCTCTTTAATAGGCTTTTTGGCCTAAATGTCTAAATGTCAGGTTCTGCATTTTGGATATAACAACCCCAAGCACAACTATAGTTTGGGGATGGAGTGCTTAGAGAGTGGTCAGGCAGAAAGAGAATTGAGGGTAATAGTGAACAGCAAACTCAACATGAGCCAGCAGTGTGCCCAGGTGACCAGGAGGGCCAATGGCATCCTGG
>WEKX01003753.1:0-14879 GCA_013390025.1 Pitta sordida | reverse complement strand
TATATATGCTTGGTCTTACATGAAAGTCTCACTATAGTATTCACTACTGGCCATTTACAGCTATATCTCTCAGATGAATTCTTCAGAGTTGAATGTTGTATTGCTCTTTATTTTCATTTCTAGAAATTGTGGAAAACTTCAATGTAATTGATCTTATTCCCACTGACTCTTTAATATTTTGGGGTAAAATAAGACATATAAGGCACTATGGGAGAAATCATTTTAGTGATGGAAAAAGGTACGGTAAATACCTGTCAGTTAAGTTCTTTGTGGTAACACTTGCTTTAGCAGTTGCATTTCCTTTGTTGCATCTTCTGCTACAAGCCACTTGCAGCTCTTGTCTTTATATGGGTCTGTTCTAAAAAGATATTTTTAATGGAGACAAAGTAAGTGCATAGCAACCCTTGAAATGCATATATTCGTTTATCTTTTCCTTGTAGAGCCAGTAAATGAACAAATCACTGTCCTACACTGAGGGAAGAGACACAATTTGACCAAATGCTTACTCTGGCAGGTGGGATTTTAAATGCAATACTTCTCATCTAGCTTATAGAAAGCCAACCATATAAGGCCATTAGAAGCAGATCTATGTAAACTCATGTTAGAAAGACACAAGGTGAGTTAATGAGAAATCTGATCTACATCTATTTCAAGAAATGTCTGTACTCAAGAAATGTCTGTACATCACAATGTACTGATGTTTAGAATGCTAAACCATCTCTTTAGTACGTTCCAGATGACTTTCATTTCATTGTCATAGAGAGCAACATAATAATAATAATACAAATGACCATCAACAACAGATGATGACTAAATCACCTGCTTTCAACAACCATCCAAATTAATCCTAAATATAGTACCACTCCAATATGGTACACCCTTAATGATCTGAGCTACATTCCAAATTTTCACTCAGTCAGACAGTCAGAAAATGATGCTGTTAATTGTAAGTCAGCAGACTGGAGATAGACACTGAAGAATAATTTTTAAAAAAAAGTTTCAATTTGTGGGTGTTTCTTCCCATCCTGTCACTGGGCTGGCTCTGTCCTCTTTGCATCTCCCTTCAGGTATTTACATATTTATTATTATAAACATGCTATATGTGATACATTTTTATATAAGAAGAGATCATTTCTGTACTCATAATTTAATAATATTTTCACTTCTGTCCCTCTTGTCTCCTGCAGGCTAAACAGTCGCACATGTCTCACCTGTTCCTCATAAGATAATTACTTCAGTACCTCATCACCTTTGTGGCTTTGTGGCCCTTCATTGGACTCTCCAATATGTCCATGTCTCTCTTGTAGGGCAGCCCAGAACTGGACACAATAGTCCAGGAGTAGCCTCATCAGTGATGAATGGATGGGAAGGGTCACTTCCCTTGACCATATGTTGGGGCAATATTTTGTCTAATGTAGGCAAGTATACAAATATATTGGCTTTGTTTGAGACAAGGGCACATTGTTGGCTCAAATTCAACTTCTCACATTGTCAGCTGTCCTCCTATTACTATAAACCTCTTTCTTTTCTCATTACTTGTTTCCAAACTGCACACATTTTCAGATGTGCCAGATTGTGTCCAGGTGCTGATGGCATCAGCAGGTTTTGCAGCCTCATCATCTTCCTGGGGGCTGGCAGCCTGCGTGCAAAGTCAGCTCTGTTACTGCGCAGCTGTGACTCTGGATCAGTGAAAACAGCTACATTCTGAGAAGATGTCAGAAGACATTCTGGGGCCTCCTCACATGTCCTGGGAGGTGATTCACAGGTTATTCTGAGTTGGAAGGGACCCACAGGATCATCTAGTCCAACTCCCAAGCAAACACCCAGCCAGGGATCAGGCCCACAGGCGTGGAACCATGGGCACCACTCTCCATCTATCCAAGCCTCCCACAATCTCGACCGTGTCACTGAGCTCCTCATCCAGTCTTTTCTTAAACACCTCCAGGGATGGCGACTCCACCACCTCCCTGGGCAGACCATTCCACTGAGAGATCACTCTCTCTGTGAAAAACCTCTTCCTAACATCCAGTCTAAACCTCCCCTGGCATAGTTTAAGGCTATGTCCTCTTGTTCTGGTGTCATCAGCCTGAGAGAAGAGATTCACACCCACCTGACTACAGCCGCCCTTCAGGTAGTTGTAAACAGCAATGAGGTCACCTCTGAGCCTCCTCTTCTCCAGAAAAAAAGAACCTAGTTTCCCTGAAGCTTTTACAATGTTATAACATGAACGATCCATGAAAAAACCATTCAGAAATATGTATGTGTTACATGTGATGTAGGTCCAGCAGCTTCTGTCCTTTACATTAGAAGTGTGAGGAGAGAAGGCAGGAAGCTTAGAGACCCTCTGAGTGTGGCACACCAGCTTTATGGCCTTGAGAAGGCTATGCTAGGCTGAGAGAATTGCTGGGTATCTGGTGCAGGGTTTGGGAAGCTGGAAGCTTTGCTGACAGGACACTGCCCTCACCCACATGGGATGAAGTCCTGAGGTACCCCGTCAAGAAGGGCAGAGTGTGTATGGCTGCGGCAGTAGCAGGCACAGCCCAAATCTCCTCACAGACCTAGGACCAGGTCAGCGAGGAGAAATCANGGTGTGTTGGTACCAGGATGGCAACAGGTTAGGGAACAGGTTTGGCTAGATTAGGTAACAGGTGATAGGTTGGACTTGATGACCTCTATGTTCTTTTCCAACCTTACTGATTCTGTGATTTTGATTCTGTGATTCTGTAATATTTCTTTTCATACATGTTTTGTCATTGGTTACTGTGATAATGGTTACTGTTCTTTAAAAATAATATTTGCAGAAGAAAATACTTCAAAGTGTGCCTGAAACAATACTAAATGTAGCATATTACTTGTTAGAATAAAAGTCACTTGTCAGTTTTATTGATGTTAAGCAAGTATTCAGCAATTTTGTTTAGGTTTTGCTTTTCCAGTTGAATTTCCTATATTTTATATACTTAAAGGTCTGTAATATTAATCTACAATGCTCTGTCTACAAACAAACAAGTTCCTTTCTTATTTTGTCACGGGTTGTTTGTTTGGGGCTTTTTTTCTCTTTTGTTATTTCAGCACTCAAACTACTTGGACACTGAAAATATTTTTGTCTGAAAAAGAATTAGAATTTATTGACAGGAATATTATTTTCCCTAGTTAAACAGATGGCAAATCTAGACACAACCAGTAAGTGTCTCTAAGGCAGTCAGACAAAATCAGCTCTTGTCATTTTGACATATCACTCAGCTTTCTTTGGCTGAATATCTAATGCAATTTTATGGTCATAAAAACTTGTTAAACAAGACAGAGCCATTGTTACCTTTTCTTTGATTTGGAGAAAAAGATCACATGTCCTTTGTTTATTTACATGGGACATAGTGCAAGCAAATGTTTTTCACCTCAGGTTTTAATAATCTTTAATAGATCATTGAAATCAGTATAGTATGATATTGTCCAATTGTGTGCAAGAATTTGTAAAACGGCATACAGTTTGATCAATGCAATGTATAAGATTGTGGCCCAGCATCACTTATTCCCTTAACATGAAGCTGCCTTTTGCACCAGCAGATCTAAGATTCACAGAACACTTCCTGAACCACGAGTCAAAAGGCACTGTTTTTTAGTGGGGGCAGCATTTCACCATTTTATTTTCTAAGGATTCTCTGTGATGCAAAGGCCTTCCTATATTATGAGCAGGCAAACTTTTCCTACCTACCTTTAGTATAGACCTATTTATGTATGGTATTTTTCTCTGCATCTCTGGAAAACTTATGAGAGTGGTGACAGAATTAATGTACCTTTTTCTGTTGAAACAGACACATTAATATATTATAGAAGAAAGGAAGACAAAGGTTTACATTGCAGGTTTTTTTCTACAGCACATTTTAGCTATTACATAGTCCAGAAATATTCCTTTGATGTATATGATTCTCAAATTTCTAAGGTCTAAATGTCAAAAAAGTAATCTTAGACTGATATCAGTTCCCTTATGAAAATGACAGCAATCTTACTCATGAAAACCCGTATGGTTTCATACTTCTGTTCAGGGATTCTTTATAAAATGGAGCCAAGTTGTGTATATAAGGATTTAAACTTTGGTTTCAGGATATCAAATCAAAGAGAGATTTATATTTCATATTTGGGTATTGTCTCTTCCAACTTATTATTTAGCAAAGGGTTTTTTTGAAAATGATTATGCAGTTTTTATCAAAGGAAAATCAGTATCCTGATAGATTTTAGATGGGACCTAGATGTGTCCATATATTGGTTCAAGCTGTTCTTTAGGCAAAGTAAAGACAGTTTGGATACATTAGGATTCTTATAGGTCTATGAAAGTCTTATTAAACCGTTGCTCCATTTTTATAACACTCAGAGGCTTCCAAGACTGTCACTGAAAATTTGGTAAGTCTGCCAAGTTGTGACTATCCAGTGAAGTATCAGAACTGGTTTTCCAAACATGTGGGAATAATACCAGATTTTTTTAAGTTAGAATGGTGTATTGGGTTTGCATGGCCAAGTTTTGGTAGTGAGGGACTACGTACAGAGATGGCTTCTCTGAGAAGCTGGTAGAAGCTTCCCCTGTGTAAAACAGGGTCAATGACAGCTGGCTCCAAGTCAGACCCATCATTGACTAAGGCAGAGCCCATCAGTGATTGTGGGAGCAGAATCACAGGTTCACAGGTTATTCTGAGTTGGAAGGGACCCACAGGACCATCTAGTCCAACTCCCAAATGAACACCCAGCCAGGGATCAGGCCCACAAGCGTGGAACCATGAGCACCATGCTCCATCCATCCAAGCCTCCCACCATCACAGAATCGATTATGTTGGAAAGGACTTCTGACATCATCCAGTCCAACATTTGACCTAATATCATGGTCTTGTCAGCTAGACCATGACTCTAAGCGCCACATTCAGTCTTTTCTTAAATACCTTCATATTGTGATACCATTACCTACCTGGACAGCCTATTGCAATGCCTAATCACTCTCTCTGTAAAGAACTTCCTCCTGATGCTTAACTTAAACCTTCCATGACACAGTTACGTAGCTTTGGTATAAGAAAAGAGCACTCTTAATTTATCACTAAAAAAAAAAAAAAATACTTTGGAGGCACCATTTTAGTGAAAAATCTAACAATCAAACAAAGAAACAAAAACTCCTGTGTTTGGTTTGCTGTGGCTGGGTTTTTTTGGTACGGGGGAACATATGGGGGAGGCTTTTCTTTGAGAAGTTGCGGGAAGCCTCCCTCATAGCTGACAGAGCTAATGCCAGCCAGTTCCTGGCTGGACCTGCTGCTGGCCAAGGCCAGGCCAATCAGGAGAGATAGAGACACCTCTGTGATAACATATTGAAGAAGAAGAAGGGAAAAGAAAGTAACAGGAAGAAGAAGACTGCTGCCGGACAAGAGCAATGAGAAGCTGTAACAGCAAATGCAGGCACCAAGGCCAGGGTCGAAGGAGGAGGAGGAGGTGTTCCAGGCATCTCCCTGCAGCTTGTGGTGATAACCATGGTGAAGCAGGTTGTCCACCTGCAGCCCATGGAGTGGAGAGAACACAGGGATGCAGAGGATCCACCTGTAGCCCATAGAGAGGGAGTCCACGCAGGAGCAGGTGGATGCTGGAGGGAGGCTGCAGCCCATTGGAACCCATACTGGAGCAGAGTCCCAGGAGAGACATGTGGCCCGTGGAAAGGAGAGTCCATGGTGGAGGCAGAATTGTACCTGTTAGGATCTGTGTGCTTTGGGATGGGACCACACTGGAGCAGCCAGTGCTCAGAGAACTGCACCCTGTGAAGTGACCCCCGGGCAGCAGAGTATGGAAGAGCTGTTACCCCTGGGATTGGACTCATGCTGGGAAGGGCCATGAAAGACTTTCTGTTTTTCTGTGGGAAGGACCCCATGGAATGCAGGGGAATGGCCTCCGCCTCTGAGCAGCAATAGAGAAACACCAACTGCCGGGTTTTCCCCTACTCCTGGCCCACCCCTGCGTCCTGGAGGAAAGGGGGAATGCGGTATCTGTTGTAAGAGACGAAGGGGTGGGGGAGGAGGTTGCCTTTAAGATGATGTTTCTCACGTTATGCTCTGATCTTGGTAGAAATAAATCCTTTGCATCCCCACTTAGAGTTTGTTTTGCCTGTGACAGTAAAAGATTTCTAGCAGTCCTCATTGCTGCTGTAGCAAAACCCTTCCTTTTTTTCCTTTTCCTCCCCCTTCTCCTCTTTGTATGGGGGGGCTGGGGAGCACGAAATGAGAGAGTGGCTCTGGGTGAATCTCTGGCATCTAGCCAGGGTCAAACCACCACAACTCCCAAACAAACAAAACATCCCCAAAAGAACCCTCCTAAGCTTCTGATAAAAAAATGCCAAGCAAAAACATTTTGGCTTGTTATATCTTTTAACAGTTATGTTTAGACTAGTTTGGTACAATTTTATATTAAAAAAAATCAATTTCACATTTGGAATCATTTAAATTAAACACATTTTTCAGTGACTACTAGCTCTTATTGCCAAATGTCACAGTCAAATCAAACACTGAGAGCAAAAGGTCCATGCCTACAAAATAATGGATTTTTTCATGTATATTTCCAATAACATTTAACAGAAATCCATGTCCGTGGTGTTTGTTTAGAGGTTGACAAAAATATGTTGTTCATACTTCAGTAATGAAAACTATTTCTCCTAAAAATGAAAAGAATTCTGCATTTATTTCTTTTGTTTATAACAGGTTTACTCTTAGTTGTGTGATGAAAGGAAAATTAAAATGTAAGGTATATATGTAGTGCTGCCAGAGGATTTCTGAATCTGGTGAAATGAATTGCTTATACTAACAGTAAGCTAAAGGGAACATAAAACTAAATTTACAGTGGTTGACACCTGAGTCTTGGTGACTGATTCATTCATATATACTTACCATGCATTCAATTGTTGTAAAGTCTCTTTATAAAAGACCTCATCAAAAAAAAAAGGGAATCCTTTCTCTCAAACTTAGTAAACAGCCACATCTAAATCCTCATTTCAATTATTATTCCTAGTATAATCATTGGGTCGTGCTAAAAATCCATTTTTCTTTGTTGTAACGCTTCTTGCAGTTAAGCCATGTGATATGACAAGGTGTGTGTCATCTTAAAACTGAAGGCCAAATGACAGAGCCATTTGTGCATTTACATTGTTTCTGTCATACTTTCCCCCATGTCTCTAGTCTAAGGACTTATCTTGGTTAACAAATGTACCTGAATAATATATATTTATATATATACATATATATATATATATGTATAATAAAGATATATATATATAATATGTATCTATATTATATATCGATATATATGTAAAATAACATTGAAAATTATGTATTAAACTTATCATGGTAATTCTCAGAGGTTAAACCTAATTGATGTCTATACACAAACTTGTTGTTTTCTTAAACTGTAAATAACTTCAAGGCCTTCAGGTCTTAAATAAAAACTGTAATACTTCATGCACATAACATTTAATTATTCATTTTCATTATATGCCAAATAACATCAAAAATGATTGCAAATATCAATATGGTACTGCACAAATTACTGGACCTGTGTACATATATAAGTATAGTTTTGGGGGTTTGATAATCAAAGAAAAAGAGGTTAGATGGGTGGGAGTGAAAAAATTACTTTTATTTACTTTTTCTTAGCTATTACCCATTCTTATTCCCAAAATAAGTCACAAACATGAAGTAGATCAATTGCAGGTAAGATTAAAGAAACCCCTCAGGAACATGCAGAAAACTCCAGCGAGTGAATCTCACTCCCAAATTTTGCTCCCATATAGAATACATTAGTCTTGTACACAATATGATGTGTATCATTACTACAGGCAAGAATGAAAACATGCCACAAGCTTCATTCATCTACTCATCCCAGTGAAACTTTTATCTAGCCTGATTACTAAAACAGTCAAGTAAATGTTGTGCTGATTTTTGTTTGGTTGGTTTGTTGGTGTGGGGTTTTTTTCCACAGAGATTCAAATCTCTTTAGGAGAACAAGGGAACTGAATGTAAATTTCCCAGAGTTTCAGAGTATATTGACCACAGGCCTACTGTAAAAAGAATCAATTCTTGCTGTTTCAATTCTGAAAGTTGAGACTGCCTCCTGGTTTTTAACAAGTTGACAAGTAGAATTTCCCAACATCCAGACACCAGGGAAATGCCAAAACTTTCTTTGGTATATGCATATTGAACAGTGTTATCCTTGAGGTAAAAATAAAATTCTATTCAGCATACCAAGATGTCATTCATGTGCCCACTGAATTTAAGAACTACCTATAGGCTTACCTAGTTATTGGAAATGGGAAAACCTAATCTTACCCTACTGCACAGGTGAACATTTTAAAAGCGCATAACCAACTTTCTGTTGTATCTAAATTATTCTTAGGGTAAGTGAGACCTACCACTTCAGCCAGACAGGCTTTGGGATCAATACAATATGCACGGCACAATATTTTGTTTATTTGGGCCTAATGATTTAAGGGAAGGTGCAAAATCTGATCCAGTTCCTCCTTAGCAATCTTTTGAGTGATCTCACTTTCATTCTTTGCCTTGATTATTTAGTTCCTAGTTCATAAAAATTCATTTATTATGTCTTTTTATCAAATCTGTGCTTCTTACCATCAGAAAATATGTTTCTTTTTAAGAACAGATGTCTTTTTATGTTACAACTTTATTTTTATACTCTTTTCAGTCTTCTGTTGATCATCATTCATAAAGTGTTTTATCCAGAAAATTTAGAGTTAGACAGGGGAAAAAACTTCCAACAGTGTATGGTGCAATGCTTATTTTAAAAATTATAGTAATCTCTATAGTCTGTTGTGATGCTGTGGGTTTCAGTCTTCAACATTGACAAAATCAACATATAAACAGCATTTAGAGGAGAGAGCTGCTCTCATGTATGCTTTCCTGACATATTTCTCTCTTTTTTTTTTCCCTGGTAGAAATACCACCCAATCTCAAGTCAAATTTAATGACAAAATGTCATACATGAAGCTGTAAAAACTTAGCCAAAGGGACTTTTTTCCTTGAAAAATGTCAGAAATGAATGACTGTGACCTCAAATCTGATTTCCCATTCACACCAGCTGTCTCATTCAACTGACATAAAGTTCCCTGGCTAACAGAAACATGATGAAACTTTTTTTGTGTGTGCTTTGGGAATAAAAGACTAATAAAGATAGACAGAAAGAACTAGTATCATCAACGTCTTATTCAAGACACTAAGGACAGTTTCTGAAGCCTTTGTTGTTTCATTTGCGGGAAAGAAGTGTAGTAAGGTACAGAATGTTACCTGCCACAGTTCCTTCCTTGACTGCAGATCTCCCCGGGTATCAGAGAACTTTACTGAAAAGTGCAAATCTGAAGCTTTGATGGTTGCTACTGGACAATGCAGTGCCGCAAATGACCATCTCAGTGTTTCCTTTCTCTTCCTTGACCACATAACCTCAATGAAAAAATCTGAGAAAGAACTCGACGGTTTTCTATTAAGAGATACACTTTAAGAAATTGCCTGGAAAAGGAAACAGAAAGCCCCTCCAAAGTAAGAAATACTAAATGAACAGAGCAGAAGTGAGAGCTGTTTGCATGAACGTCTAACAGGCTCATTAAACTGCACCTCCACAGTAGGAAGACAAGAAAGACCCTTTCCCCCACAGACCACCACTAACACTCAGAGAGAAGAAGCCCTAGAGAACTTCAGTACTTGCAGAGAATAACAGTTTAAGGAAGGGAGAAAATAAAGGCATAATGGTGTCATAAAAGGCTAACAAAAAGACAAGGTGAAGGTTGCAGGAAGGTAATAGACTCATGCAGACATGGTTATTTTGACTTGGGTAGGGTGTATATACATCTTAACTCTAAGATGGATAAATCCTGGAGTATCCGTTATTCTATCCATTCACTATGTTTATTTTCCAACTACAGGTTATACATATGGCTTTTGTTTTTTATTTTGTTCAGATCACTCGTACAATAGCCAAGCTATATTTTCAGTTCCTCTTGCTCTATAGCTAGGACTTCATGGCTACATTACAGACATATAATGAAGTCTCCCTTTCACAGAATCATGGAGTCATTTAGGCTGGAAAAGAACTCCAGGATCATCAAGTCCTTTGACCAAACACTACCTTGTCAACTAGATCACTAAAACTGTCGTTTCTTGAACACCTCCAAGGATGGTGATTCCACCATCTCCCTGGGCAGCCCATTTCAATGTTTGACCACCATTTCAGTGAAAAAATTCTTCTTGACGTACAAGCTGAGTCTCCCTTGGTGCACCTTGTGGCCATTTCCTCTTGTCTTGTCACTGGTTGCCTGGGAGAAGAGACAAGCAGCCACCTGGCTATAATCTCCTTTCAGGCAGTTGTAGGGAGCGATAAGGTCTTCCCTGAGCCTCCAGACTAAGAATCCGAAGCTCCCTCAGCTGCCTCTGATGTGACTTACCCTCTAGACTTTTCACAAGCTTCATTGCTCTTCTCGGGACTCGCTTCAGCACCACAATGTCTTTCTTGTAGTGAGGAGCCCAGAACTGGACACAGGACTCGAGGTGTGGCCTCAACAATTCTGAGTAGAGGGGGATGACCACAGTCCTGGTCCTGCAGAACACAATATTTCTGATACAGTCCAGGATAACATTGACCTTCTTGGCCACCTGATCAGACTGCTAGGTCATGTTCAGCCAGCTGTTGACCAGCAGTTCTGGGTCCTTTACCGTCGGCCCGACTTCTAGACATTCTTCCCCAGTTCTGTAGTGCTCCATGGGATTGTTGTGACTCAAAGGCAGAGCCCAGCACTTTGCCTTTTTTCACACTGTTCAGTCTGGAGAAGAGGAGGCTCAGAGGGGACCTCATTGCTGTTTACAACTACCTGAGGGGAGGTTGCAGCCAGATGGGTGTAGACCTCTTCTTCCAGGCTGATGACACCAGAACGAGAGGGCACGGCCTCAAGCTACACCAGGGGAGGTTTAATCTTAACGTTAGGAAGCGGTTTTTCACAGAGAGAGTAATTGCATATTGGAATGGTCTGCCCAGGGAGGTGGTGGAGTCGCCATCCCTGGAGGTGTTTAAGAGAAGACTGGACGAGGAGCTTAGTGACATGGTCTAGCTGGGGGGGGTAGGGCTGGATGACCCTGGGCCCCTTCCGGCTCGGAGGGGCCTGCTAGACTGTGAGGGATCTAGGTTGGTGTTACGCTCTGGGATGTGCTCTCGGTCTCTGTACGGGTGTTAGATGGTGAGTTGGACTAGATGTGGGTCCCTTCCAACTCATAATATTCTGTGATTCTGTGTGTGTGATTATACCATTGGCCTTGTCTCATCAGTCCAGATTCCTTTGCCTTTTCCCCAGTACTCCTTCTTTTCCAATATACTCCTTTTTCTCCCGGGTTTTCATAGGTGGCTATATAGCTCTAACAATCTAGTTTTCTGACTTTCCATATTTCTGACTCTTCAGAAAATATAGTATGAGCATTTTTTAGACCGGATATGATTTCTATTCTATATACATTTTTCTCTTGAGGGAAAACCAGAAAATGGCCTGAACCTTAAAGCCTCAGACAAGAAAAAAATTTCCATTCTCAGGAAAGAAAAAATATCCATTTCTCTTATTCAAAAACTGTTTTCAAAGCAGTATCTGGTAGTTGAGTTCTGAAAAAGGACATCAGAAAGTCTACAAAGACACAAGTCACAGGTTGACAGGTTCACAGGTTATTCTGAGTTGGAAGACACCCACAGGATCATCTAGTCCAACTCCCAAGCAAACACCCAGCCAGGGATCAGGCCCATAAGCGTGGAAATATGGGCACCATGCTCTACCCATCCAAGCCTCCCACCATCTAGACCATGTCACTGAGCTCCTTATTGAGTCTTCTCTTAAACACCTCCAGGGATGGTGACTTCACGGCCTGCTTGGTCGGACCATTCCCATGAGCAATCACTCTCTCTGTGGAAAACCTCTTCCTAACATCCAGCCTAAACCTCCCCTGGCATAGCTTAAGGCCATGTCCTCTTGTTCTGGTGTCCTCAACCTGAAAGAAGAGATTCACACCCACCTGGCTGCAACCTCCCCTCAGGTAGTTGTAAACAGCAACCAGGTCACCTCTGAGCCTCCTCTTCTCCAAGCTGAACAACCCCAGTTCCCGTAGTTGCTCCCCATAGTGCTTGTTCTCCAGTCCTTTCACCATCCTTGTCGCCCTTCTCTGGACCCTCTCAAGTAGCTCAACATCCTTCTTAAACGGGGGAACCCAGAACCGGACACAGTACTCAAGATGTGCTGAGTACAAGGGAAGGATAACTTCCCTAGTCCGACTGACCACACTGTTCCTAATAACTCCTGAGATCAGTAGCCCAAATATTGCAATTTCAAGTTTGCGAAGGCCATTAAAATCAAATAAGGACACATTTCAGTCTTACATTTCAGTGATCTTCAATTGCATTTCTTCACTGACCTTTAGGGAGGAATTCATCTCACTTACATTTAGCTATCTTAATTGTTTAAGCACTTGTAAAGCCAGGGAGGGAAGGGGGAGGATGAGGAATAAAAGAAAAATATTTAAAGGACAATTGTTCTCATCCTAGGCATGTTCATAAAATGGATGTTACGAGTTGTTCTCTGAGGAGTGTTTTCTATGTTAATTCTGTTTATTGAATTACTTGTGGATTATTTGTGTCTCCTACTGGTCTTTGATATTTTCTGCTTGGAAAAAAACAAAATAGGGCAAAATGGAACAGAAATGGGGTCTTGTTGAAGGCTTAATTCACTATGAATTCTGGTATATGCAAGTCACAACAAAAGCAAAACATTTTCAGTCATAGTCAAATGCAAGTGTGGTGTTGCTAAGTTGGATGTTCAGATGTGGGTAGGTTGCTAAATATAACTTCAGAGTTAATTCTAATTGTCCAGTGCTCGAATATATCCAGAGAACGAAAAGCAAGTGATTTTCAGGTGTTAACTACATTGAATTGCAGTGCAAATGCAGCTCAATCTACGTTACAACCATTTCCCCCCGTTAAATGAATAAGCAGTATGGAAAAGGGGAAAATAAGGCATATTAACAATTTTGGGTTTGGACATTAGAAAGATCTTTAAAGCTTCATAGTGTGATAACAAAAAATATCATGAACAACCTACCTTTATAGCACATCTGTATCTTGATTCACTAAGGAATATTATGTTGCAAACTTTTACATTATAAGATCTTAATTGTGGTAAATACGTGGTAAAAAATATATTATTTGTGTACTTTGTTATTCTGCTGTTGCTCTTTTCCTCCTGTGCTACTTACAACTCAAGCAGTAAAGCTAAAAATGATGTATTTTGAAAATTGAATCTCTGAGTCACTCCAAGGTACTAAAGCAAATTAAATGAAAATTGGAAGAGGTAGAATTTTTTTCACATGAGTGAATAGTTTCTTACAGAATAAATTCAAGGCTGTTTGAGTGGAAAAAACCCTGATTGCCAAAAGACAGCAGAAAAGCTGTTCTATTTTACATATAAATGAAATAGAGTAAATAAAAAAATGTGTTTAAGTCACAGAAAGAGATTGAAGTCTGCTTTAAAAAAATACAAACAAACATAACCAACAAAAACCTCAGAAGCAACTTTTGATCTAATTAATCTGTGTCCTCTTCATTTTGTTACAGTGAAAGATTCTGTAGAAAGACCATTTACTATGCATCCAATTCAACAACCTCTGAAATCAATAGCAGGATTTCCCATTTCGCTTGTTTTTTGTCTAAAGTTAAGGTTTTTATTTTTTGGTTAAGGCCTTATTCAAACTCTACTAAAGAGAGTCAGAATTTGCTATACCATACTAGTATTTAGATTACTTCTTCTAAAGTACTGAGGTGTTCTAAACCAGAAAGGGAAAAAACTACATTTTGAAATGTCATAAGTGTTTTATCTGTGATATGCATTTCACTCCTACAAAAATGATTTTTTTTCTATGACATTGGTTGAGATCTTATCTCTACACTGTTTTATAGGTTTTTGTGCTTTGAGCCCCTAACCTCATCAAACACCTGTAGCAAATCAGTTACAACATGCTGCCATTTTCCTGGGACCAATGCATTTGTCTCAGAGCATCTTTACAACAGTTACATGTTTCTTTTGATCCATAACTGTAATGTTAGGAACAGCCAAGTATGAGATTACATTTGTGCAGAGCTGCGTTGTGAGATTGACACAGAGCTATGTCCTCTTTCACAGTCTTTGCTCTTCTCCGGTTTTGTGATTATCATTGCATTATCAAAATGCAATAATTCTGCTGTGATTTGTAATGCTAGAGACGTAGTAAGTGGTTTAAAAGGAAGAAGTAGAAAGTCCATTACCTCCAAGGTAAAGCAGTTCTTCTGAAGTAATATTTTTCTTTTATTTCCATATTTCTGTCATGCATCAAACTTTTATATCAAGTTTTGTGGAATTATACTAATATATGACGTGTCATATCACATAAAATACAGGTTAACGTGACAAGATGTGATAGCAGAATGAAACTTCCCACAGTTTTTAATTATTTTTCTTTTACTTCTAAGTTATTTTTCTTTTATTTCTTTTTGTTTTACTGCCCTAAAACAAAGACTAGCCAAAACCACCTTGCCACCTTGGATCTGATGCATATCTAAAATTTTTGCAAAAATTGCAGTTTCATTTGTCAGGCCTTGCAAGCTTTGTCCTCTGAACTTCATCCATCTCTCATATTGTAGATATTTGCCTTTCATTAAAAAGTACAAATGGAAGATTTAGTCTCCCAGTTTTAAAGCTGTACTGCAGAAATCATTTGCTTATTCTTCCTCTTAGACCTGTCCACTAGAATTTGCATTTTGATTCAACAGTCAGTGAAATCCACTAAGAGAATCAGAACCTCCAG
>WEKX01003751.1:1005-42997 GCA_013390025.1 Pitta sordida | reverse complement strand
CTATATAGTAGGTAAATAATATCTGCTTTATTCTGTAAGTCACCACTACTCCTTTCTTACTTCATTCTTTCTGTACCTAGTTAAAGAGATTATTGATCTGATTCCCCTTTCATACTGTTGGTGTGATGCCTTATCATAATGTGAAAGAAAATTTGAGTACTCTACAAAGTCTTTGGCTCAACTGGGCTATATAGCTCCCATAAAATTTCTGTAACTCATGTACACAAGCTTTTCTCTTTCTTGTTTTTCCTTATTAGATGTGGTCTTTAGAAATATCAAGTGTTCAGTATTGCCATGTGATCTGATATGTATATCAGTATGACATCCAGCTTCCAGCATGGAATTTCATTTTAGAAGCCAAGAAAATCTAAACTTTAATCCCTCAGCCAAGTTAACCGCATGTTGGATGGTAGCAGACATCTATAAAAAGCTACCAATAATGTAGAACTGTGCTTGTAGTATTTTATCTAGCAAGATATTTTAGTTACTCTATTAGCTCTTTATAATTATAGCTGTTTTATTAGCTATAAGAAGAGATTATTATTTGAGACCCATCCAATACGAGTAATCATATTCATTAATCTTTGAACTGCACAATAATAATTAAAAAAATATTAAGATTGTAGTCGAAAAAGAATTTGGTTTTACAGGTGACAAAAAAATTTTAATGGCTAAAGAACCTTCAGTTAAAAGAGGTGTTATTTAGACTTTTATAGATTTATTTTTATTCTCCAATAATTAAAATTTTAAAAAGTAAGTATCTACAGAAGTTAGGTACAGTATTACAATATAATTTTCTATGACTCTGATTCTGTTCTATGATTGTATTCCAGAGGCAACATTATACTACCATAAGTTTTTCTTTCAATATTTCTCTACAGACGTTGCTCACAAGACTTAATAAGATTTAATGGAAATAATTAATAAGTTAAATTAGAAAGTTCCATAATTGTATTTAACAAAATCCTCATAAAAAAAAAGACCCCACAGCATTACGAGACAGCTAGGTCTCGTCTCAGCACAGCTTTTGAAAGATTTCTTTATTTTGAGAAAGTAAATTGTCCCACTGTCCATACTGTGATTAGAAATTAAATGGTAATAAACATTTATAGGATATATGTGCTAGTCCAAGTAACTAAAGAGCTGTAAACATTGCTGTTGACTTATTAACTGCTTCTTTGGCATGTGTGTAACACAGAGTAGTTGCACTAGAAATATGTTTTCATAACAGAGATATCTAAAATATAATGCATAAATTGCTCAGTGTCCATTCTAGATGTAAAATGTTAGTTGTTAAAAATATTCCTCTACAGATGTACAATTGTCTAAGAACAAGTAGGGCTGAGATCATTCTGAATTTCCAGGCTATTATGAGGGGAACTTTCTCCTTCTGCACTTCTTTTCCTTATTAAATCTTTGCAGCCTCTCAATTCATATTAAGTATCATTTATGTCTAATACATATAATACATACACATATATGTATTCATATGTACCCACTTCTTCAATAAATAAAATGTAAGATATGACCACTTAAGAGAATGAGATACTTTAATTACAGTATTTTAGTGGTGTTAAAATACTAAGAAACATCTGGAAGAACACATAAAAGAAATAAATGTTTAGCTTTGTTATGAGTAACACACTAACATATGATTAGGTTTTAATGGTTGTAACTTAACAAAACAGTTGTATGAGATATTTTGTTTAACAGTCATTAAAAACTGCTAATGTACTTGTGGCTTTTCATGGACTATATTTTTATGCATATTATTAGTGGAATACAAATATGCAAAAATCCAAACAGTGTGGTGTTATAATGTGAAAAGAAATTTACACCAATCTTATTTTTAATTTGAATGGGAACATTTTTACCACAAATTCCATATTTTAATAATACTATCCCAATCCCATTTTTTAAACTCATTTTGTCACTGTTTTGTAACAGAAACACTGTAAATATTATAGATGTGGTAAACTATTATACTTGTTTTCTTATAAATGAAATGATCTGTGCCAACACTGACAAAATGAATTAATGTGTTACTAAGGCAACAGTCACATTATATGCTTTCTCTTTCACAGTATGCAGTAGAGCATATGGTTTACTCTTAATGGAACACTAGCTTCTCATTAACATACCAGTAGCAATGTCAGAACTTACAAACCAGCATAACAGAGAGATGGAAAAACTTATAAATTAGACCCTTTCAGTATCATTGAGTAGAAAATGACTGATGTCCCAAGGTACAATATTTAGCTGATATAGTGCCCTTTTCTGGATCTTTCTTCTCAAAGGAAAATAAAAAACAAACCCAAACCGAAACCAAAACCAGAAAACAAACAAAGAAATCCACAACTTTTTCTTGTTAGAAATTCAAATATCAAAGTCCATTTCATTTTCTTTGAAGTAATTGACATTCTTATTACTTTTTAAAACATGATTTAGTATTTTTCTTTCTCATGCCATGTTTTACATAAGCTTCCTTTTCTCTAGAACATATTAATATCAACATCTTTATGGGGAAAATAAAAGTGCTGACTTCGGTAATGGATTATCCTTTCAACAGATACAATGAAACAAACAGGAATTGTAAAAAGAACTGCAAAGTTCCCTTGACCGTTAAGGGTCATACAAAAGAAATGGATACACCAGGCTGCTTGATAATTTTGTGGGAACAAAATAATCTATCAGATCCTCAATCAAAGTGATTTGGCATTGGCTACCATTTTAAAACCAATTTCCCTACAACAAAATATTTTATCTTTTTGCCTAATGTTGCTGGAAGAGCTGCAGTAGGACAGCACTATGACATACATGTGTGCTGTGAGAAGAAACTATCTAAATATTTATTATTTACTGCCTTTACAAAGAGATTGAGTGTGAATTCTGAATGACTGGATATGGTAACAGCAGATTTAAAACTGTACATGTGATTAGTATTTCCAGTTTAAAAACTCATAACAACTAATCTTTACATCTGAAAAGTAAAAAAAAATACAGTAATAATAAGAGAATAGGTAATTATGCTGCATTTCCTTCAATTCAGTACTCTTATCTCTACATGTCAACAGAGAAGTGATACAGCTGCATGATGACCTCGTGGTGTTTGTCTGCTACCCAAGTCACTGCAGGGGTAAAACTGTGTAAGATTGGATCAGTTCAGAGTTCTATGGGAACTGAAATCTGAAGCTGAAATTCTGAACACTTGATGCAATAATCTGTTGAATCTCCAGTCCCTCAGTAGGTTGCAAAATATACAGTAGCTGATCCGGAGAATCAGTATGTGATGCAGAGAAATTATATTAAATAACAGTAGGAACACAACAAAAACAACCTTGTCCTCTATGTTATATTCCTTTAAAAAATCATAACTACAGGTGTTTTTTACAAGTTTACGATTGTTATGCTGTACCCAGGGCACAAGAAAATCTTGATTAAAAAAATATGCGTCATTAAATATAAAGAAAAATTTCAGATGAACATTTAAGGTAAGACTGAAAGTTTGCTTAACTTAATCTGCCGAGAATTTTCTTCTTCTTAATTCTCAATTAATTTTTAGTCATCTGCTTTCATTCTTATTCCTTCATTTATGTATTTCTTTCAATTCTGCAACATGTTCTGTGCTGGTGAGGTTTCTACAGCCACTATTTGATGATCTAAACTCCTTAAAGTTAGGAAATAGTAACCACAGGTGGAGGGCGAAGCACGAGAAGGCTGTATAGTCCAAATGTAGGAAGTGTTTATACCCTGGTGTGTGTAGGGGCAGGGGGGCTGGTGGTGGTGGGGTGTGTGTGTGGGGGGGTGTGTGTAAATAAACACAGTAAGGCATACTTCATTTGTGGAATCCTATTCTTTCATTGAGAGGAAGTCATCAACAAAAAAGGTGTAATTATCAGACTAGTTTAGCTTCTCTTTTTTTCAACTGTATTGTGTATCCGCACCTGAGTGAACCCTTATCTCACCTCATCGAGGATACCTAAGCTGAGTATCAGTTTAACTTCAATAACACAAACTGTTACTGCAATTAGTTCTACACTAATTCAGCAGTGATGCCTGTCCTGTATATAATTTTACTAATAGAAGTATGTAATATATCCATATCATTTGTAGAACATAAACAGGTTAAGGAGGAGGAAGCTTTGCAAACTACTCTAACTTTATGAAACACAAAGATAATTGCCCTAAGTACAAATTGCTTGTTAACGCTCTATTCTTTCAGGATCAACCTCTGTTAAGAAGCACTCATTTTTAGCATTCACCTTTGCACTTCATCACTATAAGAAACATATTACCGTTGAACAGCAGTACTGCTAACTCCTTTCAACTCAATAAAAATAAAATGCAAAGAATTATTTCTTATTTCAGTGTAGACTATGTCATTACTTGATCTGGCCACTTCCTTGCTGAACTATAGTGCTTCTACAGGGAGAAATCAGTGTTCCTGAAGAAACTGCACAGTCATTTGTAATTGCTTTACAATACAGTACATGGCAGTATATGTCTCTGAATGAAGTTACTGATTCGAAGAGATAATTAAAATCTATGTCTATTTGACCCCAGTTCCTGCCGGCTTAATGTAGTCACAATGCCTTCAGCATCTTTGTTGTGTTTAGACAAAGAAACTCTATGTTGTACTAACAATGAAACTCAATGTTATATGTACTAACAATAATTAAAACAATTGCTGAAATTAACATTTGGTCCAAGATAGAGAGCTAGAATACTCTTCTAATTCTGGTGAGATGCATATACTCTACAATTGCTTATTTTCCTAGGAAAGCATTACATATTTCATTGACTTTAAAGACTTAGCTTAGTCATCACGCAATGACAGATATCCTCTTCAAGAGAGAAAATTAATTAGGGAGCAAAGGAAGCCAGCATGCTTATCATTTGATCAGGTCATTGACATAAGTGCTTCACACTTTTAGAAAGCCTAAAGCTGTCTTGTACACCTGCTCAGAGGTCTCATCAATTTTATTTGAGCAGGGCAGTTCTTTTAAGCTTGTCCAGGAAAAAAGGTGGCAATTGTGATGAGGAGAGGAAAAGAGAGAAAGATGTGTTGCAACACATGTGTTGAAACAAAGAGGATTTAATCATGGCAAACAGAGGCCTATTGGCACCCAGAGGGATCTCATATTCTCTCTTACAAGTCTATTTCGTGTCAGGTTGCAACATCTTTTCAGCCTATCCACAAGGCCGAGTTTCTTACCTGAGGCTTAAACTTGTGAGGCATGAAGCTCTTTTGTTTTGACAGGTGCTCTTTGCTACACATCAGCCTAACATTGATGGCACTAATACGCAGAACAAACTTCAGATATTCTGCCTGTAACTGCATTACCAAAATTCTGTCTGTAGTGATTTTTTTTTAGTTTGCTTCACTTTCAGTTCTTAGGATATAGTGGTAAAAACAAATTGTGCCAATAGAAGATTGAGAAAAGTGGTTGTTTGTTATGTATTGCCTGGATTTCTCCAATTTCCATACAACCTCTGAAGTAGGGGGAATATCATAAACTAGTATGTAAGAATCAGATCATAATCCCTGGCATAGTATATCTGCATGCAGAGTGTTTGACTCATAAAGGAAACACGCAGAGGAAACTTAAAACAGTCCTATAATTACATGACTTTCAAATTCTTCCAGAAAAAAAACCATCCTTTTTTTGCTGACCATCTGCCCTGAGCCTAACGTTATACTTTTGATCCTTAACTGGTGGAGTAAAAGGTCATTATAATATCATTAATAAATAATAAATGTTCTTTAAGGAGAAAAAAATGGACATTCAGGTCTTGAAGTTGTGAAGAAATATCCTTGTCTTGCATTGCCGTACCTTATCTTTCTATGCCTCTCTCCACTTGCCTTGCCTTGCCTTGCCTTCCCCAACTTGCCCTTGCCTGCCCTTTCTTTCCCAGGACCCTCCATCACTTATAAACTTCTAGGTGTATCATCGGTTCAATTTGATGTGGAGGTGATGTACATGTTGTTCTCTTGTGCTTTAGAAGGAGATATTAGGGCTCCCATTGTAGGGATAAAAAGCCTGAAGGAGAATATTTGGTATGGACAAAAGGTAGGAATAAAGAAAACTCTTTATAGTAAGAGGCTAGAAATTAAATGCAAGGAACAATGTGGTAATCACTAATTCAATTACAATTTGTTTCATTGTTCTAGTGATTTCAATCCAGTTTTAGAAGAATGATTATTCCATTGACTTGATTTTTGTTTTTTATGCTTTGTGCTTTGAAAAAAACCCAACCAAAAAACCTTCTTGAAAAAACAAGAAGGCATCACTTCTCTGGAATTTACTTACATCTCTGTGTATCAGAACTGTGTATAAGAGGTCAACAATTCTAGTAACTTGCATGTGATGTCATCAAATGTTTTTATTTTTCTCACCTCTAAACCTTGGGAAAAGGTGACATTTTATTGTCCCACTGACACTCTTCTAGAAAGGTATGTCTTGTCATCACTATTTCAAATAACTACCACATTAAGAATGTATCATAGGATTACTAAGGTTGGAAAAGACCTCTAAGATCATCTAGTCCAATCATTAACACTGTTAAGTTCATGAAAACCAAGTCCCTGAGTGCCACAAGTTCGTGTTGCATGAACACTTCCAGAGACAGTAACTCCACCGCTTCTCTGGACAGCTTATTCTAGTGCTTGACCACACTTTCAGTGAGGAAATTTTTCCTAATATTCAATCTCTGTGTATATATAGAATATTTATTGGAAATATAATATATGTCTTTCATAATCTTGTCACTTTTGAATAAACCTTAATGCCTGCTATGATCAAAACAATCATAGAAAATTTAAGTAACACTAAAACCAGAATGAAGCATCACTTGTCAGAAATCACAGGGGTTTAGGCCTCAACTTTTTTCTTAGAAAAGGAAGATGATTTTTTTTTCTCTGTCTGAGAAACCTGTTTGTTAACCCCTGATGGGTTTTTGATGTGTTTTTGTTTACTTCTTTGCTGCCTGGAAGGGACTCTGATGGTTGAAAACAAAATTCTGCATAAACAGCTGTTTGGATGTAAAGTATTTGATCAGTTTTATTTACTGGTTCCAAGAACTCCTTTTATACAGAGTCTTACAAGGGAGAAGGGGACTTTATTAAGACTGTGAAATTTGGAAGGGAAATTTTGGCCAGTACCACCAGCACAGTTTTTGCCTATGGCTGAACTCTTAGGAGATAGTGCTGGCAGGTGATCCTCTTTCAAGGTTTTATCCTGATGCCCCATGCTTACTTATAGTAGGTACTTTAAAAGGCTGAATAGTTGAGTGAATTCTGCTGAAATTTGACCTGTGATCCCAGAGTTTAGATATTGGTGATCTGCTTTTTAATATAGTCCTCAGCTTTGGTCAGTGAACTGAGCAGGAAGGAGAGGAAAGCCTTCCAACGTTGCCCCAGTTCCATTATTTTCAGGCAGCTCTGTCTAAAGTCATAGGGTTTTGTAACTTTGTATGGGTAGATGGACCTAAAACCCTGCAATCCAGATTAAAATTTACATCAAAATATAAGTAAGAAGCAGCACTAATACACGTGACAATGCATGAAAAGTCAATAGAGAGAAAGTGAGCATACTAAGCTTGTTTGTAAATGTCTGGAGTACAGGGAAATGTGTCCCAAAGTGTATTTATGTAAAGCTTGGAACCAAAAAAAGTGACTCAATGGCTTTCATCTGAAAGTAACACAACTGCTGGTGAGTGTTTCCTGGCTGTTAGATAGGTCACCAAAACAGGTTTTGGCTGGGACTATAGAGACTAGAACTAATGGGAAAATAGTCCACTGTTCATCAATAAGTATTTTGTTTGTCTATTTGGTCTGTTAGTTGAGATTTTTACACTGATGCTTGAATTTACTGCTGGGATAGGAAGTTGAAGGGCGATCTAAGAGTAAGCCAAGAGCCTGAAAGTTAAAGGACAGTGCTCAGCCTTTCCATCAGTTTGAGAGACTCCAAACATGCAGGCCTTCAGTGACTGGAAGCCCTCATGATATTCAGATGAATAGCCAGTGGGGAAGCAGAAGTAAAACTGGTCCTGCTTTCAACTCTCTGTAACTTGTATCCACCGTTATTCATTTAAATTGAAGTAATAATCAAAGAATAATTCTACTAAAAGTGATAGGAAAGAAAAAGAGAAAAACATTTTCTCAAGTGTCTTTGAGCACAATTCCCTGTGTGCTGAACTGCAAGTAGAAATGCAGACAAACCTTAGTGCATGCTCAGGAACTCTCAGTCCATTGTATCTTTTGCCATGGATGTGTGTACTAAGGTATATTTTACACTAAATATAGCTTTCTAAAGGACATAGCTTGCTAGAGCATTTCAAAGCATGTAGTTTAAAGGGTTTACTGAAGCTCAGAGAACAAGATATGGGAAGCTACAACAGTAAGATTAGAAGTTAGGAAAGATGTTGAAGCTATCAATCATTTTGCAGTAGAGTAACTGATCAAGATAACACTTATTAATGATTCCATGCAGCTAGGAAATAGGGACTGTCTGTTGCTTTTGGTTAGGATGACAAATGTACTCTGAGTACTCATTGGTTACAAAGACCATGCACAATTTTTATTTCCTTTTTCTTTGTAGATAACAAAAAAGGTGAGAACATCTTTGTTCACAATTCCATATGCTTATCCAATCTGTTGAATTTTTCCTCAGTTCTTTAACTTTGACAGGAGACTCCATAACCTCTCTGGGAAGTCTATTCTGGTGCTCTGTCAAAATCAACGTAAAGAAGTTCTTCCCCATAATCAGACAGACTTCCTGTGTTTCAGTTTGTGCCCATTGTCTCCTGTTCTGTTGCTGGGCACCACTGAAGAGTCTGTCCCCATCCTTTTGACACCTCCTCTTAAGTTATTTCTATGCATTGATAAATTCTTCTCTTGGTCTTCTCTTATTGAGACTGAACAGGCCCAGCTCCCTCAGTCTTGCCTCATGAGAGAGATGTTCCAGTCCCTTAATCATCTTCATAGCCCTTTGCTGAACCCTCCCTCTTGATCTGGGGAGCCCAGAACTGTACTCTAGATGTGGCCTCAGCAGGGCTCATGAGAGGAGGAGAATCACCTCACCCTGTTCTGGCAGATGAATGAAGGCTTCATATCTAGATCTTACATGGGCACAGGCACACTTCAAGAAAATTGAATGTAATCTTTCTTATAACAACATTTTCATCACAAATTTTAGTGCACAGTAATTTACTGCCCCCTGCATGCTTTCACGGCCTGCTTTCTTTACAATAATACGTATACACAGCTCCTGCCCTAAACCCACCAGAAAGTCAAAATTTGAGTCATAATTTTCATTTCTTTATTCAGGCCTCTAAACATTCGCCATGAAACCAATGAGCAAGTGATAACGCAGGCATTTTCACATAGCTCACCAGACCACAAGGGGCTTCTCTGCCAGAGTTTATTTTGCAAACAGCTTACTGCAATGCGTGTAAAAATCTATTTTTTAATTTTTCTGTTTGCATTTGCAATGCTTGTAAAAACCTATTTTTTAATTTTTCTAGTTGCATTTGCAATAAAAAGATTTATTCATAATCTCATGATTTTTTTGCTCATTGTTTTTTTGGTAAGAATGATGGAGGAGATGAAAAAAAGAGGAGAGGAGAGGAGAGGAGATCTCTAAACACCAGATCTATATACAGTCGGGTCTTCTGTACCATGGAACCACGGTATTATTTGGGTCCCACAAAGCTCTACTTCTGCGTTGAATGGCAGCTCATTAATATGCAAATTTGCCCCACACCCTCAGATGGCTTCCTGGTGAGGTTTCAGCACTGTGTTGCTGTGTGTCACTTGCCGCAGCAGTTGTGCCATGGGGGTGGCAAAGCAGCGGAGCTGCAGCCATGCCTAGGAGGGGGTGGCGAAGCAGTGGAGCCTGGGACGGGGTGGTGAAGTGGCGGAGCTGCCACCACCGTGGCTGGGACAGGGCAAGCGGCCAAGCCACTACTGTTGCCATGGCCGGGACGGGGCAAATGGCCAAGCTGCTGCTGCTGCCGCTGGGACGGGCCAAGGAGCTGAGCCACCGCTGCCTGATTGAATATTCCTGTATGCCTGGTCATGCATGCGCAGCTGAGAAAAGGGATCTCCTTAAATGCTGAAAAATCACGCCGCTAAGATGTGAAGCCGCAATATGAGGGGCACGAAGTGGAAGAGGGCTGACTATAATGAGTCTTTTAAACCAAAGTACATGATATTTAGCTCCCTGTATGCTGAAGCAATATATATAAGACTAGTTACTATGATTCACAAAGAACCATCTTGCTGTTTAAGTACACTTTCAGCTTCAGCAGCTGTTTTGATTCATAATCTGTGCTGTAGCAAGGTTTATTTTAAAATACCAAGCAGGGGACAGGGCATTCAAACATCAATTACTTAACCGAGAGGATCCGAAACCTGAAGTGCTTGAAACTGAAATGAAACACATGGCAAATATTTTGCTTCCTGTCACATAAGGGATTCGATCCTGCAAGCTGTGGGAGTGCAAAGCTCCAGTTTTTCTACAGCCAACAGGTGAAAATCTGACATTGTTGTGATTAACTGAAATCTTTTCTTCATCTTACATAGGACCAATTTGACCACAGGGATGCTCTCTGCGAAGGTAGGGTCCTTAAATTCTTTTCATTTTAAGCTGGAATCCCTACAGTCTCGTAAATATAAAAATCATTTAATGCTATTCTTTACAGACTTTGGGAGAATGACAAAAATGCCATACCTTCAGTTTCTGAGAAGGAATGTTTGGCTCTTTTAGCTCTTGTAGCTGTGATTCGAGCCAGTCCACTTCACATCAGCCCTTCTCTGACACTTTGCATTCAGATTTTCATGTGACTTAGTGACAATTTATATGTGGCAGTATAAGACAAAAAAACCGCCAAAAACCCAACCAAAACCAAAACACCCAAACCAAACAATATATGTATATGGATATATGTTATATCCCTATTATATCCCTCAATCCCATTTCAAAATTAATATATAGTTATATATCTATAAGGACAAAAATGTTGGTGAGCAACTATTAGTTTCTTCCTATCTTTGCTAAGTCCTGATCTTCTCACCCAAACAAATAAGTCACCAGTGATGCTGCATGCAGGACACTGTCACCATGCCTAGGATCACTGACATGAGAGGATTGCCTAGATAAATGATTTGCAGGATAATACTCAGACAACACCTGGAACTGCCGAAGCATTCAGACACAGAGATGGTTGAGGGGAACTTGCATGTGGCACTCAAATTATTTTGTTAATGGTGCCATCTCCTGGTAGCAATCTGCTACACTAATCCTCGCCTCCACAAATTTCTTATATTGTTTTATTACCATAGCACTGAAGAGAAGTAAACAAAATAATTTAGACTTTGTCTAAATTAACTTGTCTGCTAATGTTGTTTTTATTATTTATTAAGGAATATTCAAATAAGAAACAAGCATTTATTAAACAGCAGTGTATTTTAGAACAGAACTTAGAGGTTATAGACCCAATGTTTTTTTGAAAAGATTGTAATTTTTTCCTGCTCAAGTTGTTTTCATTTATTTCTTTCATAAGTATCAAACAGAATAAAATCTAGTTAGATGACACTGACAGAAATCAATGGGTCTGCGCACCAGTGCAGAGCTAAACCACATTTTGTGGAAGCAATCATGCAGTTCAGAGTGGGTTAAGAATATTTGACAAATGAGCAAAGGAACTGTACACTGGAAGAGACTGATGGCATGCCTAAGTTAGTAAGAAATATGTCTTCAAATTCTGAATAGGACTAGTAATGTCTGAATGTCATGTTCAGAGCCTTACAAGGGCTCATTTTTCAGAAGATCTAAGAAATAAAATGTGATTGAGCTTGGAAATAGTAAGACATCACAGTGGAATAAGTGACACACCCAAGTAATAGATCTAATTCCGTGATACTACACTGAGGAAAAATGTTTTCCTGAACTTAGCCAATAATTTCTTTCACTGATGCAGAAGGATTAATATGTTTGCATTGTGGCAAAGATACTGTAAACTTATTTTCTTTAGTTCTCTTTCTGTTCTGGTTCAGCCACAGATTATGCTGTTACTATGAAAAAAAAAAACCAAAAAACTTAACTGAGATGCATTTCAATGGTTTTTATCAACAGAATTTGTAACAAGACTGATGGTAGTTTGATCTTCACAAGATTTCTGTAAAGATCAATAAAATAAAATTTGCAAAGTGCTTGCATAATATAAAATCCAGAACCGTACAGAAGCTAACCTAATTTGTAATCCAGTTCTTGTAAATGGGTAAAGTTCTTAGTGATGATTAATTCAGCTCTTACTCTACTTAGATTTTATACACAAATGTCCTTTTGATACACCAAAGTCTGTGTATTTTTGACTAAAGCAAAGCAGCATTTTAATGAGTGCATTCTTTTTTGCCGAACTTTTCTAATGAACTTTCAAGATCATATTTATATTGAAATTGTTTAAAGATTTTTTATGCAAGCTAAGTTTCTTACTTCATAGGTGCTCTTTGCCCAATGTTAATTATCAATTAAAGGACTAATAATTTCAGTGAATGTATTTGAGCTATGTATCTTACTATAGTCTTATTGATTGATGCGTTTGAACTGAAAGCAGGACATTCAGCAATCTTCCTATGCAGCAGTATTTTATAATTTAGCTGGAAGTAGCTGCCTATTATTGCTTGGCAGCATTGCCCCGTGAACTCTGCTGACTAGAAGCTGTCGGAAGTACTATATAGGTTCCTAGCTGCTGACATCTGCTTGTATATTTAAAAATAAGTTATTTCTTTGTTATGCAAATAGCAGGCAGAGGGGAACCTTATTGTTCTGAAACACAGAGTAATTAGCAGCAGTGGAAATTCCAAAACCTTCTGACATCAAACAGGAGGAGACTTAGTACCTACCTTAAAATGAATTATTGTGCCTTCACATTAAAATATCATAGTAGGCTGGTATATTGCATGCGTCCTGTGTGCCTAAGGTTTTTGAAAAATACGTAGAGCGATCACTGATGAATATTGAGAAAAGCCTCAGGCCGTATCATGCATCCGAGCGAATGAGTGGATGTCGGCAGATACCAGGGCTGTCCAGGAGGTGGCGAGGAACAGCAAGTGCGCAGGGGGAGCAGGACCCGGCAGCGCCGCACAGAAGCCGAGGCTCTACCGAGAGATGGCCTAGAGAATGACACCATTTTTGTTTTTCTCTAAGGATGATGCCTTGTTGAATACTATAGTTTAAAAATGAAGCCTGCACTCAGCTGGAAATAAGAGGTTGTTAACAAGAATCTACTACTAAAAAAAATAAAAAGTATGAAAAGATATTGGGAATTGAGTGAACTCACACAGCCCCTTATTTGACAATTATCATGCAAATCAGAAAACACAAGGTAATGGTTACTGGATGGCTCAGAAAATTGGCAATGCCCTCATATATTTGTCTCTGATCACTGGTTTGAGTTCCATTTAGAATGGTAATGTTACCCACTTGGCTCAAAAGAGATTGCTTTGGTGGTTTCAGGCAAATGCATGATTGTTTACATCATAAAATGATGACAGTTACTTGGCAAAGCGATTTGAAAAGGAGGCTATGGCTTTGTCTGAACAGTAAAGTTGGGCTATTTATGCGGCTTTAGTTGAAGTGATATTATTGTCTGGATCTAGTCATACTTGTATACTTATTTCTGTGTAAGAAGAGATTCAACTGCTACAGCTATAGATACTTATGTGCTCATATAAATATGTCTCCTCTAGAAGCTGTGACAATATAATTTTACTGGTAAAAGTCCCATCTTAGCCAACAAAAGAGTACAAATATTGAGAGAGGATTACAGTAATAAATTATTACATCACCCTTAAGGCTATGAATACATGAATAAATCTGCTCAAGACAAATTAGACTAAGAGTATGTCAGCTATGATTTTAAATATCTGTGATAAGAGAGTTGTTAAGCATGAAAAATACTGCATTTGTAATACTAGCCCTGCATCCTCTGCACGACCTAGCCTTCCCACTTTGTTGTCTCCTTCCCAGTCATGGAGTTCTTACCTTCGTACGCTGTGTTATAGGAGTGGAAGAGCTGGTAGGCAGTCATCTTCCTTCTGTCCAAAAGCTGCCTCCTTTCAAGCAACAGCACCTCACATATACAGTAAATCTGGAAACAGCAGAGGTCTCTGAGATGCATAGGGCACTGGGTGGATACAAGGGCAAAGGTCCCCAAGGCTTTTAAAAGAAGAGCAAGGAGTGTCCTCTGCCCTAAGCACCAGAGCCTCCGTCACAAGATGCTTCTGGGGACACGCCAGGTCAGGTTTGGCTGGAAGGCTGTGAAAAAAAGAAGCAGAAGAAATTCTGTTTCTAGTACAGTCACTGACACCCTTGTCCTCTTGTTCAAATGAGTAAATTATATCATGCAACCATACTTTTTTTCACATGGTACTGTGAAGAATTAAGTGCTATCACCCATCGGTGGCAGATCAATCTCTTTGTGTGTGTATTCTTTATCACATTGAGCTCCACATTTTGCACAGGGATAGGAGATACACAGGTGTAGTTTAATCAAACATACTGTGAAACCGCATTCTACTTTGTCACGCTTGTTAGCAATTGTAGTAGGAGATTTTTGTTAAACAAGGCTGGAACCACACAGATCTGCCATGGCTAACTAAACATAGATGTAGCAATACCATGCCATTAGCAAAAGTGGCGAGGTTAGAAACCTTAATTACTCACTGAAGACCTTAAATCCTATTTCAGAAGAAATCAGGAAGCCTGAGACAGCCTCAGGGATTCATGCTTGCAAGTATAATTCACTTTTGAGAAATGCAGTTAAGCACTCTGACCCATGATTTCAGGCAAATCCATGCACAGTTGTGGAATGCCCTCACCCCCTCTCCTGCCCCTTTTCCAGATGGCAGAGCTGTCAGAATGGAATATCACAGCTCTAATTCACAATTGGACAAACTACCTTATACGTTAAGATAAACATTGTGGTTAGATGCTTCTGAGTGTCAGCTAGAAAAGTTGAAATACTCTACTTTTGATTTGTTACAAGGCCAGTAGCAAAGCGCTGGGTGCTGAGATTGTAGTATCTTAAACTGCTGCAGCTGTTTACTTTGTAAATGTGAGTGAGGCCCCTCAAGTAATTTTCTTTTTTTTGTAAGAATATGTCAGTTAAGCTTCCATATATTAAATTCAGTGACCTAACTGCTCAAATAACTCATGGTTTTATATGACTAAGTCAACAGAGGGACCAGAATGACCTAATTGCTTTTCAAAGGGTAGCTATTAGGAATCTCTGAGAAGTCAGTCCCCATTAAAAGTGTCAGAGGTCATTACCAATAAGCCACTATTCATTTTGGAAGTTATATAGGAAACTACTGAGGTTATAGCTGGCAACTATATCATAAATTTATATTGAAAAATAGTTTGTCTTGATAGAAATATTTCAACAGAATCTGCCAATTCTTTTCAATTTTTGGCAGCTTACATATGCTTATAAATTTTGGCATTTGCCTTAAAGGCACATTTTCATCATGCCTGTTTTCCTCATAGCTCCCCTGGTTGGCACCCTGCCTGGCAGACTTCTGCAGTGTGAGGCCTCAGATTCTCAAAGCTTACAGTAGAGATGGATTGCTGTAGTTTAGGATCTTAGCGCTTGGATGCCCAAGCAAAATATTTCATAGCATGGAACCTTTCAAAAGAGCAAGCTTTCAGTCTGAAACTGAAGTAGACTTTTACTAAATTCTTTGTGTACAGATGTGCTTATTAAGGCAGCAAAATAGTTTACACTTCTTATAGTGTGTGCTTCCTGTTCTTCACTGAAAGAAAGCAATGATTCAGCAAGTCATTATTATCCTTATTAGCTCATCCAGTAGACTCCAATTTCAGAATTCACTTGCTTCAGTTGCTAGAAACAAGGTAAGGAAAAAATCAAGGTGAAACTCTACATCTCATTCAGGTGTCACCACTGAAAAGTGCCTCTTTACCTGTAAACCATTTCTCTGTTTACAGTGAATTTGTTTCAGCTCTTTCCCATCTGCCACATGCACAGGAAACCCCAGAACCTTTTGTTTAGATGCCACAGATCTGATGAGACAGAAGGTGGCCAGTGCAGTATGTGAAGGGCTTTCTTAATTTAATACATTATGGCCTATTTGTCTAGGAAAAGAGAAATAAAATTCTCTGTGAAAGTGATCAGTTTCGCAAAGTTTGGACTGCTGAACAATTACAGCTACTGGGCTCTAGAATATCTGCATGAAGGAGAGCTTTTCCAGGATGTCAATATTTTAGTAGACCTAGCTGAATACTGTACCATCATCCATACTTACTCCACTCTAATTTTTCATCCTATGCCTTATGGATTGAAGGCAGCATATGGTGGTTAAGCTGCCTAGTGATTAATTCTTCAAATATCCCTAGTTGTTTTGGTTTTTTTAAATCTTCCTTTTTCCTGAATTTCCCAGGATGCCAAGTGTCTATTCCTAGAAATCCAGTAAGGGTTTAGAGGACTTTTTCAGCTTGCTAGTGTTTTCCATGGCACCTCTATGACCTACTATAAATTTGAGTAGGCAGAAAAGGTGTTGATTTATTGAATAATGTAAAATAAATAACCTGGTTTGTTTAACATCTCAAACAAAAAAGACTGTTATTAACACAAAAACCAGACAGTTATTGCCTTGCCATGAGGCTGGGCCTTGCAAATTTCTATCCCCTGGAGAAGTGAGACTCTAGGAAAGCATTTCAGGAGTGACATGTAAAGGGGCAAGAACAGAAAGAAGGAGACGGCAAGAATAATCAACTAGTTTTGAAGAGATCCTGCTGAGAACAAGAAGTATCTGAGACAGTGGGAGAAAAGGCATAGTGACAGGAGTCCCCTTCCATCCTATGATGTGAAGGGATGGATGGATGGATGGATGGAAGGATGGATGAATGGATGGATGGATGGTCAGTCATACATAGCTCACCAGATGCAGAACAGTTGAGCTGTACAAACTGTACAAGTGCATGCTTTTTGCTCACCTTATTTCTTTAGTTAAACTTCCTGGACAAGACACTGGATAAATAAAGTGTATCTGAATGACTAAGGATGGTGGAAGTGAAAATAGCAACCTAATGTAGATCAGAAGTTCTGATTTCCAAGTGTATGTTGGATACTTCTCCGCACTCCACAGCTATGTTTTGAGACAATAAAGACATCTACAGATGTATGATTATCTGTACACGTTTGATAAGCGTCGGATATGGAGTAGCACAGCAGAAAAGGAAATACTGTCAACAAATCCTCAGGTCAATGTTTACATGCAGCATAATCACTGTTGGTTTTGCTTCCATGATGCATGTGCAGGAACTGTTCGCCTCATGGAAAATAGTTAAGGCCATGAAAACATTTCTACAAAGTAGCCTACCATTCCTTTTTTGAGTAAAGCAAGCAAAAAAAAATTATGTAGGACAGCACAATCCCAGATTTGTTTCAGTACACTTTGATGCTGATGGATCTAGAAGAGCAAGTTTCTGTTTAGGCTTTGGTAGGCATCAGTGAATTCATCTATATGGCTGAAATGCAAACAGTTCAGATTTCACAGTGCAACATTTTTTAACAGAAGCAGGGAAAATTTTAATTTATTAGACGTATTGGGTAATGGCAGATTATTTTTTGAAAAGCAATGAGTATTTGCACAAGTTCCTTAAAGTGATGAAGCAAGCTTCAGTGTTTAAACCTCCCCTGCCCCAACAAACCCAGACATGCAGAGGAAAACCAGTATAATGTGCACACCTAGTGCAAGAGTTTCTTGGAAATCATATTTAGTACCTAGTCAGAAAGTTCCTCAGGGTAGTAATTTATTTATACTTTTGATCAAGCACACTCCATGAGATTAAGTAAGTTTATTAACATAGGTCTGTGCCTAGCAAACTCATGTGCATTGTTGTGGCAGAGATCAGTAGATGTTAGGGTTCAGTGTAAGTACTCAATGTTCTTCCTTAATTAAAAGTTGCCCTGTTTTCATTTTTGTCACTCAGCTTGTCAGAGATGCTATTCAAAGTTGTGGTGGTTTGCTGTCTATCTCTTGACTACCGTCCATGCCAGAGAACAGAGGACCAGTATGTTTTTTGATACTTTTAGAATTTCTCTGTTGTTGAAAATTACCTTTGCTAATTAGTTACTACACTAATTTATGCAAACAAAACCAAATCACTAATAAAGTTTTGACTGCAGAGCTATAAATCTCTGTAATTGGTCAATATAGAGAGATGAGACAAAAAAATTAAGGCAAATCGCTGAAAGTCCTGGCTCCTTACGAACAGTCATGATTATCAACATCTAAACAAAGTCTGTATGATTCTGATATTTTCCCTAATTTTCTTTTATAAAAGTTACTTTGTCTTGACTCCTTGAGTCCTCATAGAATGAAATATAATTTTTATAAATCTACACATCCACCAGTGCAAGTGGACTTGCTTTTAAATAGCCATATGCATTAAACATGCATATACACTTTAACGGACAGAAATTTGATAATCAGCCTATTTTTATGTTTACTTTACAGTCGATTGAAGATTAAGCATAAGGCTAAAAGAAAAATAAACAATGGTCTATGATTAGCCACATTTTAGTCTTGTAGGAACAGCCTGACTGAAAATGGCAGAAAGTACACCACAGCAGAATAGTCAACACATTTGAACTTGCCGAACAAGAGCTGCTCCAGAACATGTGAGGCCACTGATACCAGAGAGCTCCCTTCAGGGTAAAAAAAAAGTGGAAAAGGATTTCCTTTTTTAGCAGTAAGAGAAGATGAAAAAAGTGAGAAAGAGGGAGAAGAGATTTATAAATAATTTTTCACAGTACTTTTTAATTTTCTAGAATATAATTTTTTTCTGTTTGAATAGAAGTGCCTTTTCTTCAATTCTACTAGAGTACACACTAGCTGTCCAGAAGAGGTGCAAAACACTTAAGAAAAATTCTTCCGCCTTTAGTCATGCTATGCATTTGGCAACATTTTCCTCTGGAAAAAGCTCTTTAACAAAAGAATGGATTTATCTACCGAAGAACTCATAATTGTAACATAAACCCAAAGTTTTGATCAGTGGAGGTATATCATATTTAGGAAGTTATTACTGCATGTTTCTGCCTCTCATCCAATGTATCTTTACATCTTTAACCTCATTCTTCAAATACCTATATATCAACTGTTTTTTTCAGTAATAGACTATGGCGTAGAATAATTTTCAGCTTTTCACTTTTTACTCTGACACAGGTTTTACAGTGCAGCCTGAACGTTTCTCACTGTTAAAGCTAAGTGGCTTAGTGTTGGAACATTAATTGTTAGAAATGACAACTCAGTGGAAAACCAGAAGCAGCACACGTCTTTAAAAACTAAACTTTCATTAATGCATCTTCAACTTACCCACTTTCTTAGTATGTTTCAAAATTGATTGAACTTACAATATAAAATCAGTCCAAGAAGGTTCTTACAAAGTATATTTCAAAGGTATAGAGATTAGCTGGCAGTATTTTCCTACCTACCTCCTCATTGTCTTCTTAATGATGAATTAATTTATTCTACCTACTTCTGATGCCATTCTAGGGATATTTAAAAAAAAACCACGTTTCACCAATGAGCCTGTTTTTAACAAGACTTTTATTGAAAACATACACAAAGTCAACACATTATTTAGCTTCTGAATGTACATATTAGAGAATATTCATATTAGACAACAAATATTTTAAGAAAAAGGAAAATACAACCAACATGCTGCAGTTTACATTACTAAAGCATTTAGGCTTAAGCGTAAGTTATACTGTGTATATGTGTATCTGCATCTATACACAAACACACAAACACATACACACAGGTTATCTGTTTGGAAACTGTACAGTTGTATGCAAATCATTATTGTTTACCTTCTCTGGTTTTAGGACACTAAATAAAGCTTTTTATCCAAATGGTAGAAGTTGTTCACAGAACAGCAGTGATAATCTACTCTTCAAGAGTTTGCTTACAATTACAATACTAACGATGCCCCCAAAACCCCCAAGATCTTCATGGGAAAGTTCTCTCTTACCAAAATGAGGCTCAAGTAAGAAAAGCACTAGTTTGCAAAGGCACCGCGGAGACAGGGTTTAATACATTAAATACAACATGAATCATTCACAAAAACGAGTTTAGTGTTTCTGGGAACTTTTGTAAATACAACACAGTTGGTCACACAAAAATGTTTCTGTTGATTTGTCTTGGCAACTCAGATATATCAACAGTGTAACAGCATAACAGCTTTGTTCCCATCTGACAGAAAATAATGGCAGTTCTGCAAGGCAAACGTTAAACCTGACCGTATGTATTTATTAATTCCACAGTGTTTTGACAGATTATAGGGGATGCAACTTAAAGGATGCTGACACGCTCACTGAGGGCTTTCATTTCTGGTTCTTCTAGCCTGGTGTTTTCATTATGGTTAGCACTTGGACTGATAAGGTGTGCTGGATACTGCAATCCATGTTCTCCTGAATACTGTTCCCATCGGGAGTCATCACTTTCATGGGTGATGTAACGTTCCCCCATTTTACATTCCAGTTCCCTTAAATCTAACCAGGTTTGGTAGTCCTGGAATAGAATAACAGTATTAGTTTTATATTTCTTAAAATAAATTACATTCCCTTCTGCTATCAATAGTATGCAAAGTGCAATTAATTAACTCAGCTCTCTAAGGGTCATCCCTACTGCTCTAGAATGGAAAAATCTTATAATATAGAAACATAACCTCTACTTAAAGATATAAATTTCATCTCTAGAGGGCTGTTTGATAAATTAATTTTATTAAACTCTGTCATAAGTACAGTATTGAGATGTTACAGGTTGTTTTGCGGAATGTATTGATATACACCGATTGCCATAATGTCTAAATAAGGCATGGTGGTAAAGCAATTTCTCACTCTAGTCAGAAGACAAATAAGGAAGAAGAAACATATTTAAATCATACATGTACATGCTAGTGATCTGTATCAGATAGTCAAGACAGTTGCTCCATCTTGGTGTAATGATGCAGAAGAGAAATTCAGCTTGGGCTAGAAAAACTTGGGCAATTAGTGGTGTGCTCAAAGAAACATACACAACTAAGCATCAATGTACTTTGGAACTCCATGTAGGCAGTCAATTGTAAGGCTGGAAGGTAGTTTGAGTCCCACACTGTTTAGATCATCATGCACTGCAGCCTCTGATCTGTCTAAAGTACATGACAAGTTTAATAATTTCTTTTCTTATTCCCACCCAAAACCTACATGAAGCTGCAGTAGAGTAACAGAGCCAATCCTAGTTCCATGCAGACTAATCTCTCCTCACGATCCTGTATTCAGTTTTGTCTTTTCTCCTTCATCTTGTCTCAACCTAAGACACAATCCTGATCACCTAGACAAAACACCAGAAAGCCCAAACACTGTAAATGCATAAAATCCCTTCATCTTTAGTATCTCACAGTTTTTGTCCCATTTTTACACAGTCATCCTCCTGGAGAACACCTCTAAGTCTCACTGGCCTGTACATATCTTTCCTTAGCCCGTAAGGTAGTGCTTTTCTAGAAAGAGGACCTATTACATCCATGTTACTAGAGTTGCTGCTGTACTGTCTCATCTTAGTTCACTTCCACTCATTACTACACAAGCAATAAGCTGAAGGACCCTGTACTGTCATGTGAGACACCCAGCATCCTTGTTGCAGACCTTAGCCTAGAAGACCTCTGGGCCACAAAGACTCAAGCAAATACATTCTGTAATGATTGCCAGGGAGAAGAGCAGTCTTGGAGGAAAAGAACTAGAATGACAGGAAATCTGGAAGGAAGAAAGCAAGCCCAGAATAAATGTCCCTGAGGAAAGCAGGATGCAGTGTAAGAGGTTAAAGCACTTTTCCTCCTATAACAGCAGGCATACCATCTACTTTGAGAAACAGTAGCAGCTATAAGGCAATGGAGTACGACTCAGTTTTCTGTTTCAATAAGGGTTCATCTTGGATTGTGGATTACACATCTGATCTGTGCCATGCCTGTGCTATGATTACTTTCCTAGATGCAAAATGGCTTCCATGGGCTGATGTACCATTCTGCCCTCAGCCTGTCCTCATCCCCAAGGAGGGACTCAGTGCCATGGCTCCTCACTGAGTGTGTCAGGTCTTGAACTTGCAGTGATNATCTGATCTGTGCCATGCCTGTGCTATGATTACTTTCCTAGATGCAAAATGGCTTCCATGGGCTGATGTACCATTCTGCCCTCAGCCTGTCCTCATCCCCAAGGAGGGACTCAGTGCCATGGCTCCTCACTGAGTGTGTCAGGTCTTGAACTTGCAGTGATTTGGCTGCTTCTAGGATAAAACTTTACCAAATGGTGAGTATAAGACAAAGACTGCTAGCATCTCAAAAATTCCTTACATCTCAGTTTTCATTTGAGGAATTCAGTTGAAGTTGGCTAATGTATTTTCCTAGAAAGACTACAACTTTACTAGCTATTTTGATGACTGTGAAGTTAAAGTCCATTGATTAGTTTCAGTAAGAAGTGTATCAGGGTATACTCCAGGCAATGATGTAAGCCAAATGACTACAAGGGGTGTTTTTAACATATACAGTGATCCCCCAGAATTTGCTGGGGGTCGGGTCTGGGCAGGTCCCGTGAGTTATGAAATCTGTGAAGATACCAAACCCATGAATATTCAACTACTCCCTGCCTGCGGCCACGCATCCTCCACTAATAAGGTCTGGAGGGGCGGTCCTGGGAGTGTGGCTCGCCCTGTAGCACCTCTTTAAAGTGGAGGAAGCGCCCTTTGGTGCTTTCCAGCTGCGAAATCTGGGGTCTGGGACATTCTATGCATGTGTGTGGTCTCACAACTCACTGAAAATCCAACCACAATTAACTGAATCTGCAGATATGCTAGCCACAAATATGCAGGGATCACTGTATAATTTTCTCAGTGGAAAAATATGATAAAATATATTTGAAGTGTATTCGGAAAGCATGAAACGGTTTAGTATTAGAATCTAATAATTCAGAAATTCATACAAAACTTTAGGTAAATTGATGAAGGACCATGAGGTTCTCAGGATCTGAAAACATTTTCAGGCCTCCAAATCTTCCTAAATTCTACTGTGCTTAAAAATGAAGATTTTTTTATATGCTTAGAGTCGAAATGTGTAAGTAAAAACACAGAATTTGTAGAGATACCTGCAACCATGGGTGACTTAACGTTTTGTCCACACTGTAGCGCTTTCTCATTTTCACTTGCAACAAATTATTTATGAGATCAATAGCTGAAAAGAAATAATATTGGAAAATGTTAGTTTAAATATATTTGTTTCAACCAGGACATGAAAACAAAGAGCTAGACAGTTAATGGTATTTGTAAAAAGAGGGCAGTTGTCCCTTCTTACTCCAGCTTTTTACAAACTGCACTAATACTGAAGTCCCTAAAGGCACCCATGAGACCCTTCCTGATTGGATCACAACTGTTTTACTGAACAGTAGCCTGAAGAGAATTGGTTTCTGCTCAAGTGAAAAAAAAAATATTATGTACTCTTCAGGTACCATATTGTGTTTCCCTGAGATCCATGTCATTTTTAGCTAACAGCTGCACCTTTCCAGTCACTGAATGAAGAAATCAGGTTTTGTAAGTCACCAAGTCTTGCAATACTTCTCCTTTGAACCAAGCATGGCTTCTACTTGCTAGTCAGCAGTCTGCTGTTTCAGAAAAGTGGTTTTGAAGTCAACAATTCACAGAGGTTCACAGATTCACAGAATGGTTTAGGTTGAATCGGTTGCTGAAGTTCTTCCCCTACCATGGCCGGGCACAACTTCTACTAGACAGGTTGCTCAAAGCCCTGTTCAACTTGATCTTGAACACTTCCATGGATGGGTCATCCACAACTTATCTGCACAACCTGTTTCACTGTATCACCATCCTCACAGTCAAGAATCTTTTCCTAATATCTAACCTAAACCTACCCTCTTCCTGTTTAAAGCAATTACCCTTTGTCCTATGACTACAAATCCTATTAAAAAGTCACTCTCCAGCTCGCTTGCAGCTCCCTTTAAGTACTGGAAGGTGCCAATTCTCTTACCCTGTAGGTATGTGTGCTGTGGTGCCTGAAGACACGAGGCCCATGAGCCAATGACCAAGTGACCCATTGGGAAAAATCTCTGGAAAATCTCTAGAATGAGACTGCCTACCTTTGAATGCAGTATCAAAAGAAACCCCTAAAAATTCTAAGCTCCATCACTACAAGAGTAGCTTTCTAATACTAATCTATCATAGCAAATGGGTAAGTAGAGCCAAGACCTTAGTTTCAACAGCTAGCTAAACATTTACAGAGGCAAACAGCATTTGACCTCCTCATACTTAATGCTCACTCATTCATGTGACTTTCTCATTAACATGAAAATTTCTGTTCATATTATGCTGCAACAAGTCTAAATAAATACTGGCTTGAAGGCACTTCTGGTATTTATGACTCCAAAGCACACCTGTTACATATTCAAATTTGATGCAAGGAAGGAACTGCATTGCTTCTTTCCACATTATTTTAATAACACTAAGTAATGTGAAGCACCTAATCTATTACATGTACATCATATAGCTCCTCAGGCTAGTAGTATTAGCTATGTTGGTAGCTGATTTAAAAAAAAATTGTGAGTACAACAATTTATGAATGTTCCACACAAAATAGAACATACCACAAATAATCCAAAGCTTGACATACCACATTTTAAGACTGTACAGTTCAAAAGAACAGCCACCACAGTGAAGACACACTAGGTAAAATATACTAACAGGCAGAGGGACAAAATCCATCAGGGAGTTTTGCCTTTATATTTAGCAGTATTTGTCTTTTTGTGACCTGTACCTAAGTCAAAATAAATCTTTTGAGATGATGCAAATCTGGTGGACTGGAGGATCAAAGCTGGAAACAAACAGTAAAGCTGTTGAAAAGAGGTTGCATGTTCAAGAGCTGTGAAATTGAAAGCTATAAAATAGGTAAGAATTCTGTGAGTAGATTTCTCTGTATCAATATCTTGCCAAATTTCACTGAATTAAGGACAAATTGTCATACAGCAATTCAGTGAATTTGAAGACAGCATAGATAAAGTGACTGAGCGATGGAGTGCTGAATGGCTATGACAAACCCTGGTTTTCTAAAACACACTTAAAGTCTATCACAAAATCAGAATTCCCTATGGAGAAATCTGACAGCTACAAAAATTGAAAGGTCTTAGTTAACTTAATGGGGAAAAGGGCAGACAAAGCATTACACAGAAAATTTCTAGAATTTCTCAGCAGGATGAGATTAGCTCAGAAGTTATGATATCAGACAGACACATTATGGAGAGAAAAGACTCAGTCAATGGCTAGACTACACTACTGAGTGGCAGAGAAGACAGAGCTGTTGATCATGACTTAAAACATTCAACACTCAAAAATATTATACTCAAATGGATTCTGTCTTCCTTCTTGGCTTCTAACTGTACATTTTTTGTTATGGATTGCTAGAAAATGCTACAGAAAAAGTAGTTATCAAGAAAACAAACTAACACAGACAACAATATTACATTCATGACACACTTCTCCGAAGTATCTTATTTCCACGTGCTTTTATTCTGAACCTGTTAAGACTTTAGTGTATTTTTTATATAACCATGCATTTCAGACTGTTATGGGTCATGTATTTTTATGAAGCTATTGCTTCATCAGTGCAGTTTAAAATTTTAAAAGCCAATTTTACCTTAAGACCAAATATTGAACAGAGAATACATAACAGGAATATTTAGGCTACTTTACCACTGTTTTTGCTTTTACAGACACATTGTTTAAGGTATGACCTGTCTCTTTTTTTTATTTTCTATTAAAGTTTTGCTACCTTCTGCCCTCCAGCTCCCAAATTAGCACCCTGCTGCTTGGCCATTATCAGGAAAAGCATTTAGTGTGCACTAAAACCAAAGTACTGATAGACACAGCATCATTCATTCTAATTTGTGCACTATCCATAAAAACCAAGAAATATGTGATTTTTCCTCTGTGATTACAATAATAATAGAAGATGGCAATAACTAAAGTTAGCTATTCTTAAACTTTTTACATGAGTAATGGTCTGAAGACAGCTCTGAAACAACTACAGTTGCAAGTTTTACACATTTCCGTCTCTGAGCCACAGTAATATTCATGAGCAAGACACAAAAGGTTTGATGGTGTTCTGCTTTCCTTAGCATCGATTTTTGCAATAGGCATGCAGAAGTTCCTAACACTGCTTTCACTAGCCATTCTGTGACAAATTATATGCCCTTTAATAAAATCATTGTTTCACAGACAGTGGCAATACTGGTTGATGAACACTTTCCCTGATCTAAATTGAAAATTGCTTAACATGGTTTAAAAAACCCACAACTTTTGAAACATTTACAGTTCCACTAAAAGTATATACACAACATTTCAATCAAATTAATTCCTGTAGTTTAAAAAGCAGCTAGCTTACATATATCAGCTACATGTGATCCTAATCAGGTACAGTTTTGAAGTAAACCACCTCTCCATCTATTGTTCTAGGGTGTCTGTCTTACCTGCCATCACTTGCTTGGCACTTCAAGAAGGATTGTTGATATAGACAGCAGTAGGTCTGAATAAACATTCTTTTTCTTTTTTTAGCTCAAATATAGTTCCTTCTACTACTCATTTTTCTGTAACAGCATTTCTGGGATAATCGTATTATGAACATTCACAGCAACCAGTACAAACATATTTCAGCAGTAAAAAAGAAGAAACAGTTGTACATAATGGATTTTATATGTTGAGAGAATGAGTGGTTTTATTGGCATGCATAAATCAGAGAACATATGAATTCTCTTAGTTGGTTGCCTAGCTTTTCCAAGTTCAACAAATTCTCAGTTTTTGCTGCTATTACTAAGGCGTTTAATATAGTCTCTGGATGAAGGTAGCAATTTTAAAATCTAGTTGTTATGTACAATTCATGAAGTCCACTGTTAAAGAATGTTTGCTGTCTTTTGGTCATATAGGAACAAATCAGTAAGTAATGGAGAAAGAAAGAACTTTTACATTCATTTTACTTCAGGTACCCTTTTGACAAATGATATTGATGACAGAATTGAGTCCATCGTGAGTAAATTTGCAGATGACACCAAGCTCGGAGCCTGTGTTGATCTGTTAGAGAGAGATCAGGTTGGTCAAGCAAGACCTACACCTCCCAAGTCCGTGCTGACTGGGCTTGTTCTCTTGGCCATCCTGTAGGTGTTGCATGATAGCACCCGGTAGTATCTGTTCCGTAACTTTACCTGGATCTCAGGTGAGGCTAACAGGTCTGTAGTTTCCTGGATCATCCTTCCATCCCTTCTTATGTATAGGGGTCACATTTGCCAACTTCCAGTCATCCAGGACTTCACCCATGGTCCAAGACTGCTGGTAAATGATGGAGAGTGGCTTAGCAAGCTCATCTGCCAGCTCTCTCATCACCCTGGGGTGAATTCCATCCAATCCCATGGACCTATGGGGATCCAATAGGATCAGCAAGTCTCTAACAACTGCCTCCTGAATTAAAGGGGGACTGCACTGTACCTTGGCCCCACCTACCAGTTCAGGTAACCAGTCATCATGAAGCCAATCTACCCTAATCAAGCTATGATGTCAGAGGTAACACAAACTGGATGGAGCCAGCAGGTGCACAGAGCTCAGCTCCTGATCTCTTGGGAGCTGTGTAGGAGAGTGGGACCAGACAAGCAGATATGAGAAAAACATTCTTTTATTTTCCCTAAGTAACCAGGAATTTGAGTTCAAATTTGAGCTCTAAAAATTAGCATTATCAAGTAATACTTGGACAGAGATCTAGACTCCAACTCCCTCTGTTAAACATCATGGAATCTGCTCAGACTTTTTCCAGGTTTTTGTTTAGCACAACACAGTGGTTCATCAGCTAGTAATTCAAAATAAGTAATAAAACCTGAATGTATAAGCAGACTTTAACTTAGTAATTTGTGGAGCAATGGATAGGATTAAGAATTAGAAAAATAACAGATGGTAAAAAGCAGCGTCTGCTCCTAGGCTGCTGCTTCCCAGATGGAAATGGTCAGCTTGACCCAAAGATTCCGAAAACACTGATAAACACTTGCTATGGTGGATAAAACTGAAAGGGGGAGCAGCGTGGAGGCACTGTGGCCTCCTTCCCCAAACATCCTGAAGGGAGGGGAACTTGGCGACGCTTTGAAGTTCAAAGACCATACCGTATCTGTCCACCAAGAAAGAAAGACATCAAGGACAACTTGCTCAAGTAAGCCTTTTGACTAGAGACACTCAAATCACACCTATACCCTAAAGAAATGGTATAAAAATAAGTTACAAGTATGGAGATCTTCCACCGACACAACTGGGACAGCCGAAGGGCTGAACCTACCCTCCCTTCCATAGGGATGCCTAGTTGGTAATGACCATATTCTACATGTGTTAAATGCTGCTTTAGGACTGGAGTTTGCGATCGGTATGTAAGTGTATTAGTATACTGTTTGCATTAGAGCTCATGTTTGTGTTTGTTTTGTACTATTGGTAGATTGTTTTACACATATTTTTGCAGACAGACACTATCACCAATGACTTATAAACCTGATTAACCTGTCATAATTTGTATTAATAAAGGGTGCATTTTCTGTATACTGTTAATAGTTATTCCTGATAAGGTGTTGACAGTGTCTGGCAACGGTAAACACATTGGGAAGCCCCTCCTCTGTTTGTTCAGGCCCCTCCCCCCCGCCAAGGGCAATTGAATGCACCCTCTGATTGGTTTTGGTTTCCCAGGGGCACTGACAGTCATATAAATTACTTAGGGTAGAGAGTATCTCCCCTTTTGAAGGGTTGGGCAAACCCACTGCTTTTCATGTGACATAATTTTTAAAGTGTTATTCCCTTCCTTCTGCATGCTTGCAGCTTGGTATCCATCAACTCCATCTTGCAGTGAGTCTACAAATGAAGAAGTAACACCCAAGTAGGTGAGTTTTCTGTAGGTGCTCTTCTGAATGTTCACATCTGAGTGTAAAAATTGATCTTCTGTCTACCACAGTAGGAACTCGTGGGAGACGATTTCTTGCAGCTTCCCCAGTGTTGATTGCTGTTTGCTTATCTCTAGCAACAGATAAAGCATTGCTGCCAAGAGATTCTGTCAGCTTACTTATCAAAGTGTGTGGAGGTTCAGGAGAACTTCAGTGTGTAATTGTGGAGATTTATAGGGGTTTTTTTTCCCAACAGATTTCAAACTTCATCTGCCACTGAGATAAAATAACAAACAATTCTCCCAGAGCATTTTTCAGCTGAGAATCTCACATGGCTATTATATATTTTAGATAGCACTAGGCACACTGCCCTGAACTATGCTTAACATTTATGTTAAACATATCACCTGAAAATGAGAAAAACTGTACTTTAAGTACAAGAAATTGTAAATGGTACTATTTTAATTCAATTTGGCACATACTAAAATTCAGAAAAAGGTACAAGAATCTGATGTTTATAATGTTTCCTTTGCTTTAACACTTATGAAGCAATCCTGCAAAATTATGGTCAAAAAGATAAGGTTTAAAAAAAAAACCCAAAGAAAATCAAGCTGCCTGAAAATGTTATGTACATGAAAATGTCGGTAAAACCAGAACTAACAATTTTTTTTAAATGCCCTACTTAGCTGTGTTTAGAGACATCTTCAGTAGAATTAATTTACCTCCTCTAAAGATGTTGCTAGTGACCTAGTCACACTGTTCTTTAGCTTTTTATCTAAAGTCTTTGCGATGCCATTCACCAGAACTCAAGTTTCAAAAGTCTCATTGGTTATACCCAAGCCTTTTTTCTCTGCAGAAAGTCTCTTTTATGACATTTTCTCACACAGTTCCTGAAACCTCATCTACTTGAAATTGTTCAGTATTATCTTCTCCACACAACGGCTATCAATGTACAGCATCCTATTGAACTGAAAATAAATTACTGGGACAAGTAAAACAAGAAAACAACTGCAGAGGCAATAGAGCTGGATGCTGAGGTACATAATGAAATATATGCAAGGTCAATTCCAGGAGCTGAGGTTCACCACAGACTCTATATAGCAATCTGATCTGTAGGTGGTTATGTGCCTCTTTCAACACCTCCTGGAGAGACCCCATCCTGGAAGATTATGCCATATGCAGTCTATACGTGCTCTGTAGGAAATGTCAAAAGCAGCTGACAGCATAAAACAGAGACATTACATTACAGTAAACTGAAATTTCTTTTTTTTAATTGTGTATTGGATTTGCTGTGGCTGGTTTTCTGGTAGCAGGGGGGCTATGGGGGAGGCTTTTCTTCGAGAAGTTGCTGGAAGCCTCCCTCATAGCTGGCTCCCGNGCCTCCTCCCCTGAGCAGCGGCAGAGAAACACCAACTGCCTGGTTTTCCCCTACTCCTGTCCCCACCTGCCTCCTGGAGGAAAAGGGGAATGTGGTATCTGTTTTAAGAGACAGAGGGGTGGGGGAGAAGGTTGCCTGTAAGATGATACTTCTCACATTAAGCTCTGATCTTGTTAGAATTAAATCCTTTACATCCCCACTTTGGAGTTTGTTTTGCCTGTGACAGTAAAAGATTTTCTAATAGTCCTCACCCCTGCTGTAGCAAAACCCTTCAGGATTTTTTTCCTTTTCCTCTGGAATGAAGTGAGAGAATGGCTGTGGGTGAATCTCCAGCATCCAGCCAGGGTCAAAACACCACAAACTGTTATGTACAGGGAAAAAAAAAAAAAAAGCAAAATACAACTATTATTTTTAGGCTTTCATATAAAACCAGCCAAAACCAGGTATTACCTTCATGAGAAATTTCTTTCCAAGGATTAGGTGGGTACATGAAAGCAGCATTCTGGATTTGGTCATGTATGTCTTCATCTTCATTGAATGGAAAGGTACCACTGAGGCTTACATAAATGATCACACCCACAGACCACATATCCAGAGATCTGTTATAGCCTTTGTTTCTCAACACCTCTGGAGCAAGGTAGGCTGGTGTTCCTACAACTGAACGCCTAAATGATTTCTCTCCAATGATTCGGGCAAAGCCAAAATCACAAAGTTTTACCTGTTTAATGAAAAATGCTATAGTAAGACATACATTCTTTTTACTATTAAATACTTTGTTGAGAAACTTTTATCATACAAGTAACTCTGACACACTTGAAAATCTAGTTGAATATTTTACGCAAATTACAAAAGGCAATGAATTTCAAACATGATTTCTTTGTAAGGTGTTTTGAGTGTTTTTTTCTTGTATAAAAATTCTGTGTAGACAGGTCATTAATCACTTTCTTGTTTATACATAAAATAAACATTGCTACTACATTAATTTGAACAATTTATCTTAAGAAAGGGCATTTTCTACTTGCCTGTGGAAAAGGATCTGCTGATGCCAATAATACATTTTCCGGTTTGAGGTCACAATGAACAATATTTTTGAAATGAAGATGTCTTAAAGCAACAAGGATCTGTGAATAAACCAATAAAATTGTTTGGTTTTTTTATATTGTTTGAACAGTATCAGGGAGCAGAGAAGCAAAGTGAAAAACAATCCAGCAAGAATACACCTTTTACAAGTATGTCAACAATGAAAACAAAAAAACCCAACAAAATAAAAAATGTCAGCTATTATTTGCTGTGCCTCAAGTTTTCTTGATGTTTCACTGCATGGAATATGATTTTTCCCTCTCCAAAGAGTTTACATTATAAAAATTATTTAAAAATTGGGTTCTAAGTATTTGTTTAGAAAATTACTGATTAGATGGTCGAGCCCAGAGAGTGCTACCCTATTAAAGGTGTCACATCCAGTTGGCAGCCAGTTACTAGTGGTGTCCCCCAAGGGTCGGTCTTGGGTCCGGTCCTTTTTAATATCTTTATTGATGATATTGATGATGACATTAAGTTCATCATGAGTAAATGTGCAGATGACACCAAGCTTGGAGCATGTTAGAGGGTAGGAGTGCTCTGCAGAGGGACCTGGACAGACTGGAGAGGTGGGCAGACAGCAATAGGATGAGTTTTAACAAGTCTAAATGTCAGGTTCTGCACTTTGGTTATAACAACCCCAAGCAGAGATATAGGCTGGGGATGGAGTGCTTAGAGTCAGCAAATGGAAAGAGACTTGGGGGTATTAGTGGACAGCAAACTCAACGTGAGCCAGCAGTGTGCCCAAGCAGCCAAGAGAGCCAATGGCATCCTGGCCTGCATCAAGAATGGTGGGGCCAGCAGGGCAAGGGAAGTTATCCTTCCCTTGTACTGGGCAATGGTTAGGTGGCATCTTGAGTACTGTGTCCCGTTCTGGGTCCCTCAATTTAAGAAAGATCTTGACATGCTGGAACATGTTCAGAGAAGGGCAACAAGGATGATAAAGGGGCTGGAAGATAAGCCCTATGAGGAGCGGCTTAGGGAGTTGGGCCTGTTTAGTCTGGAAAAGAGGAGGCTCAGGGGTGATCTTATTGCTGTCTATAACTACCTAAAAGGCGGTTGTAGACAGGCAGGGGTTGGTCTTATCTCTCTGGCCACTGGAGATAGAACGAAAGGTCATGGTCTTAAGCTCCAACAAGGGAGGTTTAGACTTGACATTAGGAAGAAGATTTTCACTGAAAGAGTGATCTGGCATTGGAATGTATTGCCCACGGAGGTGGTTCAATCACCGTCCCTGGAGATATCTAAGGGTAGACTGGATGAGGTGTTGAGGGTCATGATATATATGTTACAGCTGTTAGGTTTTAGTAGGATTATAAGCTGGACTTGATGATCTTCAAGGTCTTTTCTAACCTTATCAACACTGTGATACTGTGGTACTGTGTTTACTTTTTTGTCCATTAAATCTTTGAATGTAGAAATATTTGCAGAATGACTTTCCATATCTGAATTTAACTAAAAAACCCACAGAGAAATATGATCTAATTTAAGTGTTTTCTTGAGGACAGAAGGAATAAAAAGCACGGTATGCCTTTCTATTCTGTTACATACACAAGTATATGGCAACAGAGTTTTGTGTAGCTTTAACTCCATTACAGGGAATGGCGAGGAGGCTGAATGAACCTGGAAATAGAAGAAACCAAATTCAACTGCCAAACTGGTGTCGGTTCTGTCCATGGAAGCCTGGAAACTAGGGAACCTCTTAAGTTCTACCCCAAATAATCAACTTATAATAATAAACATCATAACACTGTTGTTCCTGCTCCTTTCTTTTTCCCAACAGCTGAGTGGCCTGACTCTTAGGTGGCACCCTACTCAATTGCACATCTAAATTTAAATCAGTATTATGGGCAGCTAAAGAAGCAATATGATAATACAACAAAGGAACCCCTAACCCTCCACCCCACCCCTCCCCTCAGATCAAATTGTTAACAGAAGTCATAAAGGAAGCCAGATTCATTTAATCACAGGTACCACTGAGATTCAATCTCAGCACAGAAAATAGGTGTAACAGTGCAGAGTACAAACTGCAATGATTAGGGGCAGTTCAAGAAGCTCAAATTTCTTTTTGTAGGTTTTCAACGTTTTGCCTTTAGGGCTTTCTATTCCTTTCTTGGGCTTCATTCTTCAAGCATATAAGAAACTGTAGACTAATGTCCCTTCCATCCAACAGACAATAGCTGTACATGTGTCTGGTTCTAGGTCCTCTTAATGGTTTACTATTAGATGATGTGCAGAAATGTACAGAAAGCTGTTTTACCATGCCGATATATTATATCTCAGGGTATCATAAATCAGACAGGTAAATTATGTCAAAAGCAAAACATAAGAAACAGTGATAATAATTGACCTCAAATTTCCTTCTAGATCTCTAATTAATTTTTACCTGAGTAATTAAAAACTTTGTTATTCTCTCTGGCAATCTGCCCTTTTCACTTGACAAGATCATCTCCAGCATGTCTCCATGGAGTTTTTCCATAACAACAAAGACTCTTTCCAGTGTCTCAAACATACACTCCAGATTTACAACCCCAGGATGATGAAGATTCTATTGAAGACAAATAAAGCACTAAATTCCTTAATATGATCAGTAGCTTTTATCATTACATAGTCAGACTTCAGCCCCCCATATAAACCAGATAATGTTTCAGTATTTCATAATTTAAACTGCGTGCCTGACCTGTAGGCAACAAGCAAGAAATTTCTTGGGACACTACAGGAGAATGTATGAACTTCAAATGAGTTTAACAAATATGTTTTCTTTATTGTGCTTGGTGCTTAAAACTTCAGAAATTTTAATTCCGAATATGACATTGCAAATACATTTGTTCTTGGCTGTTTATGAAGATGAAGCAGCAAAAATGCTAGTATTTTTGCAAAAACACTAGTGATTATCATTTAAAATAATTGTATTATTTAGTATTAATAGAAATAAATAATGGAGTTCATACAGTTAAAAAAAAAAAGAAAAAGGAAAAATACCTGCAAAATTGCAACTTCATTACGAAGTTGACTTTCCTGTTTAGTTGGGAATCTCAGTTTATCAATTATTTTAATGGCAACATCTCTTCCAGTTTTGCGATGTTTTCCTGCATTAATAAAAGAAAGATCTCTATCAGTTAACATTATTAATTATGAGAAGCGTTCCCCTTTCATGGGTTGTAGAAATGGTCACAACCAACTAATTCTCAGAGCCAGTCAGCAGCTAATTCATCAAAGTGTTCTTCAATTTCTCTTCATTCTACACTTTGACAACAGAGGTTCTCTTATGACTACCTGAGAAAGCTGTTTAAACATGTAAGAAACATACATATGAGAAAGTCAACTCTATACTTCAACAATATAGATGCAAAGTTAATTTTCTCATATAAACATCAGCTGAAGCTGCATTGTCTACAACTCGCCAGTTGTTTGCTTAGTCCTTCACTGGTAACTCCAGACTAGCAATTAATGAAGCGATAGCCTTTAGGTATGTAAGTGCATGTTCCAGGTTCATCTGAGAGTCAGAGATTCTTCAGTGAAAAATGTTTTAGTTCTCACTTCATACTGTCTCAAACAACAGCTGTACCTAAAAACATCCCCCAAAACTGCTGAAAAAAAAAATTATAAGGAAGTTAAAAGAGAAACAATTCTAACAAGTTACTTAAAATCAGTAAAAATACTTCACTAGAACATGTCAAGAAAAACAGAGGGGAGAATAAATTTTTTCATCCATTATAGCTCTCAAAAAGAACAGCTTTCTGCAATCCATGGTTTTATTAGAACTTACAGAGAATATGAAGCTATTGACGCACTGACCAACTACTAGATACAAAATTTCAAACAACAAAAAGACTTCGTCAACTTAAAACATAAACACTGTATTCTATATACTGCTTATATAAAACAATGGACAGCTACTATCTGTAAAAAAACATTTCAGAGTCCAAATACTTTCACCATTCCAGAAAACTTCTATCTTAAGCGCAGCTGAACAACCCAGCAAAGCCTTACCTCCATAAACAATTCCAAACTGTCCTGATCCCAATACTTCATCTGGGAAAATTTGGTATACGGTGCTAATATCCTGTTTATATAAATACAACAAATATTAAGCCCTGAGGATATGGAAACAAAATTTGTATTTAATTTGTACTTTCTAGTGGGAAGTAGCATACATTTATTACAGTACATTTCAAAATATATTATTTGCCAAAAAAGTTCAGGTGGGTTTTCTTACAGGCCACATTAACTGTAATTGCTGTAAAAGGTGGCAAATATCGAACAGGTTCATTGAGAAGGGCAAAATATTCCATTTGTACCAGAGAGGGAGTCTCATGCCTCACTAGTCCTTAGTGCTGAAACACAGGCTAAAGCACAAGCTGTTATCAGATTCATTTGGGACATTCAAACCTCAAATCTTGCTGCTCAGTTTTATATTCCTGATATTTAGCCAGCAGCATATACAGTGAATCCCCACTGCACTGCGACCTCTCCATTACAACCCCGCCCATTTGTGGGGCAAATTTTTTGTGATTTTGATTCAGCTATCTGCGAGTTTAGCCAGCTGACGCATGAGCAGTGCCTCTGCTCTGCCGAGGGGCGGTGCTGCGGTGCCTGTGGGGTGGGACTCACCTCGCCTTCTGGGGAGGGGNGCCCCTGCCCCGCCATAAGCACACGGGGTGTCGCAATGTTGCAAAGTTAAGGTTTTTCCGAGCTCCAAGCATGCTGACCAGAGCTCAGGGACATCCCTTCCCCACCGCGGAGGCAGGGCGAGCACGGGGGCCGGGCCGGGCCAGGGGGCTGGGGTGGGGAGCAGAGGCGCAGGGTTTGAGCTGCAAGCACACACCGTCGCAGCAGCCACTCAGTTCCCTTTGCTTGCCTGTGCCAAGACAGACCATGGGAAGGAGCGGAAAATTGTCCGCAGCGCTCCAGAGTGCCGGGGGGTGAAGGAGTGGGTGTGGCCTGTATGCATATTAATGACCTGCACTTCTTTGCGAGTTTAGTTTTTCACAAGGCCCTTGGTCTGACCCATTACTCATGAATGATGGGGTATAACTGTACAATGAAGAGTAAAAGAATGCCTAGGAGTTGATGAAAAAGACTGTCTTCTTCTTAGGACACAAATGGACACATCCCTAGCAGGCAATATTTCTCTGACAACTACCAGAGCTGTGCCAAAGCTTTAGGTGGCTGCAGGAATTATCTGTTTTTTAGCTTTGCCCATGAGACAGAAAACAAGCAGTATGACTGTTTACCTTGACCACATCTGTGCCTAACTGTCCTAACATAAAAGAAATGCAGAATCCTTTACATTTGTGTGACAACATATGCAAATATTCCTTTGGATAGGGTTTCATCTTCGTACAACAGAGAATATCAGATCTCTCAGTGACAGGAAATAGTGTTTTATCAAGGCTTGTGGTCAGTGTATGAAGTTCAGTTGACAAATTCCATGAACTAGTAATTTCTGTACCTCATTTTTCTACTTGTTAATTAACATCCTGCAAGGACCTGTAGTTAGTCTGTTCAGTGAAATTACCCATATATAATTTTTGTGTCTCAAGAAAAGTTATCATGAAGATGATTTTTGTCAAAAGTTAGCACGGTTAATTGTTAATTTCTACAAAGTAAGTGAGAAATGGCTAATGGGAATTCCTCTAACATTCCTCTTTGCAAAACAGATCGATGACTTTGCAAGGTTAATGTCTAGCACCAGCATCCAGAGAGCACTCACCACATTTTCTTGAACTTGGCAGTTTGACACAGAAATACTGACGGATATATCCCCTGGGGAAGAAAGTAAAATATACTTTAGATTGCTGTGCTTTTAGTTTAAACATGTAGTAATAGAAAATGACATTCACATTACCTCAGTATCTACTGACAGCTCTAAAAATTGTACCAATTAGGTCAGCCTGCTCATCTACGAGCTAATATAAAATTACACCAGCCCACAGACACGTGACAAGAACAGTTTTGCAGTGTATGGAAAAACATTTCATTATTAATTTTTTAATACTGATATTTCATAATTCCCATTTATAAGCTTCTTATTGTTTTTTTCCATTCCCTTTTGAGGCTTTGTATCTTATTCAAGTAACAACTGCAACTAAAGTAAACTGGTTTTATCTAGTGGATTTAATTATCATTTTTATTTATAGAGTCACCTACAATGTATTTGATGCTATTCTGATGAAGGTAAATACACATTCAAATTAGACTGCATATTATTACAAATAATACATATTTCAACTGGTTTAATAGACCTTATTAAAACACATAGAGGAAACAAAGTCGTGCACTTGTACTTTAATAAAACAAACATCAGATCCAACCTCTACCAATTCAGAGCTCAGGATGTTGTCATAAGCTTTCTGAACTGCAAGCCTACTGAGGCATTCAGTAAAAGTTGAGAATATGCCTACTGTTAACTGTATTACACAAAGACAACACTTTGTGGAGCAAATAATGCCTCTCTGGAGCACTGCCACTTCTGTTTCCTACTTCTGCATAGAATCCTGTTCATGCTCACATTCCTTCTTAGCAAAAACTGAAGCTTCATCAAACCAGTGTCTCTTACTATAAAGCCTGTATTAAACACTGAAGACACTTTCTACTACCCATTAGCACCAATCCTAGTTGCAGTAAATAACATGAATAACTTCTGCTTCATGTGGCTTATTCCCTTTCCTTAGGTAGATTGTTTTTGGAATGGAATGTTTTGGTTACCTAAAGGCTTTTTATCATGGCCTCTTTGTTTTCAAATGTACGTACTGCTGTGTTTACATGGAAAATAGCATAGATAAAGACATGGCTAAGTCTTACACTTTGAGTGAAAGACAGAAGGTTGCTATCATTCTCACTCTCCTCAGGAAATTGATCTAAATGTTTCAGACAACCTTAATTTATGCACATATAACCCAAAGATAACTACTAACTCACAAGAGAAGACAGCTGTCATGCCCAGTCTAGCATTTTAGGTGATTTATTTAGTCAGGCTGAGCTCAAACCAAGGGCACTAGGCAACTAATCTGATGGAAATGACATCCAGAAATTGACACTACTTTATGCATGATCCCAGTTGAGAAACCAAAGGACATTGCTGATCCTATCTGATATGTGAGCTGTTGTGCCTGGAGATGCAATGCCACAGCCTGCAGTATGGGTTTCTGAAACGCTTGTGATCTCATCAGCATTTTGTGCTGCATTAATAGCATCCAGATGTCAAGTGCTAAAGTGGGTGTACATTGAAAGAAATAGTATAATCCAAATTGCCTAGACATATCCAAATTCGCTTGACACTGACTAGGCAGAGTGGATGCAACAGAGCAGTAACAGCAGCACATCACAGATCGCAGGATATTCCGAGATGGAAGGGACCCACAAGAATCATCTCGTCCAACTCCCAAGCGAACACCCTCACAGGGATCAAATACACAACGCTGGAGCCAAGGGCACCACGCTCTGTCCATCTGAGTCTCCCATTATCTNACTAAGTTTTCTGTCAACCATTACTCCCAAATCCCTCTCCATTTCACCACTCTCCAGCCACTCATCCCCTAGCCGATATCGGTGCATGGGCTTGTTGTGTCCAAAGTGAAGAACTCAGGACTTAGACTTGTTAAATCTCATACTATTAGAATCTGCCCATTTCTGTAGTCTGTCAAGGTCCCTCTGAAGGGCCCTTCTACCCTCTGGCAGTTCCACATTTGCCCCCAACTTGGTATCATCTGCAAACTTGTTAACTCAATTCCCCCATCCATGTCATCAATAATGCCTAGTAGTGAGGAATTGTTTGCTCTGTGCTACTTTACTATCAGTACCCAAACAAGATTTAAACAAATTTCATGTTTTGTTTACATAAACTGCCATCTTTGGCAGAGAATTACACAAAGGTATGTACATTGGAGACAAATATGTATTTTGGTCCTGGGTATCACACATGCCTTGTTGTGCTTATAACAGCTGTTCTTCATACTTGAGCTCTTCATCTCAGCATGGGACAATGAGGCAGTTGTTACAGTAAAAGTGGTGAAAGGGAGCATATAATCTATGCTGCAATGACCTAAAGAGTTGTCATGGGTTTGGTGTCAGAGGTTTCTTTTTACATGTTTACAAAGGAAAAGTTTTAACCGTTTTTTTTTTTCTATCCCTCTTCCTTTCCCCTTGCGCCCCCGCCCCCCTTCCCGAGTTCGGGGAGGGTGGGGGAGGGAGAGGGACCAGGGGAAATAAGAGGACCCATCCCGAGGTTTGAGAGCCTCCTCGGTTGAAGCTAAACAGAACAGCCCTGGGAATTTTCCGGGACAGAGAGAGAAGTACCTTTTCAGAGGCAAGTCTGGAAAGCCATGAGGTTGATAATGGGAGCAGCCATTTTCATTGCCAGACAAACAAGGAGTTCTCCTACCGGGAACTGCCCAGGAGAACTCTGGGAGTTGTAGTTGGGAGTCCCTGCCCCAAAAAGGGGGAGAAGTAAGGCATTGAAGAAAGCAAGACCTCAGTTCCCTAAGAACCTTGTTTCCCAGGCTTTTGCCTTTTGGAATGATGGGAAGAGAACCTTTAAATACTGTTGCATACCTCCAGCACCCCCATCTCTTCCCTTCCTTTGGTGCTGAGAGGTTGCTGCTGTTGCTTCTGAGGCTCGGACTCCTGCCTTTGCCTCGGATTCCTGCTTTCCTTGCCTAGGTTGCTGTTTCCCTGTGTTTTCCTGCCTGGCTGCTGCTGAAAAAAGGACTTTTGGACCTGGATTCGTATTTCTATCAACATTTTCGTGGGTTTGTCTGCCAGATGGCTCTTTTGTTTTCCCTTCCCTGAGAAGATCCTGTCCCTGAGAGGGGACAGCAGCCACTCCCTATTGTTTGGGAAGGGCAGCTTGTATACTACTGCCCCAGCATTCAGTTATCTGAGGGATATTCTGTTTGTGTGGGTGGTTTTGGGGGGTGGTTGGGGTGATTTCATATTATATATATTCATATATATATTACATATATATAATTATATATATATTTCTTTCAATAAAGTTGGTATTTCTCTAATGATCTCTCAACCATTTTTCTTTGACAACAACCCCATCAGTGTCCAAACCAGGACAGAGTGAAGAGTTGCTTCTGCAGATAGCTAGAAATACACATTGCAGTGAGGATGTGAAAAAAATGTATCCATTCCAAACTAGAGCTCAGAAAACTTCATGCCTCTGCACAAGGAGGCTGTTTCTCATATCACCAACAGAAATCTGAACCAGATGCCTTGCTAATATCACAACCATTTGATGACTAACAAATCTGCATCTTGTATATTAATACAGATGTCCTACTATATAAACTTAAAAAATATGTAAGAGAAACTGTGGTGTTTAAAACAATATTCAGACAAGTGATAAACCATGACAGAATAGGCTTTACCATCTGTGCAAAACATCCTTTCAGTGTGTGCCGGAGACTGAGCAATGACATTTGCAATGTGACTCTATTTGTCTGAAATGGAGGAAATGAATAAACTTACTGTGAAGGCTGGGTCCTGACCCAGTTGATGCCCCTTTAGGGATGACAGGCATCAGGGCGTGCTGTATTGCCATCTCCCACATTCGTGCCACATCAATGCCAACACCACTGCTGACAACACTGTTATTCAGTGGAACACTTGAGAGGTTTTCTATGTTTTCTCCAACATAATAGACTATATTTGCTGTGCTTATTTCAAAACAATGAGGATTGGCCCCTTGAGGCAGCAAAGTAGATGATTTTGCATGTTCCAGAGACAAAATTTCAGACAATGGGATTTCCTAAAATGAAAAAATTATTTTACTTTCTATGTAAAAATCATTAACATATAACAATAAAGCATGAGATTTGAATAATTTATATTTGCTGTTGCTTTTTACCACATGCTTCCTGTAAAACAAAAAGGCTCTTGTAATCTGAAACTGTGACACAGAAGACTGCTGACTGTAAAACACTAAATGTTTCTTTCCAGGGCCAAGTAGAACTTTAATTACTTAATTGAATTTATCAAAGAGATTAGTGAGGCTCCTTCATTAAAAAAAGAAAGATCATTGACAAGGTTTGAGGTAAATTTGGGGCTGAGCCAAAGAAAAACAAAATAAATCACCCCTCCCCCTCCCCAGGTTCGGAAAAAAAAACAAGGAAAGTGTGAAAAATATAAACTATTTACTTTAGTAAACAGACAAGATACAACAGTGTTAAACAACAAAACCTGAGATGTCCCACAAATCTGGTGATGAAAAGAGTCCTGTGATGTGGAAAGTCCTGTAAGTGAAGAGTCCTGCCAGTCTCAATGAAATTCCAGCAGACAGTTCCAGAAGAAATTCCTCGGGTCCAGATGCCAGCACTCCAGGGGAAACCAAGAGATGATGAGGAGGAACCCCCGGGGGCAGGGGAAGGGAACTGCAGGCCCTCTTCCCCTCTTCTAGTGGCTGGAGTGCAGCAAGAAATATGTCCCAGAAAAAAAAGCAAAAAAAAAAAGGCAAAAAAAAGGAAAAAGGAAAAAAAAAAGAAAAAAAGAAAAAAAGAAAAAAAATATGGGGCT
>WEKX01003750.1:7136-91033 GCA_013390025.1 Pitta sordida | reverse complement strand
TGCCTTTAGAATTTGATGCATGCAAAAAACTAACGCAAGTGAATCCATGCTCAAGGACTTGAAGGAAATAATCTGATCAGGCAGTACTTTGTTTCAGCCTGTTCATGCTCTAGACAGAAGCTCTCCAAAGTGGAGATGCCAGGGAAGAAAGGAGTTGGGGTTGGCTTTGGGCAAGAGCTCTACAGGCCTCACACTTGTTTCAAGAAAGGTAAAGTTTTCAAACCTGAACAAGCTGGCCACCATTGCCATTGCTATTGCAGTACTTCAGCTCCACAGCTCCCAGGACTTGTAGGGTAACACATGGTCCCAGATTCAGCTGGGGTCCTGGGAAAGCAAGAAGAGGACATGCAGAACCCAATTAGGGAATGTTTAGCACCTAGGCTGCCATTGCAGAAGAGGGTGTTGGTTTTGATGCTGAGAGGAAGCGAGGTTGGGGTAATTTGCTGCATGATAAGTCTTTGAGATGTGTGAGTGAAAGATGCCTTTGGAGTCCGCAGAGCAGTGCGGCTTTTGAGGGATAAATGAACATGCTGTTGGTTTCCCTATGCAGGAATTGGGGCACTATTACCCTGGCTCCTGGGAGTGCAGACAGCTGGGCATTATGGGCTCAGGCTGGTGCCAGTTCATGGGCTCTGTCAGGCTGTGATGTTCTCCAAGAACCCAACAAATTGCATGTCATTAAACTGCAGGTGAATGCGATCCTTCCCCCTGGGAAAGAGCTACAGGGCACAAAGCCCTTTGGCTTGTGTTAGTGCTGTGAGGCACAAGTGCTTGGTGGCTTCCTCGGTGGACTCATGAGCACCCTCCGAACTGAAGGACAGTGGGTCTCAGGACAAGCCTTCGCCTTTACTGGGGCAGTGCACACGAGGTCCATGTGGGCTAAACTTGGCAGCCCAAACCTAAGTCACATTACGCTTCACGGAAGGAAGTACGTCTGTCGGGTTTTGGATCAAGTCACTGTGGAAGGTTGAGGCTCAAGCCTGGTGCAGTTCTGATCTGCTGGGATGCAGAACCCTTTCTGCAACACCTGAAGCTCTTGGTTTCTGTGCATGTGGAGTTGGAAGAGGAGCATTTGTGCCTTCCTCATTGCCCAAGAGCAAAAATACATGTCAGTAAGGCTCAGAATTCCTTGGCTTGCACTCACCTTGAACTTCATAAGTCATGTAGGTGGTGACGCCACCGCACATAGCGATGATGTCTGCTCCGTAGGAGTTGAGGTTGTTGACCAATCCACTGGTGACAAAGGTGATCCTCTTTNCTCCAAAGAGGAGATGCCAGGGAAGAAAGGAGTTGGGGTTGGCTTTGGGCAAGAGCTCTACAGGCCTCACACTTGTTTCAAGAAAGGTAAAGTTTTCAAACCTGAACAAGCTGGCCACCATTGCCATTGCTATTGCAGTACTTCAGCTCCACAGCTCCCAGGACTTGTAGGGTAACACATGGTCCCAGATTCAGCTGGGGTCCTGGGAAAGCAAGAAGAGGACATGCAGAACCCAATTAGGGAATGTTTAGCACCTAGGCTGCCATTGCAGAAGAGGGTGTTGGTTTTGATGCTGAGAGGAAGCGAGGTTGGGGTAATTTGCTGCATGATAAGTCTTTGAGATGTGTGAGTGAAAGATGCCTTTGGAGTCCGCAGAGCAGTGCGGCTTTTGAGGGATAAATGAACATGCTGTTGGTTTCCCTATGCAGGAATTGGGGCACTATTACCCTGGCTCCTGGGAGTGCAGACAGCTGGGCATTATGGGCTCAGGCTGGTGCCAGTTCATGGGCTCTGTCAGGCTGTGATGTTCTCCAAGAACCCAACAAATTGCATGTCATTAAACTGCAGGTGAATGCGATCCTTCCCCCTGGGAAAGAGCTACAGGGCACAAAGCCCTTTGGCTTGTGTTAGTGCTGTGAGGCACAAGTGCTTGGTGGCTTCCTCGGTGGACTCATGAGCACCCTCCGAACTGAAGGACAGTGGGTCTCAGGACAAGCCTTCGCCTTTACTGGGGCAGTGCACACGAGGTCCATGTGGGCTAAACTTGGCAGCCCAAACCTAAGTCACATTACGCTTCACGGAAGGAAGTACGTCTGTCGGGTTTTGGATCAAGTCACTGTGGAAGGTTGAGGCTCAAGCCTGGTGCAGTTCTGATCTGCTGGGATGCAGAACCCTTTCTGCAACACCTGAAGCTCTTGGTTTCTGTGCATGTGGAGTTGGAAGAGGAGCATTTGTGCCTTCCTCATTGCCCAAGAGCAAAAATACATGTCAGTAAGGCTCAGAATTCCTTGGCTTGCACTCACCTTGAACTTCATAAGTCATGTAGGTGGTGACGCCACCGCACATAGCGATGATGTCTGCTCCGTAGGAGTTGAGGTTGTTGACCAATCCACTGGTGACAAAGGTGATCCTCTTTCTTGGCCTTCCCAGATTGAGTGGGTTCTAAACATCAAAGAACAGCATTCAGCAAGGTCAGTGCCATGATCCTTGTCCTGCTGGACATAGTCCTAGTTCTGGAATGATGATTCGGGGCTTGGTGTTGGACTGCTCCCTATCTGTACTGGTGCAACTGAATGGCCTGTGGGAGCACTGGCAAGCCTTGCAGATGGATCCTAAGGCAGAGCTTTGTAAGGGAGTCCAAGTACAGGGAGCCTAAGTAGAAGTGGCAATGCAATGAAAGCGCTGAGGAGGAGCAGAGCAAAGCAGTGCAGGCATTGTGTTAACCCAGACATGCCTGTAATGCCTTTGCAAAGCCTGGCCCCTCCATGATCATCAGGCTTGGGGCTGGAAGCCTGGCATGTGTAATCTCTTCCTCCAGCCATCATGTCACATGGAACTAAAGAGGGAAGCAGCAGCAAGAAGGGGCATGAAGAGTTCTTGGAGAAAGGGTTTCTCAGCAACCCTCAGAGCTCAGCTTCCTCCAAGAAGGCAGAGCTGGTGGAAGGAATGATGCGTCCCCCCTCTTTTACTTTGGACAAACCACGCCTACATCCCATTCCCAGTCCACATAACTGTTGATATAAAGACAATCCTTCCACTTGGGACAGCCTCATCCTCTCCAGCAGGAGAAAGCATAGCTAAGAAATGGCTCAAGAAATGGCTCAAGGAATTCCTGGGTGAAGCAAGTGCTGCTCCCTTGGAATCTTACCCTGCTCTCCCGAGCCAGCCTTGGCNTGCATGATAAGTCTTTGAGATGTGTGAGTGAAAGATGCCTTTGGAGTCCGCAGAGCAGTGCGGCTTTTGAGGGATAAATGAACATGCTGTTGGTTTCCCTATGCAGGAATTGGGGCACTATTACCCTGGCTCCTGGGAGTGCAGACAGCTGGGCATTATGGGCTCAGGCTGGTGCCAGTTCATGGGCTCTGTCAGGCTGTGATGTTCTCCAAGAACCCAACAAATTGCATGTCATTAAACTGCAGGTGAATGCGATCCTTCCCCCTGGGAAAGAGCTACAGGGCACAAAGCCCTTTGGCTTGTGTTAGTGCTGTGAGGCACAAGTGCTTGGTGGCTTCCTCGGTGGACTCATGAGCACCCTCCGAACTGAAGGACAGTGGGTCTCAGGACAAGCCTTCGCCTTTACTGGGGCAGTGCACACGAGGTCCATGTGGGCTAAACTTGGCAGCCCAAACCTAAGTCACATTACGCTTCACGGAAGGAAGTACGTCTGTCGGGTTTTGGATCAAGTCACTGTGGAAGGTTGAGGCTCAAGCCTGGTGCAGTTCTGATCTGCTGGGATGCAGAACCCTTTCTGCAACACCTGAAGCTCTTGGTTTCTGTGCATGTGGAGTTGGAAGAGGAGCATTTGTGCCTTCCTCATTGCCCAAGAGCAAAAATACATGTCAGTAAGGCTCAGAATTCCTTGGCTTGCACTCACCTTGAACTTCATAAGTCATGTAGGTGGTGACGCCACCGCACATAGCGATGATGTCTGCTCCGTAGGAGTTGAGGTTGTTGACCAATCCACTGGTGACAAAGGTGATCCTCTTTCTTGGCCTTCCCAGATTGAGTGGGTTCTAAACATCAAAGAACAGCATTCAGCAAGGTCAGTGCCATGATCCTTGTCCTGCTGGACATAGTCCTAGTTCTGGAATGATGATTCGGGGCTTGGTGTTGGACTGCTCCCTATCTGTACTGGTGCAACTGAATGGCCTGTGGGAGCACTGGCAAGCCTTGCAGATGGATCCTAAGGCAGAGCTTTGTAAGGGAGTCCAAGTACAGGGAGCCTAAGTAGAAGTGGCAATGCAATGAAAGCGCTGAGGAGGAGCAGAGCAAAGCAGTGCAGGCATTGTGTTAACCCAGACATGCCTGTAATGCCTTTGCAAAGCCTGGCCCCTCCATGATCATCAGGCTTGGGGCTGGAAGCCTGGCATGTGTAATCTCTTCCTCCAGCCATCATGTCACATGGAACTAAAGAGGGAAGCAGCAGCAAGAAGGGGCATGAAGAGTTCTTGGAGAAAGGGTTTCTCAGCAACCCTCAGAGCTCAGCTTCCTCCAAGAAGGCAGAGCTGGTGGAAGGAATGATGCGTCCCCCCTCTTTTACTTTGGACAAACCACGCCTACATCCCATTCCCAGTCCACATAACTGTTGATATAAAGACAATCCTTCCACTTGGGACAGCCTCATCCTCTCCAGCAGGAGAAAGCATAGCTAAGAAATGGCTCAAGAAATGGCTCAAGGAATTCCTGGGTGAAGCAAGTGCTGCTCCCTTGGAATCTTACCCTGCTCTCCCGAGCCAGCCTTGGCAGAGCATCAAAGCTGGGCATCTCAGTTCTGTTCATGACAGAAATGTAGCAGGTGTTCTCTTGTATCACTTTGGTTGCAATGACGCCCTGTAAAAGAGAGGATTTGAGCACTCGCAATTCAGTTTTCCCACTGTCAAGAATCACCAAAGCAGCCCCGTGGCTTGGCCAGCTGTACCAGGAGCCAGTGTCATAGTTCCTGGAAAAGCACGCTGCCTGCCACTCACCGTGTTGTAGTTCCAGATGGTTTTCCATGACAAATCTCTGCTGTTTTGCTCAATAATGACCACACGCGTCTGACTATTGATCCTCACACTTTGTGCGATGCCAGTAATGACGACATGTCCAGATGTACCAATGCTGACTTCCTGTTCATTTTGCTGCTGATACTAGAAAATTAAATGTCACACTCTTAGATTGTTAAATTAGTCAGTGTTTTCTGCAATGCCTCAATAAATCCCTGCTACAAGAGAACTGATGCCTCCTGAGAGAGTCCCAGCAGTGACCTTGGGATTCTCTAAAGGACCAAAGATCCCGGCTGTGGCATTGGAACGTAGCCAGAAGAATTCTTTTCCTGGATTCAGTGAATCTTTGGTGCATTTTCCAGCTGTCATCTGGTGCAATTAGCCTTTCATCTGTGAGAGGAGATTTCGATTTCTTTCCTCCAAAGCGGTTGTGAATGGATCAAGCAGATCTCATGAGCAATGAACACAGAAAAAGCAGCCGTGCATGTGGGAGTTGGTCACTGTACTCACCTGTGCAGCAAAGGTCGGAGTCAGGACGAGTCCAAGAAGGACTGCAGTCAAAATCTGAAATGGAAATCAAATACAATGATCATGATAATCCTCCTGCCCTTTTCCTAATCTCATCTTCAAGTGTCCTCCTTGGATCCTCTTTGGTTTTCCTGCTGGGATTACAACGGTGCCCTACGGTGAGTCCCCTTTGCTTTACCCCAGAATGCTGCAAACTAAACACGTTTCACAGCTGCTGTTTCTAAAGCTGAACGTGAAGTTACTTCTGAGACCTGTTCAGTTCCACACAGGTATTCTACAAGAGTGGTAGAAGCAAACTTTTGCCTTCCTTCTGCTCTGACATTACAGGGAAGTGGTTGATCCATTAATGCAGTGCTCCAGTTTGGCAAAAACTTTGACAAAAATGGACATGGAATATTCTTCCTGTATTCTGAATAATGTACAGCCAGGCTGTGCAAAAAATTGGTAAAAAGGGCTGAGCAGTTCACTCTGGAGGGGCAAAATGTCCCCAGACAAAGCCTTTGTGCTCTAGGCAGGCACAGGTACTTCTGAGAAATAAAGCAATGGGATTGAATTAAAGTTCTAGTTTGTAAAGAAAAAGGGTTTGAATACTTACAGGGAGCCTCATCCTGACTGCAGAGCTGATGCTCCTGCAGGTAGAAAGAGCAATGTGAACCTCTCACCTTATATATGTTTTCAGAATTGGCTTGAGTGTTGCAAGAAAATTATTTTGTCATTTATTTCCCTGTCACTTGTCCTTGAAAATTATTTCCTGCTCTAACTACTTGATAAACTTTTTCACATTTTGACCTGCTCAAGTCTATTAGTTATCAGATAGTAATCAATTTGCAGCGCAACATTAAATATGTTTTATATTATTTTTCTGACATGTACTAATTACTTTTGAAAATTCACATCAAACTTAAGACTGGAGATATCCTGGGGTTGAAACAAGAACATGAAAAGCTTTACATTAGATAAACTAAGTAAAGGACTTTGCACCTTCCAAAATGTACTGTGTGTTATGGGGTAACCATAGCACCCCCTAAAATCCAGCACTGGGGGCTGGGGCATCTGTGTCTCAGGGGACTTGGCAGAGCAGCCCTGGCACATTTATGCCTTTCCAGGTGCGTTCATTTTAAATTGTTGACATATTTTTTCCCCGTGAGCACATGAAGTTAAAGCAGATTTGCCAGCAGTGGAACCTTGCTGCCACGTTGTGCTGTCCTGTTGGAATCCTGGTGTTAAGCAAGAGGATATTGGAGAAAACCCTGTCCCTTCAGAAGCACCTGTGCCCTGCTGTTCCCTGCATGGAGAGCAGGGAGGTTCTGGTTGGAGCCCGGCAGTGGGGGCATTCCTGTTTGCCTGCGAGGCTGCCAGGCTCTGGGCACGGGATGCTGCCCCACAGCCCCTGCTCAGGGCACTTGGAATCCTTGTCTGTGACAGTCTGGCCCATGGCCTTCTGGGGCTCGACAGCCCCCAGGAAGACATTCCCAGAGACTTGCAATAGGATAAAGGAAGAGGGCTCTGTGTGTGTGTGAGCTCAGGGAAAATGTAGTGTAAGGTTGGGAAAGGAGAGGCGAGCCTCTCCAGAAACTCCAGGGAACTTGGACAGGAACTTTTGTTTCAATCCTGCAACCATGTGGTGCTTTGCTTTTCTTTGGTGGCACTGAAATACTCTGGGGTGCAGGTTTACTTTGGGTTTAATGTCAGCTGTACCCTTAGACTTCCCAAATGCCTTTTCTTGAAGACCAGGCTGCTGCTTCCTTTTTTGAGAGTCATCCTTGGCTGAGGTCCTGAGTGGGTAAAGTGTCTCCTAGACTAATTTAGAGAGTTTCAAAGGCCAAGGAACAGGCCCCTGAGCAAAAAGGGAAGGTGAAGGTCTGCTGATTTCCAGACAGACTGATTTACTGATGTTTTAGATGAAGGAATATTTTCCCTGAGTATAATTTGAATGTTTGAAATGTCCAACTTTCAGTTGGTTAGGGGATGCTTCTTCGCTTCCTGTGTTAAACCTTTAGGAAATATTCTTAAATAACTTCTGTTTTCAACTCCACACTGCATTGAGCCCCCTTCTTAATTCTATCATCTACCACTTGATGGGTTGGTTGGAGCAATAGTGCTTCAATCTATCTACAATTGTCCATATTGCTTGGCAGTGCTTATTTGTAAATAAAACATTATAATTCTCGGTATGTTAGTAAGAAGTTTTAAAAAATAAAACCCTCATCTATGCTGATCTCAATAAATGCAGACTTCAGAACACATTTGCTTAAATGTGGACAATGCAGGAGGTATAGTAACATTTGCTTCTAGTAGTGATGAATAATTACTCAAGGCAGTGTGTGAAATCTCCTGGGAAATACAACAGGATGAGGTTAAATGGCCAAAACTGGGATTTTACAAGAACACCAGTTTAGCAACTTGTCTTCGGAATTGCTTCTGCTTATACAAGGGGTTCAAAAAAACCACAGCACAGACCAATGTGGGTAGATAATCAATTTTACTGAGACCCAACAGCCTCCACACAGAGCAGAAGAGAGACAGATAAATGATTGAAATTATGATCAAGAGAAGATTATCAACAAGAAAAATCTTGCTTTTGGGTACACAGTTCTATGAATTTTCTTCCTTAAACTTAGTCAAGACAACTTATGACAAGTCAAGTCACTGTAATAAACAGGCAGTTGATTAATCCTCTTTCAATCATGAAATGGGTCGCTCTAAGAAGTTTGATCCTGAGTTGAAGTGGGATCCTCTTAAGAAGTTTGATCCTGAAAAAAAACCCCCGAGAAACAGTCAGCCCTGAGAAAATAAGAAATTAAGAATGTAGCTGAAATGCTTCCAACTAGTTGCCTTAAAAAGTCAGAGCAAGAGCCCAGAACACTCCTGAAAAGGGCTGGTCTCCAGGTTGTCATATGCAGAAGAGTGACAGAGCTGCTGCATTTCCTTGCTTAGGGACATACACAAACTCATAGAAAACTACAGGATGTCAGTAATTCACTTGCTTTGCTTGAGTAATTTTTGTAACCTGTCTTTATTTTGGAACTCAAAGGTCGTCAGTAGCAAACTCACCAGGAGCTGGGTAAGCCATGTAAGAGGGAATTCCTCGGCACAGAGCTTGGATGCGTTTTCCATATGGGCTCAAGCTTTGGAGTCTCTCCCGTGAGATAATGAAGCGATTCTCTCTACGTGGCAGTCCCTGAGTATCAAAGAGACAAATCAGCATTTAGAAAAGCCACAAATGGAACTCAGAATCCTGGGGGTGAACAGATGCGGAGCGGCCTTGGGAGAAAGACTTGGGGGTGCTGGTGGAGGAGAGCCTGGACAAGCCTTGTCAATGTGCACTCACAGCCCAGAGAGCTGATGTGTCCTGGGCTGATCTCACATGTCAAGGTGGGGATTCTGCCCCTCTGGCCCCTCAGGTGAGACCCCACCTGCAGAGCTGCCTCCAGCTCTGAGGTTCCAGCAGAGGAAGGACGTGGACACGTTAAGCCCGAAGGAGGCACCAAGATGATCAGAGGGGATGGAGCAGCTCTGCTGTGAAGAAAGGCTGAGAGGAATTGGGATTGTTCAGCCTGGAGAAGAGAAGGCTCTGGGGTTGGCCTGTTTGTGGCCTTGCAGGACCTGGAGGGATCTGGCAGGAAAGATGGGTATTTCCAAGGGCCTGAAGTAACAGGACAAGGGGGACTGGCTTCCCACTGCCAGAGAGCAGGGTTAGATGGAATATTGGGAAGAAATTCTTCCCTGTGAGGGTGGTGAGTCCCTGGCACAGGGTGCCCAGAGAAGCTGTACCTGGAATTTTTCAAGGCCAGGCTGGACAGGACTGAGGGTTATTCCTGCACAATGGAACTTCTGAAAGAACTTTTAGAGCGACTCAGCCTGGCTGAGAAAGTTCTCCTAAGTTCTTGTAGCCTTTTCCCAATCAATTTGGCTTTCACACCACTTCCATCCACCATCCTACCGTGTCTCCTTGAGGTGGTGTAGGAAACCGTTTGTCCAGCCAAAACCTCCTGCTTGTAGAGGCAATGATGCAGGTGTTCTTGGAAAACACCTTGGTTGCAACGTAGCCCTGTTAAAATTAAACAAAAATCCCCTTTTTGTTGCAAACCATATGCAAGGAAAGAGAAATGGATTGCTTGAGAAAGGCCTTGGTTAAAAGAAAGGCTTTATACAGTTCTAACAGTCATAGGGAAAGAAAAATATTGGTTCTTTCTATTATACTGTCAGTGTTTCATGGAGGCTAATGGGGGACTTTGGTCAAAGGTAAATTGCCTCCTCCAGTAATGCCACGTGTACAATGTGTCCTCCTGCTTAAGGCAGGTGAAGAAATTCACTGCTGAAAAGCTTCGTGCAGCTCATAGGGCAGCAGGAACAGTCGTGTGGCTGCAGGAGCACGTTTTTAAGAATCTCCCCTAAAATCTGGTTAAGCTTTGTTGAAGCCTGGGTGTTTTTCAGAAACCTTTTGTCTCTTTTGCCCTTGTTTTTTTTAGCCATTGTGGCCAGTACTTACAGCCTCGAAGTCCCAGACAGTTTCCCAGTCGTCAGAACCATCCTTTGGGTCAGTGCTGACCCCAGTGTCAGAGTGGTTTGGGTTTTCACAGTGGTGCCCGTTCTCCGTGTTCTGATTTTTGGAGAAGATCAGAGGAGATAAGGATGTAGCTTTGCGGCTTCCCAAGTGTGTTTTCACTGAATAAAGCCATAGGTCTCATAGCCATGTGTTGGGAAATTGTTGTTTTTGGAGATCAGATTAAATGGCTGAGAATTTCTGGCTTCAGAATGAAGACTGGGAAGCCATTTACTTTCTAAGGAAGTATAAGAATTCCTTATTGTTTTTTCCCCAGTAGTAGTTGGCAGATAATTTACAGTATTCCACTGGATTTTGTGGTCAAATCTATCATCCTAGTATTTGTTTCTCTCCACACCACTATTTTCAGTGGTTTTGCTCATCTCAGGACAGACTTTCCTGCTTTCTTATACAGTAACTGTCTTTTCCCCTTGATATATCAAGTATGTGAATGATTTCTTTGGAATCAAAGAAAAACAAAAATGCAATTTTCTTCTAAGTGTCACACTTAAAAATGCAGCTTCACTCTCAGAACCGTATTTGTCAGAGGCAACAGCTAAAGGCCCCTCGTTCTTGTGGTGGCAGTGAAGAGCTTCCTGCAGGTCTGTCCTTACCTCGTTGGCGAGAGCTGGAGCCAGGAAAACTCCAAGAAGAGGAGCAATCAGGATCTGAAATAAACATTTTGAAATTCACAACCTTTTACCGTCGCACGGCTTATCTTGCATCAAGTTATTTGCCCTCTTTCAATCATTTTAACATCCTGTTTTCATTGTGTACAGGCTCAACACTTTCTGCAGAGGAGTCTGGCTGAAGAGGATTTAAATAGGAGAATTTTTTGTTAGTGAGTTTCCATCAGATCAGTAATTAACCCCAGCAGTGCACATTGCTCAGGTAAGAAGGTCATTTAAACACAACTGGGTTTTAAAAATTATCCAGCCACAGTCCAGTAAACTCCTTGGAAAAAAAGTGTTCTGACATAACTTCATTTCAAGAGTGAGATTTTCTCCTCAAGCTTCTGATTTCAGACACGGAGCAGATCCATGGAATGTCCATGTGCACTTATTGGGATGAGTTGGAAGACGGGTGCACAGTCCAGCTCTGTAGTCAGAACATCCCAGCAGTGGGACCTGAGCATCCCCACAGTGATCTCATCCTTCAAATACAGTCTAAGGGCAGGGACAAGTCTTTCTGTTCAGAAAAATGTGACTTTAAACATTTCTAACTCCTCCATAAAGTCGTAGAGTTTCATCAACTCACATCCTTGTTACTGTCCAAACTACTGCTGGTATCTTCTGGAGAGATTTAGTTGTTGTCATGATAAATTCTTTTGTGATAACTGTTATGAACAATTACTCTTTTGGAGACAATCCCTCAAGTATTGAAACACTCCCAAATTTCATCTCCTTCAAAGGAAGATTTTGATGAGAAAGCTCCAAGTGTGACACAGGATATTCAGCACCAACACTTGGGAATTTATCCTGCACCAGTTCCAGGCTGCGGTAAATACCCCAATGCCACCACCCTACATGTGGAGACCCTCATGGTTCCTGTCTCAGCACAGCTGTGCCCCAACTTTCTGTAACTCATACACTGTTGACTCTGAGCTGAGAAGGAGAGAATATTGTCTTTTGGACATTCCACGGGTGTGGAAAGGGCGCTTTGTTCATGTTTTGAGCAGCCATATGGAGTTACATCCCTGCCAAAAGGGAGATTTCACCCAGGCAGTCCCCACCCCTTTGGCATTTTCACTCCGTGATCCCTGCAGAAATCACTGAGAGTTCACTCAGTGCCAAGAAAGACTCAAACCCACTTAAAAACCTTAAAGAGTTTTATGAAAAAGTGATTCGTCTACTTACAGTAAACTTCATTGTGGTGGTAAGCCAGGCAAGCTCCGCTGGTAATTGATGTGTACTCTTAGTTTTTATGCATAATACCTCCAAGTTAAGTGTGAAAATGGATTTACCTTATTGGCAGGTGCCCTGTGTTCACAGAATCATGACGAGTTTCCTGGGGAAGTGCCCTGATAAGAGGAGGCCTTGATACCGGCCTGTTTGAATTCAGGGTGATGAAAGAAAACTTGTCGTGGTAAGTTCAGCCTGTTTAACAGCAACTTCTAAATGGAAAAAAAATAATTATCTGAAGCAGAAAAGAAATTCCAATAAAACCAAAACCGTCACTCAAATCAAGGCAGGTGGTAATCTTGCCACGTTAAAATGTTGAGCCAGTCCCTGTAGATGATGAGGTTGGTTCTAAATCATGGGAATCCCTGAGTTCTTCTGATTTACAGAGACACAGCCCAGGAGTTTTTGGTCATCTGGATTTGTTTCTTTGCTCTGCCTGTTCCAGAGAGAGAGGAGCTCATTTACCGACTCCCAAAGTGCCTTGTGTTTGGCAGCAGTTCTGTGAGCCCCTGTGTGCTGGTTGTGCCCTCTCAGAGGCTCTGGAAAGTCCATTAATTGAGTCATTTTCAAGAAAGCTATAAGAAACTGAGCTGCGTAATCCTAATCCCAGCAAAGGGCCAAGGCCAAGAGTTGTTCCAGTTTTCACTCCTTCCTTAAGTTAGTGCTTTGTTCTGTGCATACACTTACATTTTCATGTGTTTTTTTTTCCTCCTTACTGTCTAGCAAATGTAAATCTGCTGAAATTAGTTCTGGTTTCATCCCAGAAGTTTGAGCTTGATATTTTATTTTAAATTAATGAATTCTACTTGGCCTGTCCTTGAGCCACACAGTTTTCTAGGCTGTCACCCCACCTTTATCTAGAGTGTGGCCCACTCAAGTGCAAAAGGGAGCATGGAGACTTATGTTGGTTTTTTGAGGTGTTGCTTAACTCTTTACTTTTCTCCCTCTACTTGCTCACTCCCTGATAAAGTAAATATTTATGAAAAGTACCTGGAGAAAAACCCTGTGAGTCACCAAGAGGGTTTGCTGTGAGCGTATAATCTCACCTTGACTTGATTGAATCCTTCTCCTTTACATGTTAAAATTCTTGTTTGGTACTCAGACTTGAACTGAACTGAGCTGCGTAATCCTAACACTTGGTGCTCGAGGTTCTTTCCACTTGGTTCTCGAGGTTTTTAGTTCATCCACTAAAAAAACTTCTACACCTTTTTTTTTAGTGGATGGCAGTGTCAAATAATTGTCAAATTCTTTAGGCAATTTAATAAAGAGTAATGTTGTAGCTTAATGATTTTTCATCAGAGTCAATTAGAGTGTATTTGAAAATATTTGGCCCAACAGAAATAATGGAGAATAACGCTGGATTGTGGCCCTGGGATGTGGGGACAGGGTGGGATTGAGAGGCTGGGAAGCAGGGCCAAGAAAAGGACAAAAATCAGCAGTGCCCTGGTGCCAGGAGGGGCCAACTGTGTCCCGGGGGGCATCAGGAACGGCATCCCTGGGCCAGGGAGGGGATTGTTCCGCTCTGCTCTGACCTGGGGCAGCCTCACCTGCAGTGTGGGGACAGTTTGGGCACCACAATCTGGGAAAGATATTTTTATGCCATTGCAGAGAGTCCAAAGTACGGGACAAAGATGGTGAAGGGCCCTGAGGGGAAGCAGCTGTGAGGAGCAGCTGAGGGCACTTTGTGTGTTCAGCTGGAGAAGAGGAGACTGAGGGGAAACTCTTTGGTGTCTTCAATGTCCTCCTGAGGGGCAGCTCCATCTCTGCTCTGTGGGAACAGGAACAGGGAACAGCCTGGAGTTGGGGCAGGGCAGGGTTAGGTGGGATCTCAGGACAAGATTCTTCCCCCAGAGGGTGGTTGGGCACTGAACTGTTCCTGGGAGATGTGTGATAAACTGTGGGGGAAAAGCCTCCAAAAAGCAAGGCTTTCCTAATGGAAGTGTATTTAGGTTTTGCCTCAAACAACCAACTGAGGCTGTGCTCTCCCTTGCGATTGTGTTAATTAGTCAAATGCTTTTTATAAATCGATCTTTAATCTGTGTCCTTGTCTGGTGGGATCAGCAGAACTCAGTGAGTCCACCGCAAGGTGAAATTGTGAGACTGTGGCTGTTGCCAAAATTCTCTTTCAGGGAATAACTGGATTTCCCAGGTTGCTCTGCCCTTACTTGAGTCTAAGCACTTTGATGCTTAGGAAAGTAGGAACTCAATTTTTCTTGAGTGTTTTTCCAAAAAATGAGTGTATGGAGGCATGGAAAATTAAATGTAAAAAAAAAAAAAAAGAACCCTCAGAGTAATGGAAAGTTAAACTCGGCTTTCCCTTTCATGCATGTAGAACTTCCTAAAGCTTTGTGTTTCAACTTGTGGTGCCTGAACCCTGTTCTGTTCCTACTGTGAAAGGCTTATTTGGCTGTCAAAATCTACTCTGAGTATTTCTGACAGACCTGGAATCTTAGAAACAAAGGATCTTTTGAGAAAAGGGGACAGGGCCAGCTTTTAAGACAAGTGCCACTTCAACCTAATTGGTCTAACTCTGCTTATCACAATTTGATATCTGTTTATGTCTTTTCTGATATATTGCTTGGCAGCACAGCTTTGTTACACCTGTGATAACCTTTCCTTGTGTGGACTTAGGTGGCATAAAGCAAATGTGGGCAATTTCCTTTTTTTTTTACGTTTTCCACTGAGGTTTGTTTGCTGGAACAGATTTCTTACAATCTCCTTCACCTTTTTTCCCCGATAACAGAGATTGTAGAAATGTGTTTGCTGTTAGTTTGAGTTCTTGTTTTACTGGGAGGGAACCAGCCTCAATTGTGACCTTCTAGTGGAAAGCAGAGTGTGATTTATCAAGGTCCCAGCACCGCCTGGGGTGGAGTCACACAATGAGGAGGAGCCCAGGCAAGGTTGCAGCCACCAGAGAACGCTTCTCATGGCAAAATCGTGTGGTCATTGGCGTTCTTCTAAAACACAGAAACCAGTGGCAGCTTTGAAGGGGGAATCCCCATCCTGCCCCTTTGGGTTTGTGACCTTGTGTGAACCACATGGCCTCTGCATTTTCACGCCACTCCTCTGAACGCTGAGTAGGCCGCGAGTCCCCCAAGCTGTCCCATGAGGCACAGCAGTTGTTCCTGATCCTGTCACTAACTTGAGAGCACGTGGCCATCAAAGCTGAGCAGCACTTCTTGTGAAGAGCCCCTGCACACAAAATGGAATCATGGAAGCCCGGAATGGTTTGGTTTGGAAGGGATTTTAGGATCATCCACTTCCAACCCTCTGCCATAACCAGGGGTGCCGTTCACTAGAGCAGGTTACTCAGGGCCACATCCAATGCATTAAACCAAAAAGCTGATCTGTTGGGGTGGCTGGTGTGGAGGCCACCATGCCACAAGAGTTTCTTCCCAGGAGCTACACACCATCATTCAGGCTTGTAGGGATTGGATCCCAGAAGGCAAAATGGAGCTGGTACGAATGAACAGCAGAGTTATTCCCAGTGTCATTTAATTATGGATAATAACCTGTTAAATATTAAAAAAAAAAAATAGAACCAGCTAGACTGGGAACTCCTCTGAAGTTTAAACCAGTAAATAATTGCCATTTGTGGAGTGATTGATTTGCTGAGTCTTACTGAGTGCTTTAAATATATCAGGGTCAGGTTATCTGTGCCAACCCAAAATTCAGATAGGAGGCTTACGACATGCAGATATGGACTTGTTCGAGTCATGAAGGAAAGTTCTGTCAAGTGTTTCCCACACCTCCTGCAAGATATAAAAGTTGAAGTTCTCTGGGATTTCCTCGTGTTCTTACCTTCTGCAGCCTCTTGTTCTCATCAGAAACAAAAATGAAGAGAGTTGTGAGTATCTCCATTTCCATTGAACTCTTAATATTGAAGTTCCTAATTTTTAAAAACAAAAGGATAGAGGAGAAGATGCTCAAGTAAGTGGTACGAGACAGGGTACAATGATCTGTGTGTTGTTTCTTTTAAATAATAAAAACAATTTATTATTTAATAATTGCAGTTGTAGGGGCATATCAGGAAGTAACCAGGCATCAGAGAGGGACTTCTGAAAACAAAAAAAACCAAAAACGTAATGGTTCAGTTTTTCTGCTTTTTCAGTTGCAGGCAAAGGAGAGCCAAGTGGCAAGAACTGTTGAGTGAAGGACTGTAGTTGTTTTCAAGTAATACATGTTAAGTGGGTCATTTTACAAACTGGTGCTACAGCTGGTGCCCCAGTTCATCAGGTTTTGAAGTCACTGCCTTGTGTTTGACTGAGTGAGATTGCTGATCCCTTTTACAGGCTGCATTCTTCATTTGGCTGGGGGTCTTCTGGACTCAGACTTCTGCTTTGGAAGTAAGTAGACTGATGAACCTCCTCCTGAATGTTCATTTAAAATGTGTTGGATCCCTGGGCAGGGGGAACAGAGTGGGCAGAAAAGCACAGAAGGGACTAACAAGAGCTTTTGCCAGAGGTGACAATCAAGGCAAAGAGGTGGTTCTGTGCTGGTGCAAATAACAAGAAATCTGGGGGACACAGGTGCCCCTGAGCTCCAGGTAAACTCTGGACACTGGTGCAGTGTCCTGCCAGTCGCAGGTGACTGGGATGTCCCACACTGGTTTCCCTCAGCCTGCAGGAGGGCCTCTTGCCTGTGATCTCCTTGTCACCTCAAGAGCCTCCTCAGGCTTCTCGAGGGTTGTGAAGAGCTTTAATATTTACTTGAAGCACCTGTTCAAGATGAAGCCAGAAGCTGAGCAATGGTTCTGTGCTTTTTTACCGCAGAGCTTTACCCTGAGAGAGCCTGGCAGTAACTATGTCACTGGGACCATGACCATCCACAGCGAGGAGCACATCGTCGACGTCCACGTCCGCTCTGGCGTCTACTCCTCCGACACCATCTTCGACTACTCCAAGGTGAGTCAATCAAAAAAAATCTACCTCAGCCTCATCTCTGAGCACGTTTTAAAGGTCAGGAATTATTTTAGTGTATTCTCACGACATCATGTTCCAGAACACTGTTTCTTTGAAGACTCCCATCCCCTTTCCACCTCTTTGGCCATCTCCTTACTTCACCTACACGATGGATCAGTTTAAAAGGCTTGAAATGAAACCTGAGGTGGCAGTTCATGAGAGTGAGAAGAATGTCACCGACCTCAATGATGTTGGAGTTGAAGATGGATTGACAGCAGAAACCTGTCAGAAATGATGCTTCCAGTCTTGTAGACACTGGGACAGGCTTCCCTTCCCAAAGGTGACAATGTAAATGCGGAGTCATTCCACAGTAGCAGCCTCTGTGGCCACTCAGAGTTTCTTCTAGATGGCCCTAAAGAGTAGAGAGCGTCAAGTAATGTCAGCGTTAGACATTTTAAATTAAATATTAAACTCCATTCTTTCCATCCTAGGGGTATATTGCAACCCGTTTGTTTTCCCGGAATGCCTGTTTTATCATGAAAATAAAGAAGGAATACATTCCAGAGCTGGAAGAGATTGGACGTCTGGCCTTTGAAAGACAGGTGAGTTCGTAGGGAAACCCTCCTGTTCTCAAGGAGGGCTGGATGGGGGGTGTGGTGGGAGCCCACTCTGCCTCCAAGAACTGCTGCTCTTAGGAATAACTTTCGCTGTCTTGGCAAGGATGGAGCTCTTCTGACAAGACTGAACTTCCAGGGAACACCATGTAGAACATTCTCTTGAGATAAAGAACAGTCATGCTTCCCCTGTGTCAGGGTGTCTCTAACTGTACCATCCCCTATCCTTGGAATTGATGTCATTTGACTATTTTGAGCTGACCACAGTAGAAGTCCAGGCAGACTTTCCCTTTATTCATTGTCCTGCTGATATTTTGAGCTTGACACAGCTTGAAATTTTACCTTTTTTTTTTTTTTTTAGCAGAACAGAATTTAGGGATCAATTGGCTTTGACCAGACTTTGACTTCCCTGAATAGGCTGAGGTTTCAGAAGGAGGCTGGAAGTATTTCCTGGAGATTGACCTGAAGTTCTGGCCCATTTTGTGCCAGCCCCAAAGTAGCACATTAACAGCAAAACTTGCTGCCAATTAACATAACTTAGTGTGGCAGTAATACGGCTCAGGTTTGCTTGTGCTGGCAGAATTAATATCTGAATTTCTGGATGGATTGAAAATACTTATTTTTCTTTAAAAGCACGAAGTTTCTCTCCCTGATGTTTTTTGTGAGGCAAAGGAAAGCGATTTTAGTTTTTAGTTTCGATGGTGTGTGACCTCTCCTTTTCAGACCATGAAGGATATGTACTCTCCAAACAACGTGTGGGCCCAGTTTCAGCCTGGCGATTCCGTGATAGGGCACTGGAAGGACTGGCTTCTCTATGGCAAACACATCGAGCATCTCTGCACGGGGCTGCCCCTCTACCAGCTCGTGGCCACTGCACGTGAGTTACAGCTCAGAATATTCCTCTCCTGTCCCTTAAACCCAAATCCGCGTGGTACCTCTGAGCTGTGGAGGCATTTCCTTCCCTTCAGTCACGCCACAAATGTTTTGCAGAGTTTTCAGACTAACAGGAGCTTTGTAGAGTGGATTGAGATTTGTGTATTTAGGATTTTTCCTGCCTGGATACAGGGATCTCCTCACTGATCACATCTTCATTTTCTTGTTTCTTGTAGAGCCAGCGAATTCGGATGGCTGCGCCAGCGCAGGAATTCCAAGCATTTTGGGCCTTAAAATCTGTGAAGAACTCATTTCAGCTCGAACTTGATGTTTCTGCTGCAAGGAATTGCTTTGTTTCTTTGCGTATTTGGTGATAGTGGTGATAGTGACCGTGTTCTCCAGCTGGAGCAGAGCCTCGGTACGAGGCTCAACTTGTTTATCCAAAGCTTTGATATATGACAAACTTATGATACACAAATAAAGACAGTGCTTTAATAATGGAGTAAAATGCTTTGTCCTTCTTATCCATCTGAAATCAGGGCAGAATTCAAGTGTGCCTTGCCAGTTTTCCCCCAGAAGTGACCAGTTTCCCTTTGGTTTATTACAATTCTCAGGCTGCGACGTGGCCCAGGCATCGCTTTATGTTTCATGCCAGTGAAGAAACAGAAACAAAATAGGTTTTTTTTTCCAGGGGAGAACTTTAGTTTGGCATCAGCATCCGGCCCCTTCGGGTGCTGGTTCACCTTCTGTACCACTGCTGGGATGCAAAGAGGTGAATGGAGATAAAGGGAGGGAGCAGATCTGCATTACCAACGTTTGCAAAAAGAACCCCCTTGAATTTCTGTGGGAAATTTGTGGGAGTTTGAATATGTGCAGAGAGGGGGGGGCGGTTTCTGGACATTTTCAGACCTGGATAGAGGAGACTGTCCCAGTACACACTAAAAAAATGTCACCTGGAATGAAGGGTTGTTTGTGTCAGGATGAGGCAGCCCTGGTGCCCCCTCCCTGCTCTGGTGCTGATCCCACACAGGGAATGGTGGAATTCACCCCTTGTTTTATGTTCTATGAACTCTGAAACAAGCCTCAATACCTCATTATCTGCCATTTAATTTTGAGTTAGGGAGGTGATGCTCCTTCCCTTCAAACAAAGGAAGAGGACTGGGTTTTTAGCTTTAATTTTACTTCCCGCTTCAGTTTGATCAGTCAGGCCTGTGAGGAATATATTTGCATTTCAAATGCCGTGTTTATTATTTGGTAAATGAAGCTTCAGCTCCTCATCCACTCACAGCCCCTCCAGTGCCCATGTGTCCAGTTTGCAGGAAACCTCTGGATGCAGCTCTCTGGAGGCAAATCTGGGGTGTTGCTGCACTTTTTGGGGTCCAGCTCAAAACAAAGGCAGATCATAAACCCCACAACTCATCTGGCCACGTCCTGCTCCCCCCAGATCTTTATAGGATGGTCTGTTCCCACACGAGCACATGGATGGGCAAGTGAAAGCTCTGAATTTACTGACCTTGAGCCTGGATCTGTTGGTATCGCCACCAATCTCCAAGATTAGGAAAGGCTGCAGAACAAAAGGAATTTATTTTCGAATTAAAATAATTACAAGGCAAACAGGAATGTACACCCAGCTCTGAACAAAGCAGGGAGAAGAACATGTCCAGGAGAAAGAAATAAGATTTTTTTTGTTGTTGTTGATACTGTATTTGCCCTTGTGATTTCCTGCCATTTCGTTCTTTGCCGACTGGGCCACAGTTTACAGTACGTTTTCTGTACCTGTATTAAACTAAAATTAATCTGTTTTTCTTATCTTGCAGGTGATTGATGTTAATACTGGACTCCAGGGAAAGACCAAGGAGGCAAAAAGCAGCAACAAGAGGTAAAGTGTCCCTGAAGATCAGGTGCATTTGTTGCCTTAAATAACTGTAGTCTAAAAATGTTGTCAGTCAGTCTTTAAGTCAGTCTGTCAGCGCTGAATGGTGACAACCTGAAGGAGATCATGGAATCATGGAATCATTAAGGTTGGAAAGACTTGTCAGATCATCGTGTCCAACCATAAACCCAACACCACTAAATCACATCCTCAGGTGCCGCATCCGCATGGGTTTTGAACATTTCCAGGAATTGCGACTCCCTCACTTCCCTGAGAAACTCGTTCTAGGGATGGAGAGCCCTTTCCATGAAGGTATTTTCCCAATATCCAACTTGAACCGCTCCTGGAGCAGTTTGAGGCTGTTTCCCCTTGTCCTGTCCCTCATTCCCTGGGAGCAGAGCCCAACTCCCCCGGCTCCCCCCTCCTGTCAGGGAGCTGGAAAGAGCCAGAAGGTTCTCCCTGAGCCTCCTTTTCCCAGGATGAGCCCCCCCAGCTCCCTCAGACCCTTCCCCAGCTCTGGTCCCTTCTCTGGACACACTCCAGCCCCTCAATGTCGTGAGGGGCCCAAAGCTGAATATATTCACGTATTAAACCTTTAAATCTTATTTATCAGTTACCTCCGACATTCTCTATATGCTACAAAGGATCTGCTGTCCCAGAGCTCATTAGGGACCAGTGGCTTTGTGGGTCATCTTGTTGCCCTGTGATCCACGAGATTTTCCACTGGAAGGGGTGGAAAATTCCCACAGATTTCCACAGGAGGCATCCCCAGAGCATTGCAGCCCCACAGCTGTTTCTCATAAACAGTGGTGGAGTCGTGTTCTCCTGATAAGTGCCCAAGGTTAATGTGCAGGTGGATAAGGGGAGGCTCGTTGGCACCAGGCACAAGGTTAACACTTGGAGAACAGCACAGCCCCTGGGAATCTGCACCAGGAGAAGGGCAGGGCTGCTCTAATCCTCCGGGCACTGCAACCCTGAGCTGCCCCCACGATGGGAAAGGAGCCAGTGCAGCAGCTCAGAGCCTAAAAAATGTATTGGAAGAGTTTTGGGAGGAAGAGAGCGTCAGGGTGTGACCCGTTGTCTTGAAAGTTTCTTTCCAAGAGCTCTCCACCAAAGCAGTGTGCAGGCTTTGGAATTCTTACCTGCCTTCTCAGCCAGGCTCGTTCTGTAAAAAGTGGGGAATTTGTTTTAGGTGGAAGAGAGCAGAGTGGGAGCGTGTCTGGGTGTGCCTGAGGGAGTGCCCGTGTGCCTGTGCATTGGCAGCTTTTGTAAATTAAAACAATATTTAACCCTGGCTGGGATATCAGGATAATTCTGNTGGGGTGTTGCTGCACTTTTTGGGGTCCAGCTCAAAACAAAGGCAGATCATAAACCCCACAACTCATCTGGCCACGTCCTGCTCCCCCCAGATCTTTATAGGATGGTCTGTTCCCACACGAGCACATGGATGGGCAAGTGAAAGCTCTGAATTTACTGACCTTGAGCCTGGATCTGTTGGTATCGCCACCAATCTCCAAGATTAGGAAAGGCTGCAGAACAAAAGGAATTTATTTTCGAATTAAAATAATTACAAGGCAAACAGGAATGTACACCCAGCTCTGAACAAAGCAGGGAGAAGAACATGTCCAGGAGAAAGAAATAAGATTTTTTTTGTTGTTGTTGATACTGTATTTGCCCTTGTGATTTCCTGCCATTTCGTTCTTTGCCGACTGGGCCACAGTTTACAGTACGTTTTCTGTACCTGTATTAAACTAAAATTAATCTGTTTTTCTTATCTTGCAGGTGATTGATGTTAATACTGGACTCCAGGGAAAGACCAAGGAGGCAAAAAGCAGCAACAAGAGGTAAGGTGTCCCTGAAGATCAGGTGCATTTGTTGCCTTAAATAACTGTAGTCTAAAAATGTTGTCAGTCAGTCTTTAAGTCAGTCTGTCAGCGCTGAATGGTGACAACCTGAAGGAGATCATGGAATCATGGAATCATTAAGGTTGGAAAGACTTGTCAGATCATCGTGTCCAACCATAAACCCAACACCACTAAATCACATCCTCAGGTGCCGCATCCACATGGGTTTTGAACATTTCCAGGAATTGCGACTCCCTCACTTCCCTGAGAAACTCGTTCTAGGGATGGAGAGCCCTTTCCATGAAGGTATTTTCCCAATATCCAACTTGAACCGCTCCTGGAGCAGTTTGAGGCTGTTTCCCCGTGTCCTGTCCCTCATTCTCTGGGAGCAGAGCCCGACTCGCCTGGCTCCCCCCTCCTGTCAGGGAGCTGGAAAGAGCCAGAAGGTTCTTCCTCAGCCTCGTTTTCCCAGGATGAGCCCCCCCCAGCTCCCTCAGACCCTTCCCCAGCTCTGGTCCCTTCTCTGGACACACTCCAGCCCCTCAATGTCGTGAGGGGCCCAAAGCTGAATATATTCACGTATTAAACCTTTAAATCTTATTTATCAGTTACCTCCGACATTCTCTATATGCTACAAAGGATCTGCTGTCCCAGAGCTCATTAGGGACCAGTGGCTTTGTGGGTCATCTTGTTGCCCTGTGATCCACGAGATTTTCCACTGGAAGGGGTGGAAAATTCCCACAGATTTCCACAGGAGGCATCCCCAGAGCATTGCAGCCCCACAGCTGTTTCTCATAAACAGTGGTGGAGTCGTGTTCTCCTGATAAGTGCCCAAGGTTAATGTGCAGGTGGATAAGGGGAGGCTCGTTGGCACCAGGCACAAGGTTAACACTTGGAGAACAGCACAGCCCCTGGGAATCTGCACCAGGAGAAGGGCAGGGCTGCTCTAATCCTCCGGGCACTGCAACCCTGAGCTGCCCCCACGATGGGAAAGGAGCCAGTGCAGCAGCTCAGAGCCTAAAAAATGTATTGGAAGAGTTTTGGGAGGAAGAGAGCGTCAGGGTGTGACCCGTTGTCTTGAAAGTTTCTTTCCAAGAGCTCTCCACCTGTGAGAGCTGATCTTAAACCCCCTGATTATAAATTATAAATTATTAGGAGCTGAGCTGGGTCTTGGGAAGTTACTTGTTTAAAATACAATAATGTCTTGGCCAGTGAGCCAAATTTCCAAGGAATACATACAACTCTCTCCTCCAGCCGAGCTCCTGGTGAGATCCCCACTGCCCACTAGATGGCAAATTGCTACAGCAACTGTTGGGCTTTTCTTCTTGCAGTCCGGATCCAGGGCCCTTAGGTGAGATCTTGCTGTCGTTAGGCCGGTAAAAACACTGATGAGGTGCAAAACAGAGCAATAAAATAAAATAAAATATAAAATATAAAATAAATCCCTGTCCACCTGTTCCCTGGGAAGTAAAAACCGAGTCAGGATGCAGAGGACTAGAATTCTTTCTTTCAGATTTCCCATGCAGTGGGAAGTTTATTTTCNCTTTAAATCTTATTTATCAGTTACCTCCGACATTCTCTATATGCTACAAAGGATCTGCTGTCCCAGAGCTCATTAGGGACCAGTGGCTTTGTGGGTCATCTTGTTGCCCTGTGATCCACGAGATTTTCCACTGGAAGGGGTGGAAAATTCCCACAGATTTCCACAGGAGGCATCCCCAGAGCATTGCAGCCCCACAGCTGTTTCTCATAAACAGTGGTGGAGTCGTGTTCTCCTGATAAGTGCCCAAGGTTAATGTGCAGGTGGATAAGGGGAGGCTCGTTGGCACCAGGCACAAGGTTAACACTTGGAGAACAGCACAGCCCCTGGGAATCTGCACCAGGAGAAGGGCAGGGCTGCTCTAATCCTCCGGGCACTGCAACCCTGAGCTGCCCCCACGATGGGAAAGGAGCCAGTGCAGCAGCTCAGAGCCTAAAAAATGTATTGGAAGAGTTTTGGGAGGAAGAGAGCGTCAGGGTGTGACCCGTTGTCTTGAAAGTTTCTTTCCAAGAGCTCTCCACCAAAGCAGTGTGCAGGCTTTGGAATTCTTACCTGCCTTCTCAGCCAGGCTCGTTCTGTAAAAAGTGGGGAATTTGTTTTAGGTGGAAGAGAGCAGAGTGGGAGCGTGTCTGGGTGTGCCTGAGGGAGTGCCCGTGTGCCTGTGCATTGGCAGCTTTTGTAAATTAAAACAATATTTAACCCTGGCTGGGATATCAGGATAATTCTGAGTGGTTTATCCATAGCTGGGATATCAGGATAATCCTGAGTGTTTTATCCATAGCTGGGATATCAGGATAATTCTGAGTGGTTTATCCATAGCTGGAATATCAGGATAATTCTGAGTGGTTTATCCATAGCTGGGATATCAGGATAATTCTGAGTGTTTTATCCATAGCTGGGATATCAGGATAATTCTGAGTGTTTTATCCCCAGCTGGGATAATATACCAGGATAATTCTGCTTGTTTGCTCCCATCTTTTTTTTCCAAAAGCCTGAAAGGTGTTTGAAGGCACGTGTGGAATCCAAGCCACGGTATCACTGGATGCCACCGACAGGCAGCTGAAACATGTCAGGCACTTGGGGTGGGCAGGATCAGCCCACTCTGGTCACAGCTCCACCCCTGGGCAGTTAAACCTTCCTGGTCCCCGTGGGCAGGAGGCCTCTGTGGTCCCTCACTGCCAGGGACACCAATTTTTCTAGTCACGTTGCTTTTACCAGTGAACTCCTTCCCCCAAGAGCCTTCCACCTCCCCAGGTTTCCCAGGGTACAAGGCTATTTACCGAGGTCAGAGTGTGCCACCCTCACCACTTGTGACCATCTAAAAACCAGAGATCCGTGTGGAAACTCTTACCCTGGTGAGCAACACCTTTGACACGAAAGGCACTGCTGAAATCAGGAGGGATGGCAGGTTTTCATGTATCGGCTGAGATGTGAAAACAAGTTTTCCAGGTTGTATCAAGCCATGAAAAGGGATCGTTATTAACACTGGCAATTTTTTTTCCTATAGGAAGAATTTCCATTACCAGAGAAGCTGCTGCTTAAAATCAAAATTGTGAGGGTTGGTCTGGCAGGCCAAAGATGTGGGTGACTGTCCTCGTTTGCAGGATCCTCCCACCCTTTTTGTATTGACAAGACGCAGTCCTGAGGGGGAGGAAAAAATCATCCCTTCATTTTAGAGGACAAACCTTTGCCTCTGGGTTATGTGTCTGTAACCACCGAGGTTCAAATTGCCGCGGATGAGCCCTGAGCTGCAGAGAAATACCCACACGCAAGAGGAAAAGAGAGAACCTTCCTCAGTTCTCTCTGTCAAAGTGCNCAAAATATAAAATAAATCCCTGTCCACCTGTTCCCTGGGAAGTAAAAACCGAGTCAGGATGCAGAGGCTGGAATTCTTTCTTTCAGATTTCCCAAGCAGTGGGAAGTTTATTTTCACATGTAATTATTCCACATTTGGTGATTAACTGAACTATTTTTTGATCCCTTCATATTTTTAGTTTTTCTCTCTAATATATGTGTATAATTATATATTCCATTATATAACAAGATGCTGCATTTACACGAGGTTTATTAACCCAATATTCCAAAGCGTTCCAGAAACGCAAATAGCAAAGATTCCCAAGTTTTAACGTGAATGGTTCAAACCTTTTTTTCCCTTCCAGGAAAGGGACACGGCGAGGGGTGAAGGATCAATCTGACAAAGGCCAGTGAGGTAAGGGGGGCGGCAACCCAAACACCCCTGAATTTTCCTCTCTCCTTATCACCACCCTCTTCCCACCCAGAGAAACCTGAGCAGCCTCCTCTGCCCCTGCCCGGTCCTGCTCCTTCCTTGGGCACCAAGAACCCACCCAGGGGTTGTGGGGGGGGTTATGTGGATTTGGATGGGGGGTTTTTTTTTGGAGGACACCAGGGGTGAAAGGCAAACTGGCAGGAGTTGTGTAGCCGGGTTTGTTCCTGCAGGCAGGTCCTGCCAGTCTTAGCACCCATGGCCTGGGTTTAGTGTCTCTCTCACACTTCTACAAGTCCTTTTCTTTGCCCTTTCTCTCACAAACTCTTGTGACTTGGCAGTTCCCGCTTTATTTAATTTTCTGGGAGTGTGTACAAAGAGAGGAAGGTGATTCAGACCCGCTGAGCCTCAGGTGGCTCCAGGCACTTCTTGCTGGGTAGGAAAGCAAATGCAGCATAAAGTTGATCCTTTTGTGGCTGTGCCGAGTGAGAAGAAAACATCCCTTCAAAAACCATTTTGTAATGTCTGATACTGGGATGAGAACTGATGTGGGGAGAGAATCGTGAATCATTAAAGGTGGGAGAGACCTCCAAGATCATCGAGCCCAGACTTCAAAAAACATATCTAAAGGAGGGCAGGGGTTGAACAAAACAATGAGATTTTGGGAGGAGGTCCTTGTGATTCAGATGGCTTCCAGGACAGCCCAGACTGGAAAGGTAGTGAAGACCTTTATCAGTGTTCGGGCTGTAAATCCTGCCCTGTCCAGGAGGGACACAGAGCATCCACCTTCCCATCCAGACCTTGGCCCAGCAGGAAGTTTCCCCTTCCTCCTGCTGGCACCACTGGACAGTTGGCCCTGTAAGGATTGTCAAGCATTTAAAAACCTGTTTCAATTGAGAATATCAAGGCTGGGGGCCGACAGGGATGACCAATAACCTTTTCCATGCCCCGTGGTGACGGGAAGCAGAGGCCGTTTCCACCTCAGGAAAGCTCCGTGAGTTGGGAGCACATGGGGAGGTGTTTGACAGCAGCACATCGAGCCCCGTCCCTGGGTGAACAAACCGAGAGCTGAGCCAGGGCTCTGCCACTCAGCCCAGATAAGTCGAGCCCTTTAACACCAGGCCTGCCAGGGGCTTGTTCCGTGCTCTCCATGCGATAAGCTGCCATCGGCGCCTCACGGGACACTCGGAGCTGCCAGGTTGCTCTGGGGGAAATGGGGATGTGCAGCATGATGTAAAACACGGTACAGGCTCCCCCCAGCCCCGGTCCCGAAGGTGGGGAGAGGGGGGTGATAATTAAGAATGAGGGGTGGGAGTGATTGTGCACGGCTTGCAGGTGTTAAACAGCCGAGGAGAGCAGCGGGAATGACAGATCCGGCACAACCGGAGACTGCAAAGTGGGAGAGGGGTTAAAAAATTACCTAGTCCAAATGTGGTTTCATGATCCTGAGCCTCACAAGTGTTAATACAGCATAAATAACACCTGTATCCATCTACCACCAAAATGGGCCCAGACTGATGCGACAGTTCATCCCAAAACAATCCATGGATCCACCATGAGGTGATTTTCCTGCTGTAAAGACATTTTCGTGGAGCTGTTGTCTCTGCACCCTCATTTCCTTTGCCTCTTGTCATTTGTTTTGTAAAAGCTGCCAAGACAAAGTCACATCTTAGATGTGCTCGTGAAGTTTGGAGAGCAATTAGTCCTTCAAGTTGTTGGTGTTGGATAGATGGGAGACTTTTCCAGAGGAGGACTCCAGGTGAGGAGTGAACTGAGCAGTGTTTGATCAGGTCCCTCAGTAGTCCTGACCAATACACAAGGATTCTGAACGTCCCAAATAATAAAGTTGGAGAAGACAGACTAAGAGGAACAGACAATATTTAGAATTTTTGTCACAATTGAAGCCAAAATTAATGAGATGTTTGAGACATTTTCCCTTCAAAAAAAAACATAGAAAAGACAGAATTTTATGTTCAGCTGCATGGAAAACACAACCGAGGGAGGCTGCTGACAACATGACTTTATCCAGTGTAATTTCAATCATCAGGTTACAGAAAACCAGGAATGCAATGAATTTTCATTTTTGCGTTTTTAAAGCAGCGTAAAATACCAAATAAAATACCAAATAAAACACTAAATAAACACTAAAGTATTTTTTACTGAATCAATTTTTCCTGCTGTTGCATACAGCCTGCTTTCCCTTTCTAATTCCAACCCTAACATCAAATAAACCGAGCAAATATTAGCCAGGCTTGTCTAATTTATCCTCATGTTTTGTGTGATTACAAGCCGTTGACTTGGTCATTTATATCTTGTGCCGAGATATCAACTGGTGCTGTCAGAAAATATTCCGTTCTCTGCTCCGTGCTCAAGCTGTTAATTAAATAATTTCAAGTTATTAATCAAAAAATTGTCAACAAAATCGTTTCCGGTGACCGGAGCCTGTTTTTATCCCCGTTGTTGAAGATTAAGAATCCAGAGTCCTCAAACTCAAGGACAAGGTACATTTAGGAATTATTGCCAAGGACATTATTCATTTAGGGCTGGGGGGTGGTATTTAAATGGAGTTCTTAAGGAAAAAAATCGTATTCCTCCAACAGCTCGTTTGGATATGGAGCTGACAGGGAAAAGGAACCAATTTAGGGGATTTCTGTGAGGTTTTGTTCGCCTGTCTTGCTTTTGTCAGTGTCACTGGAGCTGCTCATAGAGTCCCTGCAGTTTGACACCCACAGGAATACCAAAGCACCGCGAAATAACTGCGTGATGAGAGGAGGAATTTCAAAAATGTAAAATTAAAACTTTCTCTTGACCTTTTTTCTGTCCCACTGGTCTGTGAAGGGAGTGTGATAAGGAACTCCTGGGATTAAACAATGTCCCTCCTCTCCCTTCATTAGCCCTGTGCCGCTCCCCCTTTCTGTGTGAACACCCCAAATAGGAACAGATTGAATTTTGATCGTGTCTCACCAGGTCTGGGTTAATTCAGAACTGAATTAATAAATCGCCTGACCCTTAGGGGTATTAGACTTTGAACGACCGTTTAATATGAGTTAGAGAATGATTGTGGAATCATGGAGGCACATCCCGAGCTCATGGGAGGGGAGAGAGATCAATAGATTCCTTGAAACATCTCCCACCCTGTAAATGATAGAAGTAAATACCTGCATCTATATAGATATACAGATATATAAATATATAGATATATATAACTACTGTCCTGGAAATATGTGTGCATTTGTATTGCCTGTGTTTGGTCATTTTGAACAGGAAAAAAGGTTCAGTGCTGGAACATGGAATGCCAAAGTATTTGCTTTGACTGTCTCACGTAAGGATCGAAGAATTCCATGTATCACTCTCTGACTGCAGGACTGGGCTGTGAACTTGAGTGTGTGTTGCACATTTCCCAATTTAGTGCAAACCCCACCCAATCACACCAGAAAATGGCAGCACTTCCAAATATTTTCTCGAGGAGTGTGCTGGGACCCCCAGCAGCAGCGAGGCCGTGATCCCGCAGCCCGTGACTGCCGGGACACTGACAGGGAGGCCACGTCCAGCTCTTTCCACCTCTCTTCTTTCTGTTTCAGTTCCTCAGGCTTTGCACTGACTCGTCAGAGCTCAGTTTATCCTCATGAATCTCCGCTGCCCTGTGGCTCAGCCTGGGTTGTGCTGGTGTGACACGGATGGACCAGGGACTCCTCTGTGGAGCTTTGGCCACCTCAGCAGGAAAAAAAGGAGAGTGGAAGGGGAGTTTGGAGGTGATCTGAGTGCCCTGCTTGTGAGTGGGGTCCCCATCCTTTTCACTTGCCTGGAAAGAGCTGGAGGCTTCCCACGTCAAGCTGTTGGTGCTCCGGGTCAGGAGAAGGTGTCCCACAGTTCAGGTAATTCCCTGCCCAGACACTTCCCTTCTTCTCCCCGGTTTCTTTTTCTGGCTCACGCGGAGCAGGGAACACATTTCTCACTTCTCTCCCCCCACCCTTTCATTAAATACTATCTTTTCATTTTCCGGTGACATCGAAACCTGGACAGAGCCCCTGAGAACAGCCCATTTATGGAAAGGGAATCCAGAGCAGCCTGAACTGAGGCACACGGGAATAAGGACTTGGGCAGATGCAGGGATGGAAACTAATTTTAGTTATTCCATGGCAAGCTCATCACACTGTCAGTGTCACACTCCTCTTTATCTCCCGTATCGCGTCCAACAGTTCCCTCATGCCAGAGCCATCTCCTGACAGGGACCAGCGCGGGGCATTTTTGTAATAATTCCATCCCTGTATTTTGGAAAACCTCAAATCACATGCTGTGGTGGTTGCTAGAGAACATTCCCTTGGATCCCTCTGTGTGTGTGTGTCTGAGGTGCCCTGAGCAGCCTGGAACCGAAATCCTGCCCTCTCACAGCTCCTGGAAAGGATTTTGGGGTTGCCCAAAATTTTAAAAATTTTAAAATTTTGAATTTTTAAAATTTCTCATCAAACTGTGTTGCTGCTGTTTCAGCCTGAATGTTGAGATCAGACCCGAGGGCTGTGACAGGGTCTTACACCTCCTCACGCTGTGAATGAAAATCAGTGGGTGTTTTCAGGCAGATCTCGGTGGTTTTGAGCTCTGACTGACGTCACCGAAGTCGCTCCTTTCTCCCACTAAACACACCCTGTCCTTTGTTAACGCCCCATAACTGATGGGCACAGGTCCACGCGGGGCTGAGTGGTGGTTTGACTTTCTTTGGATTCTTCTCAAAGGTTTTAGCACAGGAAATCCAGGTTCCCTGTGGTCAGTAATGCGGGAGCAGGGTGGGATAAGACAGACTAGTATCCATTCAAATAATCAGATAAAAAAGAAAAAATAATTAGAAATATTTTTTCCACATTTAAAAAAAGTGTGATACATAATAACAATCTAAGTTAAAAATCCTAATTAAATGCTAAACTATGGATTGCTGAACCAAAATACACTTGAGTTTACACGTGGAAAAACTACATGTGACATAATTGACTGGGAAAAGTTGCTTTTTATTTCCTGAGGAACAATTCATGCCCAGAAAGTCCAGGAGGCAAACATTAATCGTTATTTAAGCAAACATGAATCCCTTTCCCCAGGCCAAGGCTCCACATCCCAGCCTGCTCTGAGGCGGGAGCAGGTGTCCTCCATCCCGAAAACCAGACTAAGGAAAGCTGAGGATGCTTCAAACGCACTTCACATTCCTTCCCCCCACTTCCTCTCGCCCCGAGGAGCATCACACCCTTTGGATCTCCCATATCCTCGACCTTGACACTTGGTGAAGCCCTGCCTCGCTTCCCGGCCTTTCAGCTCCTGCCTCACACATTCCTGCTCCAGCCGGGGCCCTCCCGCTGCCTCTCGACAGAAGGAGCCGTGGAAGTTGGGGGGTGCCCCAGATTAGAGGCTATTTTGGAGCCCCACAATCTCCAGGACTGACCCTTTCCCCACGTGAGCTGGTCGCGGGAGTGGCTGCGGAGCCGTGGCCACACACATGGGATGTTCCTGCCCTCCCTGCTGAGCCCTGGGAGCAGCAAAGGCTTCTCTTCACTCCCTGGGAGCAGCAAAGGCTTCTCTTGGCTCCGTGGAAGAAGCAAAGGCTTCTCTTGGCTCCTTGGGAGCAGGAAAAGCTTCTCTTTGCGCCCTGGGAGGACTTTTCTCCTCCAGTTCTTCGCGTGGCACAGCAATGGAGCGTGTCCAGCCTGTGGCACCACCTCGACCAAGTGAGAGATCCACCAGCCAAGAGCAGATTTCACTTTTCTCCTCAAGTTAATTAACGGCAGCGACCCAAACTGCTCCAGAATATCCCTGAATTTTCTGGAAAGCCACAATATCCAGAGATGGGCCTTTGATAAGGCTGCAGAGAATTCCTAGATAAACCTACACAGATATCCACCTGAAACCCACATAAATTAATCTTGCTAAGCCGAATATCTTATTGCTTCCAATGGGATCCCAATAACAGGGACCTTGATAATGCTCTTGGCTTCTATCGTCAGGTTCCCTATGTTCAGAAGGAGAAAAATTGAATAAAATGAGGATAAAATGTCATGGCAATGTCTGTCTCCATGGCATCAGCACTGCACATGATTGTCACAAAGTTATCTATTTTATTTATATATTTTATTGTCTTTTTTACTTATATATTTATTTTACATGTTTTTAGATGAAGTTAAAATGCCATGGTGATGTCTGGCTCCATGACGTCAACACCGCACGAGATTTTCACAAAGATACCCATTTTATTACATATTTTTAATTAGATATTCATTTTCTGTATTTTAAAATTAAGTTAAAATGCCTTGATAATGTCTGTCTCCATGACATAAACACTGCATGAGATTTTTACAAAGACAGTTATTTTCTTTCTCTATTTTGTTACACATATATCCTTATTAGAGATTTATTATCCATTTCATGTGTTTATATATTTTTTGAGATATATTTAATTGTATATTCAATATATTCAATTGTGTATTCAATATATTCAACTGTATATGCAATATATTCAATTGTATATTCAATTAATTGTAGTAAATTAATTGATTTAATATAACAAATGTCATTTAATAATTTATTATATTAAATGGATATTTGATGTAAAAAAATAGAGTATTCACTTAAACCAGGCATGACTTGAATCTGGTTCTAATTGTGAGATTTATGGTCATTTGTGCCAGTGCTGGATTTGGGGCTCATGAAGAAGGAAGAAAGTCGCAGGGATGGCGTAACAAATCAAGGGACATGCTTAGACAAAAAGCAGAGTCCAGAAAGCCCAGCAGGTCAGTGGTTTAGTCTTTGGGCAAAGTTCTTAGTGCTCGGAAGGAAAAACTCTTCAGCACGAGCAGAAATTCCTCTTTATCTCGAGTGCCGAACCCCGCGGGGAGCCGAGCTCCGGCCGTGCTGCCACAACAAGGGCGCTCTGGAAAAGCCCGGGAGAAACAGGCAGACTAAAGTGAACAATTAATATGAACCAGACCAATTTTTGCATTAAAATGCTCACGTTTTGTGGGAGTTTGCTCGCTCCCGCCAAATTTTAGCGCCACGTTTTTGCGAAATCATTTGGTTGCCGAATCATTTCCTGGTTCCCCACATTGTGTGTCTGAGCTGTTTGAATTGAGGTGAAATCAGAGTCGTCCGCTGGCCTTTGTGTGCTTTTAAAAAATTTTTCATCTGCAGTGGTGGGACTATTTGAAGGATAATCTGTAACTTGACAGGTCCCATTTATGAGGCTAAAAAGGAAGTAAAGATTTTCTGAATAATTTGCAGATACTCCAGTCATGGAAGAGCTCAAGTTGGAAGGAGCCCACAAGGATCATCAAGTCCAACTCCCTGCTCCTTGCAGGGTGTCATTCTCCTCACTCATCTGCTGCTCAGCATCCAGGCCCTCGTCACTCTGGTGTTGTGGTAGAACTGGGAGATCTTCTCCCACCCATTGTGCTGGACAAGCCCAGAACAGATCGTTTCCCAAGGAAATTCCTTTGTAAGCATAACACAAAGACTCTAAAATGGTCTTGAAAACGGCAGGGTCGGTGTTGGTGCGAAACACACATGTTTGGATAGAGGCTCTACGGAATTTACGTTCTCACTTGGAATCTGTGCGGAGGAAAGCCGTTCACACACGGCAGAGGAAGTCGGCTACCACGAGGGAGAGAGAAAGGGCAGTTCCTCTCCGAGGAGAAACTTGTCCTATCTGTGAGTGTCCCGCGCAGAATGTTTACAAAACGCTCATTAAGGGAGAGGGGATGGCGAGATAGCAACAAATCTGGTGAGCAGCTCCCGCTGGCCGAGATAAGGGAGGCAAGGCGGCCATGGAAGAGAGCAAGTCATATCCAATTACCGGGCCCCGGTCTTGGGGAGGGGGAAGGGAGAGACAGACAGGACGGATCACAAGTTTCAAGACAAGAGCTTCCAAACTTGTCATCTCTGTGTGACACAAGCCGTGTACAACCCAGGGGATAAAACCGCCACTTAGCCCACACGAGAGGCAGAGCTCGTCGAGGGCGGGTGGAGGCTCGAGCGAAGCCATGGATTCCATAGTGCTCCGGCTGTGGGCTCTCCTCTCCCTCCTGGTTCACTTTGCCTCTTGCAGTCCCATCCTGAGCTTGGAGCACTCTTCCTTGGAGGAAGACAGGCCTCTTTTCGATGAGATTCTCTCTGAGCAGGATGGGGTTGATCTCAACACGCTGCTCCAGAACATTAGAAAGACATTGAACCTCTCTGACATTCCCCTGCACGAGTCGGCCAAGGTGGACCCTCCAGAGTACATGCTAGAGCTCTACAACAGGTTTGCTACCGATAGGACGTCGATGCCTTCTGCAAATATCATTAGGAGCTTCAAAAATGAAGGTAAGAGCTGTGCATCTCTGGGAGAAGTGAATAGAAATGAGCGTCCTTAGAGTCAGAGTGAAATGTCCTGACCGGTCGCGGAGCACGAATTGAGCTGGGGAAAAAGGCCTTTAGCTGAGGACGACCTTGGAAATCAGCAGCTGAGACTGAGTGTGCCAGGGCTGCCCAGATCCCACTTCTCGTGGGACAGATCCCTTGTCCTTTGCTCTGGAGACTGCAAAGTTTTGGGGGAAAATATGCCTTTAATGTTTGAGCAGCACCAAGTGTAATTTTGGTGCACCATTTTCTTTATTCCCGTAATGACTCACATCATTTGGAATTGGCTGATTGAATTTTCAAATGGATGTCTTAAGTAACACGTGAAATTAAGGCAAGAGACGTTATTAGCACACTGTTCAAAATGCAGTATTTTTGTATTATGAGCTTAACCAAAACCAGTTTTCTGTCAATACCCTCTCACTATTGATCCTCATATTTGTAGTGTTTTCTTCCTTTGGCATCAGAGCAGCAAACACAGAGAATGATATGAAGCAGAGTGGTGGATAATCTTTAAGTTTTCCTCTGGAGAACAAAAGTATTTCCTAATAAAAGCAAACAAACAAAATCTGAAGGAGCCCTAATTAGGTCTTTTCCCTGTGTTTTTCCTTCATCATTCCTTCCTAGTTCAACGAGGACAAGATAATTCTTCAGCACTAACACCAACACAGGTCTTATGTTAAAAATGTTCTTAACTAAACATGCAGTCAGTGTTTGTGTCCTGAAAATCTGTGTGACTAAGATCCACCCATTTCATGCTAAACAGCTCTTTCGATAGAGAAATTAATTATTTATAAGATCATTAGAAACAGGCCATGACTTTTTTTTTTTTATTCACCTGCCTGCTGAAAATTGGCAGTAAGGTAATTATTTCATGATTATCCATTAAATCCTTTATTATGGAAATATAACATGGCTGGAGTTAACTCTTTGTTTTAACCCACAGGCCATAATGTTGTAAATTGGACACTATTCTTAATACTGAATAATAGTCTTAAAGGAATTTTATCTTTTCCTATGGACTTCAAATCTCCTTCCTGACCCTCCTAGGGGTGTACTGGGAACAACAGGAGATCTTATGGATCCATGGACCCTATGGACGTTCTAGTCAACAAGCAAAGTCACGTCCTGGCTTAGAAAGGAACATCTGTCCTGCCTTGCTGACTCTCAGACAGTTTCTTACATTTAATGTGGCTTTTTTCTGCCTCCTGGTGAATTCCTTGGGCTCATCTTCCACGTGGGCAGGTGGCGTTTCTCCACCCCCGCTTTATTTGTCAGCACTGCAGCCTTGTTTTAGCACTTTAGGGTCCAGGAAACCCCAAAGATTCTTTCCAGTGTGGAGATTATTTCTCTGCTTGGATAACATTGTCTTTAGCTCGCAGTCTGCTCCTTCCCTCTGCTCTGCACAGTGTTTTCACCTCCCTCTTTATCAACTGACAGGGTGGGAAATGGAAGCAGAATCACCCCTCATTTTTTTAATAAGTGAACAGACAAAAGAGCAGAATGGAAAAGAAAAAGGCAGGTGTCTCAAAACTGGAATTAAGCAGGACTAGTCACATGCTAAAATTAATTAACTGCTTGTCTAAGTGCGCTGGTGGAGCTTTATCAGTATCATTTTTCCACTAGCATATGAAAAATGGAGAAGTCAGAGATGAAGAGAGTAACGGGTCACAGAGAGATTGCCTTTGCAGGAATTACACTCATGGTCTCTATGTCCTAATCTGTCTTCTGGGTTCTGAGTAGGCAGCGAATCCCCCCTTGGGAGCTGATCCCTGACAAAGCATTTTGTCTGTGTCTAACCAAACACAGACAGGACGGGCAGATTTTGTACTTCTGACATGTTTTATTAACTAAAGCTGCCAGAAGGGCCTGGCTGAGGGCAGATCTTTGCTCCCACAAAGCCCACTGGGTCTGTGGCATGCAAGTCACACTGAGTGTTCACCACCTGCTCTGCTCAAGCTGGAGCCTTTACATCTTCCAAAGAAACCTCTCCTCCCTCAGTGCCCGGCCTTTGCAGTGTCTGAGCAGCAGGGAATGCTTGTTAGCTCAGAAACACTGAGAGACACAGATTCTCGAAAACACAACTTATCCCTTCCCCATTTCATGTTCATTTCCTTCTTCCCTGCCTCCAAGGGAAGATTTTTCTCATTTATTAAATACGTAGTTGTTGTCCAAAAACCTACGAGTGGTTTTTATTTCACTCTTAGGCCACACATTTTTAACATGGCAAAGAAGTCCCTGGAAGGGCTGGGGATAGGAGAATCTCTAAACCCAGGTTTATGGTCTGTACCATGTCTGGGATCCTGCTGTCCTTTGACACCTAAAATAAAGTCAGCCTTGTTTCCAAGTACAGTCCTGGGAAGTGCCGGAAAACCACTTTCCTGGAGCTGTTCAACTCAACCCAAGCGATGCAAAAACTGTCAAATGAACTCCAGTGCTTGTGTTGCTGGATGTGTTGACCCTTCTGAAATACTCAATCTTTGTCGTTTCCAGACCTGGATTCCCACCCTAGCGGTGTCACAGGGATTCGGAAATACCCTCTTCTGTTCAACGTCTCCATCCCTCACCACGAAGAGATCATCATGGCAGAGCTCAGGCTCTACACGCTGGTGGAGCGCGACCAGATGCTCTACGACGGGCTCGACCGGAAGGTCACTATTGTTGAAGTGATGGAAAACACGGGGGTTGGAGAAGAGAGAAAGACGGTGGCCTTGGCCTCCAGGCAGATCTATGGCACAAGCAGCGAGTGGGAGAGCTTTGAGGTCACCGAGGCCATCCGGCGCTGGAGAAGGGCAGGGCTGACCACGCACCGGCTGGAAGTTCACATCGAGAGCAGGGAAGGGGAGGAGCAGAACGGGGAGGGGAAACTCGACATCGACATCAACTCTGAGGCCAAGCACGTGCCCCTCCTGGTTGTGTACTCCGACGACCAAAGCAACGACAAGAAGGAGGAGAAGGAAGAGCTGAACGAGATGATAGACCACGAGCAGCTCGTGGACCTGGAGCAGCTGGAGGTTGGCAACTTCCACAACCAGCCTGGGGAAGAGGCGCTGCTCCAGATGCGCTCCAACATCATCTACGACTCCACCGCCCGGATCCGCAGGAACGCCAAAGGAAACTACTGCAAAAAGACCCCGCTCTACATCGATTTCAAGGAGATTGGCTGGGATTCCTGGATCATCGCCCCGGCGGGATACGAAGCCTACGAGTGCCACGGAGTGTGCACCTACCCTTTGACAGAGCACGTCACGCCGACCAAGCACGCCATAGTCAAGACTTTGGTTCACCTGAAGAACCCCCAGAAAGCCTCCAAGGCCTGCTGTGTGCCCACCAAACTCGACCCCATCTCTATTCTCTACCTGGATGCAGGGGTGGTCACCTACAAGTTCAAATACGAGGGCATGGTGGTCTCAGAGTGTGGCTGCAGATAGTAGGAGGGAAGGCACAGCCAGGGGAGGGCACAGGGGGAGTATTTAATGATTCAGTCTGTAAATTTGTACATTTGGGATTTGCTATTTAATGAGGTTATTTAATGAGGCGTGTACAGATACTTGTGTGTTTCCTGTCCCGGGGAATGGGCAAGTCGTACAAGCGCAGGGATTGTATATTTTGTTCCATTGCTTCCTTCTTGCTGTTCTTCACTGTCCAAGTTAAGCCCCTCCTCCTAGCAGATCACGGAGCAGATCACTGGATTGTTTGGGAGGGCTCTTTGTGCCAAAGGGGCACATTCAAATTCACAGAAATAAAGGCATATTTTTGTACATTCTCAGTGTTGATTGGCCTCTACAGGGATTTCCAGAGCTGGCAAAGATAGGTGAGCTATGGGAAATCACACCTAAATTGTTCACTTTGCTGTAAAATCTTTAACAATATCTTTACATGTTTCATTCTTTTAAACTGATCTCTGTAGTTCTGAAGTCCTGATAATTTTCAAGCTCCTGAATCACTAAGGCTCTACAGGACGTTAAACATTTTTCCTTTTTTTCTCAATCCTTTCCTTATTCTTTCCCTGTTTCAGTTAATTAGCAGGCATGATTTGGCATGACATGGCAGAAGGGAACCATTCCCCTTCCCACCTTTCTGAGGAAAGCAAAGGGCCCGGGAGCAGTGTCAGGTGAGGGCCACGGCAAGAAATAATGAACCCTTTGAAGGGTTATTACAAAACCACTCTGTGTAAGGCAGCTCTGGCTTTGCTGTGTTGACTCTCAAGGGCCAGGGCTTGGAGTGGCAGAAAATCTTCTGAATCGTTGAAATTGCGCCAGCTAAAATTGCCCTTGAAATTTATCCCAGCTAAGAACCAGTCCAGTAAATTCCAGATGACACAGCCACATAGTGCCACGCAAATGTCCAAGCAGAGCTGCATCGAGTCTGCACAGAGCAGGGCAGAACAGTGAGACAGAGAGGATCTTCCCTTTATGTGAGTGCTGAAGTTGTCAATTCATAAAGATAAAGATATTGCCCCCCCTCCCCAGTCTATAGAGGAGGAGTCACATGCCATGTTTCCGCCACTCCTCTGCAACAAATCCCGGTGATAACGAGGTGTCGGGAGTTGAGAAACAATAGACCCGTCACTTTATTTATACTAAGCTGCAAATTTGTCAAATTCTTGGGAAAGTGTAAGTGATGTTGACTCATTTAGCCCCTACCAGAGCCTACTGTACTGCCCCTGCATCTGTTTTACACTTTTAAGGGAAAGTTATCTTCCCTGGCATTGATAAGGGTCTTCGAGAAAGAATCACTCCAACACTTCATGGGAATGAACACCAAAGACTTGATCACGCACCAACTAAACTCAATTTCACCTCCTTTCACACATACTCTTCTGTGCTTCCCATAATTTATTGACCTATTTATTGACTGCCTGCCTTTGTAATATAATGTAGAATACAGAATGTTTTATTTTTGTGCTTGTGTGTAATACCACTTGGATAAAACCTTGTACTGATCCTGTTTGACATGGAATCTCTCTGTTGAGTTGTGCTGCACAGGGGTTGGGGGTGCTGACTTTTTTCCCTCCTCCCAGATCCTGCTAAATCCCACATTCCCCAGTTCCCTCCCTTCTTTCCGGAGCCATTCCCTCCCTGCAGTGGTTTCAGGAGCGTTCTGGATCACATACGGTCTTGTCCAACGTATGCCTCCTCTTGCGGGGGTATCATGGCTTTAAGTGCTCAGCTGTGTAGTTTATTGTAGAGTTATGCAGTCTCCACTCGTGCTGCCTGTTTCCAGATAGTTATATTGCTTTAGTCCTCCCCCTGAGAGTGACTGACACTGCTCCCAGACCTTTCCTCCGAGCCGCTCTGCAGCCTGTGGTTGATGGCACGTTGAAGGAATTCGCGGGAGGTGTGATATTCGCTCTGCTGACATGAACTGGAGCAGCCAACGGTTGAAGTGTGACCACACAGACCCTTTCAAAACTATCCATGATTCTTATGAAGCCATTTGCCAAGACAAGCCATTCACCTTGTTAGGAGTGATAATCCAGCATTAGGGAGATAATCCGACATTTGCTTTTATCGTCTCTTTTCCGCGACTGGTCCCGTGGCAGTGATTTGCTTTTTGCGCCACTGTCCTCTCCTAACAGCACCACCATCTCTGGGCAGGGTGTAAGAAGTGCCTTAAAAATAATGTGCAACCCACTGTAATTGCCCGTAATCACTATAAATTCTCAAGCAGCAAAGGCTGGAAGAGCCTTCACATTTCTCCTGTCAGAGATTGGGGTGTTACAGCACAAAGCAAACAGGGGCAGCAGGTCATTTTATCACAGTCAACCTGCACGTGTGAGCTTCCACAAGATGAGTAAAAAATATCAATAAATAGCGATGGTTTTTCTTCAGAATCAGGGACTGGCCAGTCTGTTGATACGAGGAACTTTTCTTTATAAAGGAACTGCTGGTGGAGGAGCATTTCAGCAGAGGTTGTGGGCAAAGAGGCATGAGCTCATTGGGCTGTTTGGGGGGAAAAATGAACATCTCTTGAATCCTTCAGCTGTGCCTGTGCTGCTCCTAACCTGAGGATGGTGATTCATTTATGATGTGTGTCTCTTAGGATCTGCCTTAAGAGCAAAACTGCACCTTAGGTTTCACCTTTGAATATAACAATGCAAAGGCATTTGCTGGATGCTCAGGCACTTGATGGCAGAGATTAGACAAATCAGCACCAAAAACTGGGAGCAGTTATTTTATAGGGCCTTCCCTAAGTAGCAAATTGAGGCTGTTTCTGCAAGCTCAGAAGTGCTTGGCTTTAAATGCCCCTGTCCAAATAGACACGACACTCACAAATAACATGGTGAGTGTGTGACAAGAGCCAGGGCTGAGCTGGGAGTGCTGGTAATGTCAGGAATCCCTGGAAAAATGTTCCAAGTCCCTGAAAAAAATATTTCACTGCGTGTTTTCCTCTTCTTTGTTTCTTTAGCCCTTCCATCCACTTGATGATCCTTGTGGGTCCCTTCCAACTCAGAATATTCCGTGAATCTGTGAATCCACCCACCCACATTGGTACTGTGACTTCTGTTTCAGAAAGATTTTATTCGTCCCATTAAATACTGGCGTGCGTTGATTTTCCTTTCATTTCTGAACCTCCCCAAAACCAAGGCCACTTAGGAAAAATCATCTCCCAAAGTCACCATCCTCCAAAGCAGGGTCAGAATTTATTCCCAACTTCTCCTCCCAAGCTCCAGCTACTGCGCTGCCTTTCTTAGACTCAGAGAGCAAAGCAAACCAGAGCCACCAGAAGCGTAGAAATACACACCAAGCAATTTTTGACAGCTCTGGTTGCCTGTGTTACCCATAGCACCATGGGAGAGGTGCAGGTTGGTGTGGTCTGTGAAAACACGCTGAGCCAAACCCCTGCAAAACCCGTTCATTTTTGGGGGGGGCGGGGAGGAAAAAAAATCACCCCAAAATAAAACAGGAAGATTTCCTGGCACTTGAACATCTGCTTCAAACGTTTGAAAAACTACAGCCCAGTGTTAATTTAAACTTCCTTATAACCCGGTTCAACATTTGGAGTGCAAACACGGTTAATAGGATAGGAACCGGGGTGGTGGTGCTTTGCTTTCTATATTGGGAAACAAAACCAGAACAAAACCAGCTTGAGATAGAGCTTTTGTTTATATTGCTGACCCATCTGTCTTCATTAATGCACTATTTACAGGAAAAGCTAAAAAATTAGCTTCTGCTCCTTCTTCAATTGCAGCAGCAACAAATAAAAGGCTGAAATGGTTCTTTTGCCCTTGACTAAAAATGGAAATCCTTATCAGCACCACTTGGGAGAAGAGGTTTATTATATGGAGTGGATTATTGCGGAATATTAACGCTGGGACCGGGGATTTTGGCCAGAGCTGTGGATTTCACAGGCAATGAAATTATTTTATTATCTTTGGGCTGGAGGCCCTCTTCTTGCTCCAAACTCCTGCTTTGAAGCTGAAAGGAGAAATGTGATGCATTTTCCTCCCCAATCGACCCACTCAGGGTAATGGTGCGATTTCCCAGGGTGTGAAACAGGAGAGATTTGAGGGAGAGCCCTGGAATGGTCCAGGAATCACCCAAGGTGCGTCCGCCACTGACGCTGGACGAGGAGAGGCAGGGGGTGACACCCCTTTCTCTTATCAAACCCGGGGCTCCCACGCGACAGGCAGGGACACTCACCACTCCTTTAAGTGCATTTTTTAAATAAACGGTGGAAATAGGAGGGACAAAAGCCACCAACATGTCTGCAATAAAGGAAACTATACCAGAGGAATGGATTTCTGTGGCAGAGAGGAAACCTTCCTGAAAAAAAAAAAGGGGTGGAGGGGTCCCTAACTCCAAATATATTAAATTTTCTGTGGTGGCCAGCACAGACTGTGGTTTATTTTAGATGGGCAGCTGCAGGCCCATTAATTCAATATTAACCTTTCCCAGGGACTGCTGTCACTCGTGTCTGCAGAGGCTTCAGGTTGAGGGGCTGCTCGTTGCAGCTCTAGAGCTCCCCAAACAATGTCCTTCAGCCCCGTGTGACTGAGGCTGTCCAGGCTGAGAGCCTCGGGGGGTGTTGAAAATCTATGTGTCGAGTTAAGTGAGAAGGTTTAAATACAGGGTGGTCTCTGAACTCAAGTACAGTAGCTGACTAGCAACAGGGGCTAAACAACAGCCCAGCCTCCCAGAGCTCAGGTTTATGTTGGCTTTGCTGTAGCAACTCCTTATCTCCCCGGAGATTAGAGCAGCTCACATCAGTTGTTGTGAGATTTGGTGGAATCCGTTTCCTGAGCTGTCACCGCTGGTTAATCGGGCAGAGTCGAAATGAGAAGTTTGGGGGAGTGGGAAAGCAAAGCTGCAGAGCCGATCGTGCTCTGTTTGCTTTTGTCATCACCGGGTTTTATGTTATTTGCGAGTTTTGGGCCAAAATTAATTCGGGTTAAATGGTTTTAGGTTGGATACATGGGAGAAATTCTTCCCTGGGAGGGTGGGGAGGCCCTGGCAGAGGTTTCCCAGAGAGGCTGTGGCTGCCCCATCCCTGGGATTGTCCAAGGAGCAACCTGGCCTAATGGACCACCACCCATGGCAGGGGGTGGAAAAAGATGGGTTTTAAGGTCCTTTCCAAGCCAAACCATTCCATGATTCCACAATTCCATGATTTTAGATGCCCAGCTGCAGATCCTGACCCAGAGGTCCAGCCTGACACATGGCCCAGCTGAGCAAGGAGAGCAAATATTGTACTGTAGGAACAATGAGCCGCTTTACCATTTCAACCAGCACTGGGAACTGGGTGCACCAGTCACTGCTCGCTGTCCTTGCTCCTCCCCAGGCCTGCACTCTGCAATCCCAGCCTGAATTCCCCAGGGGTTAAAACGACAGTGGGGATCCACAGGAAACGGAGAGATTTGGAAAATTTGGAGGCTCGTGGGCTACTGCAACTGTTGAAAGAATTGAGGTGATTTGGTTTTCACTTCCTGCAGTTGGTTACTGCTGAGGGGGACACAAAACAGTGACATCGCGCACGTACAACCTGCTGTCCAAAATTTCCCACAGAGCTTTGTGCCAATATCGAAGTTATCCTGTCGGGGAAATCCGGCTCCTTTCATCCACAATCACTTTCCTTGATGAGCTCACTCCCCTTCCCTTGGGATTTCTCCAGCCCCCACCATTCCTTGCTCTTTCACGCTTCTCTGCCCACGGACAACACAGACCAGCTGCAAATTTGGCCCAATAATATTGATTGCCTGTCTTGTGCTTCCTCTGTGCACCCTAATTAGTGGGTTTGAGATAAGCCCCCCCTCCCGTGCCCTGAGCAGGAGTTAATGGCAGAGGAGCAGCCCATGGGCAAACGTCCTTCCTGAGGGGCTGCCACCCGCCGCCTCCCTGACACTGCTCAGGGCACTGCCTGCAGCACTAATGAGCTCCAGAGCAGGCAAACTGTTTAGACAAGGGCCTCAGGGAGCTCCCCAGAGCTGTGTTAACCCCTGCTCTGGCTGCAAGAGAGAGGAGCAACTTCTAGGACAGAGCTCGGTGAAGCCAGGCCCTGCCTCGCGCTGTGGGCGGCCCACGCGGAAACGCAACATTCCCAATGACACCTCTGGGAATGAATAACTGCACCTTTCTCTGCACTCCCCAGCTGTTCTTCTGTCAATAACCGTCCTCCTTCTGCGTCATTCTTCTCTGGGAAGTGTCTTCTCAGGAATCAGTGTCCTCACCACCGACGGCAGCGTTGCCAACACTTCTGGCCTCGAACCTCCAGCCCAAAGAGAATAAAACAAAGGGCACCTGGCAAGCCCAGAGACCAAGTTATTATAAAAAATATTTATGGATTGGGTTTATTTATTTATGGGTTGGGATTCAGGACTCCCAAGTCTTGGTCTGGCTCTGCCTCATGTGGGCCTTACAAACATTTTCAAAGGCTTCGTCACTTCAGCGTCGGCTTTTGGAAGGCAAAAATCTGTGACCCCGGTGGCTTGACCTTCACGGGGACAGAAGGCTGAGTTGGTTTGGTTTGAATGGTGAGTGCTGAGCACATTTGGGTTGAACAAGGAATGCTGAGCTCTCTGCTGCAGACTCTGGTGGAGGGTCACCTCCGTGGGCTCCTTGCCCTGGTGTTGGAGCTGCAGGAGGGTGAGGAGGTCAGGCAGGGGAAGCACCTCAGCCCAACACCAGTGTGCTAAAAGGCCCTGCAGATCCAAACCACATTAAAGCTCCATCTCCCCGTTTGATGGGATGCGAGAGCCCTTTGCCCCGGCCGCTGTTCCTGCCTGCGATTCCTTGGCAGCAAATGGACAAATGGAACAAAGACCCCGCTACAATTTTATTTTTAAAGCCGTCCTGCTTGCCATCATCAGGGAGCGCTGATGTCTGAGTGAGCACAAGCAGGTCAGAGTGGATGACAGCAATTTAATCTGATGATGCCTTTCCATACCTTCTTGTGCTATCCTTGACCCCGAGCCAATGCCCTTCCGCTGCCAGCTGGGGGAGAGATCCTGTCTTGTGGAGCTAACGAGCTTCTAAATGTGTATCCCAGGTCTCCTGAAAACAGATTTAATCCCCATTTCAGCCTTTGAACAGCTTTCTTTACGCTGGGTAGGAGGAAGGTAGTGAGGGAGCAGGATGCTCCCACTGCCCCAGTGGAAACATCCCTTCCCAGGGCGTGAGCAACACTCCAGTTTCCAGTGGACATTTTGACCTTTCACTCCTCAGCGCTGTTGTGTTGGGAACAACTGTCCTTGGGGTGCTTGGCTGACCTCCTGACTCCTTTTGGAATGGCATTTCCATAGAGCTCAGCACTTAAAATGAGAGTTTCAGTGGCATCTGAAATGTGGATGCCTGTGAAGGGGACACTTAGCAGCGCCCAAAAATCCATCCCCTGAGCCCCAGGAGAGAACACACAGGGTGAAGGTGTCACTGAAAAGACTTAAAATCCCCTCTGACCCTCAGGATTGAGTGTGGATCTCATCCAGAGCACGTGGAGGGCAAGGGCAGCCTCTTGGGCTGGATGGCAGCCTGTGCCAGCCTTTATCAGAGAGATGAGGAAGGAAACCAGGCAACACTGTGGGGGAAAGGAAAGATTTGCCTCTCACATGCTCAGAAAGCAGGTGCCAAGCTGATGCTTATCCTCATTTCGTTAATAAGAGGTCAAATCCTGGCCCCTTCCCCCCCCACCACCAGCTGGTTTGGAAAGGCACTTGGAAACAGTTCCCTGGATGCAGCAAACATTTGGGGCAGCTGGTGAGATTCCTGTTCCCCTGTTCCCCTCCCTGTTATCGGGGCGTTGTGTGAAGGGGGCCGAGACATCCCAGCGTGGTTTTACAGGTGATAAAGCAAATTTTCACAGGCCACACCAGCGGCTGCTGACGGTGCCGGGAGCGTCGGTGGCCTGAGCTGGGCAGGTGTCACCAGGGTCCTCTGGGCATGGCGACACCTCTTGGACGGGGCTCCTTGTAAAGCTGGATCACAGAATCACATCCTGAGCGGGAAGGGACCCGTAAGGATCCTCAGTCCTGCACAGGCCCATCCCTAAAATTCTCATCCTGGCCCTGAGAGGATCATCCGAACCCTCCCGGAGCTCCGGCAGCCTTGGGGCTGTGCCCACTGCCCTGGGGAGCCTGGGCACTGCCCAGCCACCCTCTGGGGGAAGAACTTCTTCCTAATATCCGACCTAAACCACTCCTGACACAGCTTCAGGCTCAGGGCTGAACAGGACACCTATTTCCTTCCCACCCTTGGCTGGTTGAGCTCGGTGGATTCTCTGGTGTTTGCTAAAGGTTGAGCACACCCTGCAGTCCTGCAGCGGCAGCACCACTGAGGTCCCTGCTCTGCCCCACGGGCAGGAAAATCACACCCAGATTCACACCTCTGCATTTGGCTGAAGTCAGAAACCTTATTTCTGAAGAAACCCGATTCCCAGTTAACCCCGGGGAATGACCTGCTGAGAAAACTCCTGCGAATAAAAAAATCACTCGAAGGGCGAACTGCTCTTGGTGGGACCATGTGTGTGGTGAGCTTTTGGCAACAGGAATTTCCCAAGGGAGAAGCTGCCCCGGCTGGAGCCTCCATGAAAGTGTTGGGGCATCTTTCAGCTCAAGCAGCTCAGAATTCCTAAACTTGCAGGTTTTTCAGGCTGGAATAGATGAGGATTTTCTCCAAGCAAGTGCTTATCTGGACAATTCTCACCCTTGCTACCCTGGCTGCTTCCATGCTCCCTGGAGTTACCAGGATGCGCCTTTTTCCCAGGTTATTTTTCCTCCAAGCCAGTTTGACCCTGTGCCGCAGCAAGGTGGCAGGAAAACACAGGGAGAGTGGGACTGTGGGACCGTGGGACTGCTCCCTGGGTTTGGGACACTGTTTTTCTCCTCTCCTGGGCGAGCAATTGCCCACGCACTCGATTTGGTGGTATTTTCTCCTTAGGAGCAGCCTGGTTTGGGGGGTGTCTCTCAGCTCCCACGTAAGAAGGGATGGATTGCATCACTCTGGAATTGCTGGGGAGAACAACATGTTCTCACTGCTCCTGGGGTTTGGATAATCCCCCCTCAGCAATGGCCGGACACTTCCCGCACGTCCACCTCGCCTCCCACAACTTGCTCCTCTGAGCGGTGGCCAGGCTAAAAAAGGAAAGTTTCTCTCATGCCAAAAATGCAACTTCGATAAATACGAGGGGCTAAGTCAGAATAAGTGTGGCTGGCTCGGGATCCAAAGAGAATCATGTGGGAAGGGTCATTTTATTTTCTTGCCTCTCACGCCTGAAAAATCCTTGGATACAACGAGGTGAATTCCTGCAGGAACACAGGAAATACCTGGGAAGAGCTCAACAGGTTTTCTGCTCTGACACAAATAACCCCGGGCAAGGAGAAGACTGAAATACCAATTTACAAGGTGTCATGTTTTCATTCCATAATGCGTGATTTAAGAGCTTTAGATGCACTGAGATCCGTGGTTTAATCATTCTGATTTGGAAACTTGTATCACAATTAAGAGAAGAGGGAAACCCTCGGTCTAATTCCTGGGTTATCACTTTGGTGATGCCCTTGTGCCCTCAGGCAGTGCAGTGTGAGGGTTAAGAGGGTGAAAAAATGTGCTTTTTTTTGGCAGTTTCCAAGGCCACAGTGGCGAGGACAGGGTTGGAAAGGGTCTTTCTACAGGATTTATTCTTTACTGTAGACAGTGTGTTGTGCTTTCATATGACAGTAGTGGCTACACACTCTCAAGGGGATCCAGAATCAAAGCCCAAATCCTGCTGGGCTGAAAAGCCACCAAAAAACCCGCCATGATTTTATATTGCCCCTTGCAGCTCAGAGGAGCAGCACCCTCTGCTCCAGGAGCAGGAGAGGCTGCTGCTGCTCCTTCCCCAAAGCGCTCCTGGCTTGGCTGCACTAAAAGAGAGAGGAAGGAAATGTAGAGATGGCACATCAGCCTCAGCTTCCAGGGAGCTGTGGAAGTGCATCAAATCCACAGTGGGGTTGGGGCAGTGCCAGCAGTCAGGGGCGGCCCTGAGCTGAGCACCCTCAGGGATGGAAAGGATGCGGTTTCACAGCTCTGCCATGGGCATATCCACGGTTCTCTGTCTCTGGAAAAAGCTCAATTTTCTTTTAAATACAAAAAGGAAACCCTCTTCATCTTACAGCGACCAACTCACGAGATGCCCTGTAACTCTCCGAGGCTCTTCCTCCCTCCAGGCACTGAGGAATTCTCAGCCCACCTGACCCCTATTGGAAAGTCCATCTCTTGAAGATGACCTCTGTAAACACTGCAAATGTTAATGGGTGGAATATCTTCAAAGGAGCCACTCTGAGCTTCAGAAGCAGCAGCCACGAGGCCGTTTGGCCTCTCCGCAGCGGAAGCGCAGGAATGCAGTTTATACTAAAATAACGTGCACTTGTCCCAGTCGTGGGGGTTTCTGAGCCTCAGCCAAGCCTTTGCACGTCATTACAATCTGCTGTGAAGGAATCATTTGCCTCCTCACACTTTTGATCTCTGCAGAAAGGAGCGCGTGGCATTTCCAGCCCAGATGTTCGCGACGTTGTCCCTACGCCCAACGGAGGAGTTTCTCCCTCATGACTCCCGAGCCTCACGCTTTCAAGTTTCTTGCAAAGGTGAAATATAAAATTAACACTGAAACAGCTCTGTCGAGGTCATCTGAAATCACAGGACAGAACTGTGAATGGGAGCAGCTGCTCTGAAATGGTGGCAAGACACTTTGGAAACCTCTTGATTTGGGCGTTGGAAGTCGTGGGTCCCATGTTGGGGACTTTGAGTTGCAGCCCCGGGGGTGTACTGCTGGAACGACTTCCTGGCAGGGGTGGGAACAAGCAGAGAAGGTCACAAAGAGCCACAGTGAGTCCTCTGGGTCAAGTTTGTCTCTGCACTTACAGCAGCAAGTGCTGAGGAGAGCCTTGACACCATTGTCGGGGTGCAAACACACCTTTCCACCCGCTGGCTGAGGAAATCCTGTTCTGTGCTGTAGAAACCATGAGAAACCAAAGCAGGGGCAGTAAATAAACCCAGTTCTGCCATCCTTTGACAGCTGTCCATCAGGGGAAATGCAGAAACCCCGTTTTCTGTGCTGGGAAAGTCGCTGATGGAATCCCTGTGCTCAGAACGCTCCGAGTAGGAAAGTGCTCTCCAAAGCTTTGTGGGCTGGATTTCTGTGCACATGGCAACAGCGACTTGAAATAACTGAAGAGCCACTGAACTGAGGAGGTTTCTGTGATATTGTGATTTTCCAGCTGGAGCCCAGCAGGAGATGCTGTGGGAGGTCTCTGATGGTCCTGAGGGGCTGTCTGGGCTCGTCCTGCTCTATAAGAGCAATAACCAGCTGTGGGATTCACGTGAACGCCTCAGCCAAGGTGCTGGAGTGTTTGTAACTCACCATCCAAGCAATGGGGCTCCTCTGTCTCCCTGGATCCAGGATTTATGGGTGTTTTGCACGGTGGGGATCCCCAGCAAGGAGCCAGGAGCCTGGAGGAGGGATTTGGTTTCGTAAAGGCACGAATGTGTCCATCGCCCCAGCTCCCGAGTGCGAGACATCCCGACTGAGCAGCAGAAAGTATTGGCCTGTCCTCCAGGGAACTCGAGAGGCTGAAAGAGGAGTTGAGATAAAAACACCAAGAAAAAAAGCTAAAGGATATTTTTTAAAGTTCCTGTCTCAGAGCATAAACCAGCCTCTGACCTCTGGACTCCTGCCTCCACACGGGCCCCTGGTTGGGTAGTAGGACACTGGGCGATACAAGTCCCTGGCTCTGAACCTGCCTGGAAATTCCTGTGGATTGGTGCAGCTGCATTTTGTGCCTGTGCAAAGCTGGGTTGTCTCCTCCTAGTTGGTTTTGGCACCAGCTTTGCCTGTGGATTTAGTTAAGTTTTTTATCTCCTCCTCAAGCATCTTGTTTTTCCTCTCCATGTCCTCCCGCAAACGTTCCACGTTCTTCAGCTTCTGCTCCAGCTCCTCAGATTTCTTCTTCTCCTTCTCAATGTCCTGGTTCAGCGCCACCACTTTGGCCCAGACTTCATAGTTTTCCTTGTGGAGACTGCGAAGGGAAACAGAGCACGAAAGGATTGGGTGGGGAAAGGGCTGGAAAAACCATTATTTGGCTCTGAAGGAACCTGCCCTTCATGACATATTCAAGAATAAAAGGAATGAAACAAGCCAGAGGTGCAGCCCCGACCACACAAAATGATGCAAAATATCAATATGTGCATTGATAACATGATAATAATGAAGCTGTACAACACTGATGGTTACAACTCCCAGTGTCACTGCTGAATTCTGGGGAGTGCAGTGGTACAATATTGAGGCAACAACGAGAATTCTGACAGTGTCATTACTGCAGGAGCGCTGCAGTGCCACACAGCGAGGTGATGTGAAATTAATATTGTGATAATACAATACAGAGCATTAATATTGTGATAATACAACATTAACAACTGTTTCATGAGAGTTATTTTTTAGACAGCCTACTAAACACTGTATTTTATCAGGAATCAATGCTATTACGTGCTGTATAATATCACTGATAAATAAACCCGTGCGACATTGGTGGTCACAGCACGAGCAGCTCCCTGCGGCCAGTTTACCTTTTCATCTGCTCCTCGTAGTCATTTTTCTGCGCCTCCATCTCTTTCTCCAGCTTGAGGATGATGTTTTTCAGGAACTCCCTGCTGTCCTGGTCAGGCTCGGGACCGGCTGTTTCCTTGGGCTCGTGGCCGGGACTGGGGCAGGGCAGGAATTCCCTCTCGGAGATGCTGCTGCAGGGGCTGGGGCAGGGGCTGGAGCCTTCCCCGCTTTCCGCGGGGGATGCAGGAATATTCTCGCAGGTCGAGGCCCTGTGCAGGTCGAGCAGCTTGAAAAGATCGTGAGACAAAGTCCTCTTGTGCCCCTCGGGGACCGCGGGGCGGGCACCGCTTTTCCAAAAGTCGCTGGCAAAGACATCGCTCCGGTCCTTGCCGCCCTGGTCCCCCGGCGCGGCCGCTGCCAGGAAGGATTTCCTCGTAGGTAAAGTCTGAGTTCTTTTCCTTGACTGCGTTTTCCACGTTCCCGGGGGATCTTTGGGCTCCTTCTCTTCCCCGGGGACAGCTGGTCCAGGGGGATTCGGGTCGTGCCTCTGGAAAAGAGAGGGTGGCATCATCAGGAGAGCCTGGTCCTGCCCTGGGAGCAAGGCAGGTCGGAGCCACTGCGGGGGCTGCAGGGGTGACAACAGCCACACTTGGACATGGCCACGGTTTTACATTTAAAACATAAAATATAGATATTATTTCGGATTTCACTACATTTCCCATTAAAAAAAGGACTTTTTGCAGAGATTCCTTCCCTTTAACCCTCAGGGTTTTCCCTTCACCAGCCTGAACTGAAAAGGTTTCATCTGTTCGGCTGAAAAGCTTTGGGGGGGGGGGGGTTCATTTTTTTTCCCAGCACGGCAGATTTTCCACAGGAAAGTGGAAAGTTTATCTACACCATTTTCCTGATGTAAATATTCCCGAGATGACAGACACAGCTCCTTCCCCTGCCGACAGCCGGGGCTCTGAGCGGCTCACTGACCTGGCCGAGCCCACAATAATTAACCACACATTTAAATAAATGCAGATTTGATTATTTCCCCGAGGATCCCTCCTTACCATCTGCCTCTGGATGGCTGCCCTGGGCACAGCGGGGTCCTCTGCAGCCCCCCAGCCCACGGAGCTGCGCGGGACAGGGGCTTTCTTGTCGTTTTGGGGGGCCGGTGGGGACAGCGGCGCGTCCTTGGACGGGGGGAAGAGGTTGGCGTGGTCACTGATCATCACAGTCATCACCTTCTGGACCTGGGGAGTGCCTGCGAGGGGCAGAGATTGTCAGGGGCAAAGGCAGCACCGCGGGATTCCTTCGCCCGCCCTGCGATTTCCTGGGTGGTCGTTCTGGTGTCTACAATGGAGGTGCAGGTGAAGGCAAGGAGGAGGATCGTAAAGCCAAATAAAGGGAAGGGGGTTTCTATTGCCCTTTATTTTATATTAATGTATTTATTTATAGATTTATAAATAGCTATTTTATATTTATAACAGCTATTATGATACATTTATACACGTAGAGTTACAAATATTTTCACGTTTTTCAATATTTTTAATATTTATATTAGTATCAGGAGTATAGTGCAGTATGGAGCAGCCAAGCTTGAGGCTGCTCAGCTGCACTGAACCACAAATTGTGCTCCTCTGGCTCAAGAGCAAAGCCCAGGTAGGAGGTGCAGGAATACCTGGACTCTTTGCATGTGAAGCCTGTAGAGCAGAGTAACCTTAAAACATTCCTTTTATCAGCCCTGCTCCATCTGTCCCTGCCCACGGGATCACACTTTGGCTCAGCTCAACCCGAATTTCTCTTGAGTTTCCTTTGTTTCTCTTGGAAGGATTTTACACCTTCCTGCTCCGAGCAGCAGAAATGACCTCACCAAATTCCCCAATTGTTTGGAGAGAACACACAGTGTAACTCCAAAGGGGGGGTTTGTCACCATAAACACCTTTACAGCCAAAGGAACACACGGCTTTACTCTGCCCGGGCACATTTCTGGTTTAGAAAAGTTGCAATTTCAAGACTGGATGCACATGAATATTCCATCACACCAGATGCCAATGATCCCAGGAGTCCCTGTTACCTCTCATAATAGTTGCAGGATCCTCTATCTTGGGTCTGATGAGGTTCACCCCAATAACTGTTGCCAGGTTATCCACACTCATCTTGTTGACGCTGGAGTTCAACTGGATTTCATGGAGAAACCTGCCAGAATTCCAGGGCAAATAGTCCACGTCAGATCGCACAAATATTGCAGAAAAGCCTTAGACACCCACAGGATTTTATATATTTTACGTATCTTTTATAGATTAAATATATTTTTACGTGTATATATATTTATTTATACGATTAATCCATCTGGCTCTTCCTCTCAGTCACAGGGACAGAAACAGTTCACCTTGGAATGTCAGACTGGAGCTGGGTCTTGCTGGGGCCAGAATAAAAGCCAGGATGTGATGAGCTGCTCACCTTAAAAACAAACTAAAAAGGAAGGGAACCCCCTCATTTAATCTCAGAGAAAAGCCTCCCGGGCTGGGTGAAACCCAGAGGTTTTGGATCACAAAAACTGCACCTGGTTGTAATTCTTGGAGATTTATGAGCGAGATTTACACTCAGACATTGACAGGTTGTTTATCTCCGTGGCTCAGATTGTTCTTTTACAAGAGTCAAGATCTGGTGACTCGAGGGGAACCAAAACTCAGCTGAACAAGGCTCTGCTTGGAGGAGTCACCCTTGGATTTTGGGATGGCAACTCCACCAGCTCCGAGCTGTTGGTTCCTTGCGTGGGGGACTGACCTGCAGATGTAGCTGAGGAGGTTGTAGTTGTCTCTGGGGAGGAGGGACAGCTGCTTCAGGAGCTCCTGGTGGCCCTAAAAACAAGTTAAAACAAACAGCTCTGGAAAGATTCCCAGCCTTGGGTGGCCTCAAGGACGGCTCTTGGTCTCTCCTCCCGGTGATTCCACCACTTCCAGGGGCTGATTGAAGGAAAAATCAGTCCAGGACTCAAGGTTTGCTTGCAAGCCATAGAAATGATTTAATTTTTGGCCTCAGGAACGAGGACAGAACATCTTTGGCCTGCAAAGTGTCTCCCAGCCCTGTCAAGTGCCCAAAGCCTTTGTCACCCATCTTTATACACCTGCCTCATGCATATGCAAATTATGCCATGAATATGTATCCTTCCAGCATTATGTCATAAATGCACACCTCGCTTTAAGCCTTTGACCATCAGCTCCAACGGTTTGCATTCCTTTCCCTTGTGTTTCGACTAACAAAACGTGTTTTTCTTACACTTTGGGCTGAGGAACGAGGATTTTGTCCCTTAATACGAAGCCTGAAATTTTCAGGCTTGGCAAATACCTTCAGCACCTCACTAATTCTCCTAAATCCAAATCTGTTTCAATTTCAGGTCCCTGCTGTTAGCATTTCCCAGCTGTGTTTGTGTTCAGGTGTTGCCCTTTGTGGGCAGGTGGAGGCTGCAGGAGGTTGGTTTTCCTTCTGTCCTGGTTTTCACACTCGCTGTTTGCCACCAAAAAAAAATTTAAAAAATAAAAAAAAAATTAAGTTTTAAAACCCATAAAACCCCCGTGGCGACGTTGGCTCTGGGAGAGAGTTTTTCCTTTTGCTCCTCCGGATCCCAAAGCTCGAGATGCACCCGACGCCTCCAGCTCACAAAGCTGAAACGCGGCTGATTTTAAGGCCAGAAGGAAGGAAAAGAACAACCATCTCTACCTTTTCCTCCTCGGCATCCAGCGCCTGACCACAGCGCAGGAAATCCTCGTACTGAGCCCAGGGCACGACGGGCTCCGGCAGCTCCCGCAGGTACAGTTTGAACAGAGAGGCCACGGTGTGAACGTCCGTGTCCCTGCAAGGTGCAAAGGCTCCCTCAGGACAAGCTCAGCCCCAGCAGGTCCCAGCAGGTCCCAAACCCTGCGCCAGGCTCTGGCTGGGCTCCCTGGGGTCAGGGAGATGCCAACACAGAGGCTGCAGCCACCTGAGGGATCCACGGGGCACCCTGGGGAACGGCCCCGTCCGGCAGGAAAATAAAGCTTTGGTGGAGATTTTCCCCACCCTGGGGCTGAACAGCTGGGATGGAAAGGAATTCGATAAAAGGACTCCTGTCTCCTCCCAGGAGGGAGTTTTGAGCGGGCACAAAGACACAGCTTTACCCAGCTGCCCTTCCCTGCCCGTGGGAAGACCCGGACCGTGGCAGACAGTCCCTTTCCCCGTCTGCTCCGTCACAATTTTGGGCAAAGCAGGACCCAAACCAGCAGCAGCTGCCCCTGGTGTGCCACAGGCTCCTCCCTTGGTCAGATATTCTCTCAGTCTCCTTCCTTTGTGAACCTAAAATCCCTTTTCCTCACCCGCTTTTCCTCACCCACCACACAGCTCCGAAGCCACGTTATTTACCGAAGGGGAGCCGGACTTCTCCCTTGGCTCTTGTTGCCGCATTCAAGTGACATGAAAACCAAGAGAAAGCGATAAAAACCCTTCTCCCAACTCCCCACTCCCCCAGGCAAGGCCACAGTGAGGGTTGGGGGGCAGGCCCTGCCTGGTGCCCCCATGGTTGGCCACACTCCCCACTGTGGAGCTCCAGATCCTGTTTTGGAGCCGCAGCAGCAATTCCTGGGATGTTGTGCTGGGCCAGATGTTTGCAGCTTTGCAGCACAGGGAGTTTACATTCTGTCAGAAGGACACTGGCAAGATCAGAAGCCTCTAATCTGACCTACCTTGAAGTCACTAAACTCTTATAAACTCGCAGCAAAAATCCCCCGGCTCGGTTATTTTTAGGATGGATTGGAGGGTTAAAATACAATTATTTTTAACGAATGCACATAAACATTGAGGGTTTTGTTTTCTTTTTTCCAGAGCTGTGTTTTGGCAAGGTCTGCCAACACACACCATTGGGCATCCTGGGCTGCAACAACAGCCTTCTATCGCTCCCCACTCGGGTCCTAAAGTGGTTGTGTTGTGAGTGTGCCCATGAAAACCCGAACTGATGGCACTGAAGGTCACCTGGCAGCTCTCAGGTCACTGCAAACCCCGTCAGCTGCCCTTCTTCTCTCTAAGCAAATGTTTTGGTTGGGGTTCCTGGGGGGTGCAGCCCCCCCGAGACCATCCCAGCCATGTCATCCCCAAGCCCTGTGGCACAGGGGGGACATCCCAGGCAAAGGGCTGAACCCTCCTGCTACAAAACTTCTGCAGAGTTCTGGCTGCTCCTGCAGGTCACACTTGCTGCGTGAACCCTGGAATTTCCTTTATTTCCATCAATCTCAGCACCCTCTGATTCTGCTTTTCCCCCCATCTGAGTTTCTGCCGAACCCTCTCTTCCTCCTCAAGCCTTTTGTTTTCCTGCAGGGGGGTCGCACTGGCTGCTTTTCCCTGGGATTTGGGAGCGGCAGAGGGGGAATCCAGCGTTACCTGCCAAACGAGGGCCTTTCCCCAGCGTCGAAGGCATCCCGGAGCTGCTTGACCAGGTTGTCCTGGCCGGGCAGGCGGAAGATTCCCTCCTCACTCATCCCGTGCTCCCGGATGAACTCGGCGCATTTCTGCACCAGGATGGGCACCTGGAGCTGCCCAAACTTCTGCTCGTAGGCCATGGTGTCTGCCAGGCGCTGCCCAAACACCGCTGGGGGGGGAGGACAGAGGGTCAGAGGAGCCCAAAAACTCGGCTGAGGTCACATCAGCTCCCCGGAGAGACCCAGCAGCACCAGCAGGACTCTGCCAACTTCAAACCTGCCCTTAAACCCAGAAGGGTTCCTGCAAAAATCTTTGGGGAAACGAAGCTCTGGTGAAAGCAGAACTTTTCCCAAAGAAACAGAGACAACCCCAAGCCTTGTTCCTCCTCCGAGCCATCAACAGTTCTCGAGGTGATGGAAACCGAGCTGTGAGCCCGGGGGTTTGCCTGCCTGGAAGGTGATGGAGACAGGAAGAGGGCTCAGGGAGAGAAGGTGAGCTCATCACGCAGAGCTGAAGGATATAGAAAATGCAGTAGAACACCAAGAAGTGAGGAAAGATCCTTGCAGGGATTTGGAGCTGGAATTCTTACTTTTCTTTCCCCCTCTCTTCTCCCCCTGCAGAAACTCCCTGGAGTGAAGGGCAGCAGAGTTCCACAGAGGGTGGCACCTTGGCTTTTCCCTCCTGGACTCACAGCAAAAAGTGCTGGGGGGTGGGAAGGCAGCAGCCTTCACCCCAACTCCTCCTCCTCAGAGCCTGGGCCATGGTCAGAGCAGATAAATCCCAACTCTAAAAGCTTCTGGGATATTAATGGCAGAGGGTCTCTGCTCCCCCACCTTATCTGAGCCCCAGCAGTGCCTTGAGGTGTTCACCTCGTGCTCTGAAGGCTGAAACAATCCCTGTGCGTCCTCCAGACCAGGAAAACGCAGCAAAACCCCCTCACCTGGGACCACAAAGCCTGGTCATGGAGGGGGTTTAATTTAAATAAAGGCCACAAACCTGTCACTGTGCACAGTGAAAGCAAATGAAGTTTCTTTTTTTTGCCTCTCTGCTCCGGTAGTGAACTGGTTATTTGGCTGCAAGGTGGCAGTTTTGTTCACTTGGGGACACCACCCTGCTGCTGCAGGGTGACAACCAGCCCTGCAAAACCCCACCAAGGGTTGGGAGACGCTTCTGCTGTTTCTTCACCCTCCGCAGCTTCTCTTCTTCTCGGTGAGCAAGAGGCTCAGTGTGAGCTGTGGGTCACGGGGGCTGCCAAAATCTCCACTGGGCTGCTCTAAAACCTCGTGCTGCCTCAGCTTCTACCGAAACCAAAAAACCCAAGGTGTGAAGTTTTGGGGTCTGTTAACCTTTGTGCATTCACCAGAAGCGCAGCTCCCTTGCACCTCACCTCTCTGCTGCCCTCAGCGGGGATGGTGCCCGGCTGTGAGGAGGGTCAGAGTGTGCCCAGGGCAGAAAACGGCAGCAGAAAACTCGGGCTGAGCAAGAAAAGGTGGAGGAAAAGCGAAGCAAAACTGGCAGGTGGGGGGTGACACTTTTCAAGGTTTATCCCTGAAAGGGAGCTGGTTTCAGGAACAACGTTCTCACAGGGTCAATAAGTCAGTGAGGAAGTTGACAAAAGAAGATGAAACCAGCCCGGAGGAGGTTCATTCATGCCTGGCTGCCCTTCCCTCAGCACTGCCCTGTTTGCAGCAGCCCCAGGGACCAGACCAGGTTTCGAGGGCGTTACAAGTGACACGTTCCAGCTCCCTTTGCCAGTGCCAAGGATTTCTGTGCCCAGCTTTGAAATCCTCCCCCCCCCAAAAAAAGTGCTGCAGACCCCGAGATGGCAGGAGACCACCCCCGAGATGGTGGGAGACCACCCTTCCCAGAGCTGCCCCTGCTCCCCTTTACCTCCTGAGGCCGAGCCCAGCACCCTCCGGATGGATTTCACCCACTCCTCCATCTCGCACTGGGAATTGGCCATGAGCACACACGTGTCCTGCCCTGCCCGGCCCGCATCTCCAGTCACCCCTGCAAAAAGAAATCACTGATGTATCATCTGTGGAGAGGACTGGAGGAGAAGGGGCACATCCCTCTTGCTTCTCCCTGTCAAGAGCTTTAGGCTTTCCCCGTGAATGCCCCTCTGGGTGCGAAGGAAGAAGAGCTCTGACATTTCAGTTAAGGAAGGGCTGAGGAAAGGAACAGAAACTGCTGCACTTTGCAGCTTGGCAAAGCTTCTTCCCATCATGGGCACCAGCCCTGGGGTGGGAACGTGGGAAGGAAGACGTTTGTTTTCACGTGAAAATAAATGGGAACCTCGGGAACAAGTGAGAGCAGCAGGACCGGGAAAATGACTTGCCCAAACGGTTTTGGGTGGAGAGCCCAGCCCAAAAATGTGCAGCAGGGAGGGGAGAGGGATCCTCACCTGGGATGATTTCGAAGATGAATTTCCCTCCTTCCTCTGGGTTGCTGGCCACCTCCTTGATGGTGCTTCCCTGGAGGGACAGGCAGCCCTAGGACAGAGCAGAGCAGGAGATGTTTGTGTCCCGTCTCTGGGAGGTCACCCCACCATCTGTCGGCGCTGAGGGTGGAACTCCTGCTCTCAGACACATCGCAGGAGCTGCATTTTATATATTTTATATATTCCATAGATAGATGTGTGTGTGTGTATATATGTGTGTGTATAACAGAATGATTTCTCAAACAGTGAGGACCGCTTCTTAAATGCCACTTTTTGTAACAGTGTGATCCTCAAAATTAGAAAACTTTGGCTCTTTGGCACTTCCTTATTTTTTTCCCTCCGTTCTCATGGTTTTTCACCCCTTGTTGGGAGTGGAAGAAGAGAGAACAAATGAGAAGGGATTCGGCAAAACCCTGGAGGATCCTGTTTCAGCCCCACTTAAACACAAAACCCAATGCAGCAAAGCTGGCAGGAGAGGGGCAGAGAAAAGAAGAAAAGGGACATGCCCAGAGATGGGGCAGCCACAGCTTCTCTGCCCAACCTGTGCCAGGGCCTCCCCACCCTCACAGGGAAGATTTTTTTCCTGGTCTCTAATCTGAATCTGCTCCCTGGCAGTTTGAAGCCGTTCCCCCTCTGTCCTGTGTCTCCAGGCCCTTCCAAACAGCCTCTCTCCACCTTTGGTTCAGTGTCCCTTTGGGAAGGCCACACTCAGGTCACCCTGAGGTTCCCCTTCTCCAGTGGGGCAACCCCAACTCCCTCAGCCCTTCATTTCCCACCACGGACCAGCAAAGCCCAGTCGGCCTCGTCCTTCCTACCTGTGGCTTGGCATCATCCTCATCCTTGTAGTAGTAGAGCTGCTGGCCCTTGAGCACGAAGTACCTCTGCTGCCAGTTCTTGACGATGGATCTCTGCTTCTTGAGCCAGCCCAGCTTCAGGGGCCGCTCCAGGGGGCTGGGGGAGCCCGGCCGGGCGCCCGCGGGGTCCCCGCTCATCACACTCCTGGATCGGGCTGCCAGGGAGACAGAGGGGTGAGATGGGATGGGATGGGGATGTGGGCACACACAGGGACGAGCTGCCAGAGCAGCTCTCAGCCCCCGGGCTCTGCTGAGAGAACTGGCTCCAGTGCTCAAAGGAAGTGGCTGCAGTATCTGTCAGTGTGTGTTTCCTTTTTCCTGCGTGGGAGCAATTGCCTTGCAAGTGAGAAGAAAATTATTAGCTCTTTTTTTTTGGCCGGTTTTTCTTTTGTTTTGTTGTGCTTTCCATGAGAGTGTGTGTTTTTTCATACCCGCCCCTGCGGCAGCGATAGCGGAGCGGCCCAGCCCGGCTGGGAAAAACGGCTTTGGAAGTGGCTCTGGGAGAACTAAATGTTCCCAGCTGGGTTGATCTCACAATATGGGACTGGAAAGTGTCCAAGGAGGGGGGAGAAAATGCCAGTGTGGATTTGCCACTGGGCAGAGCGGTGCCCCTGTGTCGCATTTGCCTGACGGAGATGAGCCCCGTGGCACCTGTGGATCATTTCCAGACGGGGATTTTTACCTCTGGACCAGGCACTGCACCCCCTCAGTGCCAACCCAGCTGGGCAGAGTCAGCATTTACAGGATTTTGCCTCGGGGCAAAAATGATTCCAGGACTCCAGGGGGGTTCGGCTTCACTGGTCTCTGCGAGTGGTGATTTCCCGAAGTTTTGCACCTCCACGGCTCAAAGGGAGCTGGTGGCACCTGGCTGGGTGAGGGCAGGGCAGGATTCAGGCCCCAGAGCCCTGCAGTGGCTCCTGGCAGAGGGGATCTTGGCAGAGCCAGGGCTGGGGAGGGGGGAAGGAACCTGTGACACTGTGAGATTGGGGAATCTCTGCCCCCAAACACCCACTTTCCCCCCAGGATGGTCAGTGGGAGCTGAGAACTGCAAGAGCTGCATTAGTTGTGAGCACCCAGGACTCCTGGCCTGGACCTGAGGGCAAAGGAGGAGCTGAAAAAAGGAGATACATAATCAAAAATATCCTTGCCTTGTGATGCTGGGGACTGGGGGTGCCTGAGTGGGTGCCCCCATGGCACAGACACCCACAGGGAGCCCCAGCCTGAGGGACACTTGGCCCCCAGGGCTGAGCAGGGGATGCTGCAGTTCAAGTGGGTCCCCACTTCCCCCTTCCAAAACCCCCCAGAGCAACCTTGTGTTTTCCTTTTGTCCTGGACAGGGCACCTTGAACTCACTTCCCGCTGCAAACCTGTCACAGCGTTGCAAATCACTCTCCAAAACCCAAAAACAGGATTGTGAATGCCCAAATCAGCCTGCAAAGCGCCAGGAGGACGCTGCATATTTGGTCCAGAAGATGGGGCTGGATGCAGGGACCTTCCAGAGGGATTTGCCAGGCAGCTCCCCTGAAAAACGCTGGCACTGGGGATTACCCAGAGGAAGAACCCAAATGGGGTTTCCAAATCGCTCCTCCAGCTCTGGCGGCTTCTTTGCTCTTGGCCAAAACATCTGCATCACTCAAATCTCCCGGAAAGCAGCGAGTCCCAGCCAAGAGCTGAGGGGCAGCATCTGGAAAATCAATTCCTTCTTTTCTTGTGGCTGCTGCTCACCCCCGAGGGGATGAGGATTTGGGGGGGAATGATCCTCGGGGGTGGAGCAGCTCCAGGAGAGTGGATGCTGCAGGGCCCTGCCTGTCTCCTGGGAGCGCTTTGCTCTGCAGAAACCACAGCCCGTGGCCCGAGCAGATCCCAAGGGGACCGGCTCCCATCCATGGAAGCAGCACTTCCACGAGCCAGTGCCCTCCCAAGTTTTCCTCGACCCAACAGAGTGTGGAGGAGGGAGAGCCCGGCCGAGGCCTGGGCCAAACCTCTGTGCGAGGAGGACTCCAGTTGCCTTGGCCAAACCCAACCTGTGCCTCGGCCAAGGTTTGGCACCGGCGCCAGGACCACGGAGGGTCTTGGCCTCAGTGTGTGCACAAGGCTGGGCTCCCACACCCCTTCCCCCAAACCCCCTCCCTGCCTGACCCGAGACCAGGCCCTGCTGTGATATTTTGTCCTCGGAGTCCACACAGGGATCCACCACTGCTTCCCAAAGGCGTTCCCCACGCTGGAGACGGATCCCGGGGTGGATGAGAGCCCTGCAAAGCCTCGGCAGAGGGAGGGGGTGGGCCAGGAAATCCCAGGGTGAAGCCACCCCACAGCCGTGGGAGTCAGAGGGCTCCTCAGCACCCGGGAGAGGAAACCAGTGACATTGGAGTGGGCGAGGAGACCTGAGCAAGGGCGGGATCGTTCCCTCCAGCCTGTGCTGTCCGGCCATCCCTCGGCCTGCTCTGCCCCTCCTGCAAGGCTTGAGCTAGCACAACGAGCTGGGCTGGTTTAATTCCCCCCAGAAGTGGATTTTTTTGGGGGGGACAGCAGCCCCACACCGCCAGGCCCCCCCTGTCCCCCACCCCACCAGAGCTGCAGCCCCGGCCGGGCTCCCACAACAACGTCCCTTGGGGACGACTTTGCAAATCACTTCCTGCAAATCATTTGCAAAGACTCTTGCAAACCATCCCCTGTCTCGAAAGCAGCGGCCGAGGGTCAGGTCCCCCCCACTGAGGCCGCGGCCAAAATCGCAGCTGGGCTTGGCCACAGACACCCCACAACCACGGACACACACACGGGGAACGCTCACGGTACCTATTTTCGCAGCGTCCATTTTCAGGTTGAAATCCCAGTTCCGTGGCAGCTTGAGGGACATTTTGGATCAAGAGAGAGTTTGGGGTTTGGGGTTTTTTCTTTTTCCACGGTGGGGTCTGTTAGGAGACGGGGATGAACCGCAGCTCTGATGGTCCCGTGGGGATCCTGCGCCCGGGGTTGATCCCCCCACGAAGAGCAGCAGCTCGGCAGGGCTTGATTTGCCAATGAACTTCCTCCTCCCTCGGAAAGCGGCCGTGAGCAACCCCATAAAAGTACTTTCCTGCCCTGCTTTTCTGCAAAGCTCGGCTCTGGCTCCCCCGACGACGCTCAGCTGGTGCCTCCTTTGCTCCCCTCTCTGTTCCCTGGTTTGGGGGGGGTCTGGGGGTGCAGCAGCCCGGCCCCAGCCCACCCGGAACGTGGTGCCCGGGGCTGTTCCCTGAGCTCTGCTCGGTACATTTGAGGAAGTGGGTTCCTCCTCCTGTGGGGCACCGAGAGCCGAGGGACACGGCCCAGCGCTGAGTTTCGGGAAATGTTTTGCTCAGCGGCCGAGCAGGGCTGGCTGTGCCTCAGGTGGCCACAGAGCTGCTGGGGGGGGATGTCTCTGCCTGTCCCGGGCGTCCCCCCGCCCAATGACAACGGTGGCCTTTGAGCTTAGAAGCTGCTGTGTCCCCACAGCTGATTTAGGGGTTCACACCGGCTTTGGTGGGAGCCAGATGGGGATGGAAGGAGGCAGCGCTGGGAGGAAAGGCTGTGGGGATGGGAGCAGTGAGGCCCAGAGGGTCATGGAGCCATGGGATGGGATGGGATGGGATGGGATGGCATGGCATGGCATGGCATGGCATGGCATGGCATGGCATGGGTTGGAAGGGACCTTAAAGCCCATCCAGTCCCACCTCTGCCATGGGCAGGGACACCTTCCACCGTCCCAGTTTGCTCCAAACCCTGCCCAACCTGGCCTGGGACACTCCCAGGGCTGGGGCAGCCACAGCTGCTCTGGGCAAACGCAGGATGTGGATACAGACCCCACCAGGAGCACCGGATCGAGCGAAATCTCTGCTCACAGCAGCGGCTGTTTCCTGTTTGATGTTGGTTTTCCACCAAAGAACCGGCTGTGCATCCCCAGAGCAGCCTGGGGTGTGCCTGGACTCAGCTGCAGCCCTGCAGGGGCAGGAGGGATGCACGGGAGGGTTGTCACAAACACCCAAAAGGAGCAGTGAGGGGGCTCCAAGCCATGGCAGGGTCCCCCCAAGGCCTGGCAGAGGCTCCAACCCCCATCTCCCCCCTTCTCCCCCCATCTGCCCCATCTCCCCCCATCTGCCCCATCCTGGCGAAGCTCAGACCTCGGGCAGGGGGAAGTTGCCCTGAGCAGAAGGAACAGCGACAGGAGGGGGATGAACGAGGATGTGGCCGCTGGTTCCCGTTGATTCCCAGCCCAGTGTCATGCCCAGGACGTCCCGAGCCACTTGCAAAGGTCGGGTTTTCAGTGTTGTAGCATCAATTGAGGCAAGGAAGGAGCTGAAGCCTGCACTGGGTGCCCAGGCCATGGTCAGGGTGGACCCTGCTGGGCTAATTGGGGTTAATCAGCTGCAAAACGACGTCGGTGCTTTGGGCAGCGGCTGGTGCCAGCTCAGACATCCCCAGCTCACAGGTTCCACTGCCCAGAGCCCAGGGAAGATGAGAGTGTGGAATGTCACTCTGGAGCAACCCAGCATGTACCTCAGCATGAACGAGATTAACCCAAAGCCCTGCTCTGGATTCCGGGTTAAACATCCTGGTTATTCATTTAATACCCCTCAATAATTCCATTTTTGCTGTCCCCAGGGCAGAGAGCCCTGAACGAAGCACCGTTTTTCCCCCTCACTGACAGCAGCAGGCAGCTGCAGGAGCCCCCAGGGCACCCCCATTTCTATCCCTTCAGCCTGGGGGAGCCCCTTCCCAGCCCGCAGGGTGAGCAGGATGTCACATGGCCCTTTCCCCTCCTCCAGAACGGAAACTGAGTTTTAGCCCAAAGTCGTTCAGCCCGGCGCTGTGTGGTCACACCGCGGGGCTCAGCCCTGCCTGACACCCCAAACCAGCCCCCCCAGCCCCCCCCAGGGCTCCTGCAGCTCCCTCCTGCTCGAGCCCACTGGCCGGGTTTGGGAAAGGACATCCCAAAATTGAGGGTTTAATTAGCAATCAAGCTGGGCAGCCTGTTCCCGAGCTGAATCACAGAGTCCAGGAATGGTTTGGGTTGGAAGGGACCTTAAAGACCATCCAGTGCCACCCTTTGCCATGGGCAGGGACACCTCCCGCTGTCCCAGGCTGCTCCAACCTGTCCTGGGACACTCCCAGGGATCCAGGGGCAGCCACAGCTTCTCTGGGAATTCCAGCCCAGCCCCTCCCCACCCTCCCAGCCCAGAATTCCTTCCCAGTATCCCACCTCAACCCACCATGCCCCAGGGGAACTTTGAGAAGGCAAATCTCAGCCCATGAAGTTGTTAAGTTTTGGTTTTACATCCCTCTTCTCTCAGAACTTCATGGACAGGGGTCACTGTGGTCTGTCTGGGTCTGGAGCACAGGATTTCCACTGGGAATCTGCAGTTTCCCAAGCCTGATTTACCTTCAGTTGGCCCAGGATGGGCAGAAACGAGGCAGGATCTGCCTCTGTCAGCTGTGCCTGACTCACAGCCGCAGCTCCACGGCTTCCTGAGGGCTTCAGAGCCCGTTTTCCCAAAGATTTAACCTCAAGGAATCATTCAAAACCTGGAGCTCTTTCGTGTATTGCTGAGTGTTGCACGGGGGGGTCTCAGCAAGTTCTTCCTGAAGTGCCCAGGGCTGCAAAGTGGGATTTGGGGCTCTGGAGTCCCTTGGCCCAGTTGCCATCGAGGGGGTGTCACGTTCTGGTGCTGCTGGAGGATGAACTGGTGACAGGAAGCTGTGAAAGGGCTGCTGAGGGGCTGCTTGGGCTGAGCTGGTAAGTCCAAAACAGTCAGAATAACACCAGAGCTCAAAAATGGCATTTTTCTGGGTAAACAGAGGGTTCTGCCCTGGCAGCCCCAGGAGAGCCGGGAGAAAAGGGTGGAATGAAGGAATTGTTTCTGTGAAGTGGAACTGCCAACAATATTTCACATTCCCAATGAGACCTTGGGGTTAAAACGAGCTGATTTTCAGGGGCAGCACATCCCTCATCATTGATCCAACTGGGCCTGGATGATCCAAGCCTGGAGTCACCACAAATCCCACTGGGATTTATTCCTGTCCCTCCTGCAGGACATGGAGGGCCAGCACACCTTCAACCTTCACCTGGTGCCTTTGCCACAACCAGGGAAGATCCTGGGAAAAAAATCCCTGAGGAAGGAGCAAAGAATGAAGGAATCTTGAGTTTGGAATGGATGGATCTGCTCTGCAGAGCACGGAAAGGAGGTTTGGAGCGTCCCCCTGAATGAAACTCCGCTGCAGGTAATGGAACTTATATTTATTTAACAGTAACATATAGTATATAAATAGGGTAGATACTTTAAAATATACAATATATCACATTCCAACATTTCGGTCAAAGGAAGGCAACTCTACGTGTGCAGCTAAACCAGGAATCAAAAGAACAATGCACAGAGAAAGAAGCTGATGGTGGGAACGCGGGGCTGGAGAACAGAGCACACAGGGAGCACAGGAGTTACAAACCAACAACCCCCCCCAGGGCTGGATGGGCTCTCTGGATGCTGCCACCACACAGGGCTGGGGGAAGGGGAGAGGATGGGACCCCAGCCCAAGCAGGTTTGGGGGAGCCATTCCCTGGAATGTGATCCTGGTGCTGAGGGATCTCCAGCTCCGTGAGCCACACGGGGCACCCCAAACCCCAGGAATCGGTGTCACCGCTGAGCCGCTCACCCCAAAGGTCTGAGTGCTGCAGGAACCAGCTTGGGGGCTTCCCCTGAGCCCTGCACCCCACCTGCAAACTCACCTGGGACACAGCCAGACGTGGAGAAGCAAATTCCTATCCCAGTGTGCCAAGTGCTCCTCTCCCACAGCCAGCCCAGCTCTGCCGGGTAGGGCTGGGCATCAAACCAGTGTCTGACCCCCGGCAAAACAACCTGTGGGTGTCCAGCCCCTCCCCAGCACAGGCAGCTCTCTGTCCCTTCACTGAACACTCACACCCCTCTGTCCCGGTGACACTGGTGCAGGGGTGGCTCCCACACCAGCCTGGCCCTGCCCAGCTGTGCCCTGGAAGCTCCAACACTGCCCAAACCCAACCTGCCTCTTCCTCCCGACACATTCCAGACCTGCCCCTTTGCTGGTCAGCTCTTCCTCTTTGTTTGGTGGCCGCAGGGAAGAATTCCTCCAGTGCTGGAGCCCACTGTGAACCAAAGCTGTGGTGCAAAGCTGAGCTCGAGCCCTGAGCTGGGGGAACACCCAGGGAACATCCCCCCCATCCCTCACCCACCCATCCCCTGCCTCAGCCTCCCTCCAAACTGAAATTCTTGGGAGCTGCTCCATCCCCAAGGATCAGTGGAACGGGGCCACCACGTGTCCTGCACACACGGTCACTCCCTGAGGGACAACCCAAGGCGGTGACATCAGCTGCTCACTTTGTCTCTGGGGACTCCCCACCCCTGGAAGTGCTCAGGATCAGACTGGATGAGACCTGGAGCGACCTGGACTCCAACGTTCCCTGCCGGGTGATTTTTAACGTCCCTCCACTGACTTCAGCTGCACAACCAGCAGACAACCTGAACAACCCCCACCTGCCTCAATTCCTCCTCCTGTCCCCAGCCAGTTTAACAAACTCCCTCTGCAGGGGTGTTTAAACCCTTTCCACGCAGCTTTCCCCTCCGAGGATCAGCACAGGTTTGGAAGGAGGGGTAAAGCAGCTCAGGGAAGCCGCCCACAGGCGCTGCTGCTGCTGCCGCTTCTCTCCCAGCTCGGGGAGCCTCTGGATGGAACCACTTTGCCCTCCAGTGCCCACAGCCAGCACTTACAGCCTCGGGAAGGGCCCAGATCTGCCTCAGAGCAAAGCAGGCAGCAGAGCCTTGTGCCTTTCATTCGGGGTTTGCCCCACTGATTACAACTGAAGGGGGGCAGAAGGTTCAGAGCAGATGAGCAGGAGGCTGAAAACCCACGGGGAGAACTCGTTGATACGAGCAGAGCACATTTGTGGGGCATTTACCAACACCATCACCTCTGCTTGGGACCCACCAGGGGTTTGGAAAGGGCAGGGGAGGCCTGAAAAGCACCAGCTGGTCCAAAATGATCCCACAAAATGATCCCACAAAACACTCCCAGGCCTTTTCCCAGGGATGCTTCTGGAAGGTGCCCTCGCTTTGCCCCCCCCTGAACTCACCCCAAACACTCTCCCTGGGCAAAGCAAGGTGGAAAGACCTCAGTTCTCCCCTTCAGGTTGCAAATTAGGGGCTTGGACCAATATTCTCTTAAGTTGAGTGAAAATAATTCCAGCTGGAAGGGAAAAGACACCACAGTAATTGTATTAACTCTCCCTGTCACTCGTTCTCCAGAGGGAAAATTTCTCTCTCCCATGCACAAACTATGGAAAGAAGGAAAAATCAGAGTCACCTCGTGTTTGGGAAAGCTGCAGAAGGTGTAAAAAGGGGATATTTTCACTATCTGAGCACAAAAACAAAGCAGAAAAAAAAAATTGTACAATCTTTAGGGCTCTCCTTTTTAAATAATAATAATAAAAAAAAAAGTATGACAAAATAAAGGGAAGTACTTTGATAAAACTATGAAGTACAGACTACTGATGAAAAGCTTCAGTGAGTGAAGCAGGACAGGAGCCTGCAGGGGAATGAACCCAGGCTGAAATGCAACACAGACCGCGGTCAAACTCAGCAGCACTGACATCTACAACTCAAGTAACAAACACACATGATCCCTGAAAGAAAAACAAAAACTCCCAGCAACAACAACAGGCTGGGAAGTGCTCCCCCCAAATCACCTAAAAATGTGGGGGGGTTCCAACCTTGGAGAAATGGGAAATGGTTCTTAAAGGTCGTTTAATGGGGGGGAAATGAATTAAGTTGTTTAAAGGTTGTTCTCACTTGGCAGGAATTGCTCAGTGACACTTCATGGGTCTTTAAAACTTCATTATTTCGCTCCGTTTTGAAGCAGTTTGTGCCTCCCACATTCCCACATGCCAGCTCCCAGTTCCTTGGCTCCTTGTGCCCAGGCTCTTGCTGGTTCAACTGGTTATAAAAAACCTGATTTGCCAAAATCTCAGCCACAAAACGGGGCGGGGAATGTGAGAGGCACCGTAAAGAGCAGCGAGTGAGAGCAGCTGCAGGTGCCTGGCTGGGCAGAGGAAACAGAGCTGGGTCAGGACAAGATCCTCCTCCGCTTCCCAGAGCAAGGACATTTCCTGGGAAAAGCCACTCAGCATTCCCAGGAACCGCCTGAGGGAAGGATGGTCCCCAGAGCTGCCACCAGCCTGGCACAGGGGAGGGCACGGGGTCACCTCCCTGCCACCTCCACACTGGGAATTCCCTGCAAAACCCCAGCCAACGGGACACGCTGAGCTCTGCCCAAACCCCTCCAAGGCTCAGCACAGCCCACGAGGACAGTCCTGCCCTCCTGCTTCACCCCAGCAATCCTTCCAAGCCTTTACTCCTTCTCAGCTACAAACCCAAGATTTGCTCGTTTCAACCAAAGCTCTGTAAATATATTATTTAAAAAAAAAAACACACAAATGCAAACGTTTACCAAGAAAGGAAGAAAAGTTACAGTGAAATGAGGCCTTGTTACTGTCTGAAGTGAGGCAGGCCAGGAATTTCCTCTCGGAGGCCTGTGTGTGCTCAGTCCTGTCCCAGGCTCATGGTGGCTACGCCTCCTCCAGGCTCCCCAAAATGCCCCTGTCGACCAGGTGTGCTTTGAGGGTGTTGAAGATGTGGAGCTGCTGGTCTGGCCTCAGGGTCAAGAACTGCTGGATCAGTTTGCTGGGGTTGGGACCTCTGGAAGGCAAAAAGCATCGTTGGCAGCGAGTCTGGGTGAGCCGAGGGCTCAAACGCCATGTCAGCAAAGTCGTGGGGTTAAATTCTACCCACGGAGCTCGATTTCATTTGGGATGTGGAATGGACTCAAAAGGCAAAGCAAACTGAGCTGTCAACCCAAAAATAATACCCCAAATCCTGTTAAAAGGGGATTGTGCATCTTCTCAGCAGATGCTCCCCCTCGGAAATCCAAGCAGCCACACACGGCCTCGGCTCCCCCAGCCCATCTTTAGGTACCTACAGGGCTTGGAATACTTTCTACTGCTGCAAAATGAGACCTCCCTGCTCGTTGGACTCTGCAAACCCTGCTCAGCATCCACAGGGATGCAGAAGGAGGAGTTTTGGAGGGACTGGAGTAACAGCCCTGGGGGAAATGAGGGTTGTGTTTCCAGCTCTGCACGACCCCACTAAAAGCCCCTTCCCTTCTCCAAGCCTTTCCTCCCTGTCTTGTGTTTTCAGGTGTTAAATCTAAGGGGGGAAACTGCCCCTTGGCACAAACCTGTCCATCCCCTGGGCGTGGCAGGGCCCCCCCCCCAGCAACACCCACCTGATGAAGCTGGCGATGTACACGTTGACAAAGGTGGCCATCAGGTACTGGCAGTCAAAGCGGTCCATGATCCCCCCGTGCCCCGGGATCGTGTTGGCAAAGTCCTGTGCCAAGCAGAGGGATGGCCCTGAGCGGCTCCTAACACCCGGAACCCCCCTTTTGTGCTTCCCCACACCACGCTCAGCCCCTCCCTCCAATTCTGCCCAGGAGCCAAAGCCAGACTCAGGAGATGTTTTGGTTCATCCCTCCCTGGTTTTAAAAGCTTCTCCTTCATGAGAAGCTGCTGGTGCCTGAGGGACAAGTGAGGCTTCGCTCACTCAAAGGTCAGGGAAGGCTCATGTTTATCTCCTGCCAGCCTGTCTTTCCTTTCAAGGCATCTTAACTGATCACAGGCTGTTTGTGTGTAAAACCAGCCCGATGAACATCAAGGGAAGCCTCGGATTGCAAAATTTCCTGGCTGGCTCTTTTCTTCCTCCGCCTCAAGTTCTGCACCACCACACCAGGGTTTAGGACACCACACTTGACATTTTAAGCCCAGATCCTGCTCCAGAGTTTTGTCTGTGACTGAACAACCCTCCCCTCCCTTCCCAGAGCACCCATGTCCTGCTTTTCCCCGGAGCAACTTCCAGTGGCAGCAGCCCCTGGGTCCTCCCTCCCTGAAACGCCAGTGACCTTCCCCCATCCTCACCTTGATTTTGAAGGCCCTCTTAAACCCACTGGCGAAGAAGCCCCCGAAGGGCCCGATGAGGGAGGCGAAGGTGGAGAGAGCGATGCTGTGGATTTGGAAGGGATACATCCGGACTGTCTTCTGTGGGAGAAACACGGCAGAGAGGGATTTACAATGAGAGCAGCACTGCCCACCACTGCCCCTCCCTCTCTGCTCCCCAGCCTTCAGCTCAGCTGGTTTCCAGGTGGGTTAATGTCCCACCGGACTTGGGATGACTCCTTTGGGCCATCAGCCAACACAGGGCACCCCTAAACCCCCCATTTTTTTTTCCATCACCCCTCGTCACGTTCCTTTGACGACCACCAAAACAAAGCCCGCCCCTCTTTCCCAGGGCTCCCATCCCAATAAATAAATCAATCAGATGATGTGATGAAGAGGGAAGGTCGTACCCAGCCCACCACGGACTGCAGCACCAAGGGAATGTTGTACTCCTGCAGCTGGAAGAGCTCGGAGGGCTCACAGTCCACTGTGAAGCTGTTGGTGTCGTTGTTGAACTCCACGGGGCAGGTGAAGCAGCGGTACCCAGACATCACATAGGAGAGCTCCAGGGAGAGAGGAGAAAGAAAAACAAAGAAAACAGGGTTAATATTCTCCTGAGGGATGTGGCAGAGCCAATCTCGTGGGAAACGGCCACACAAGGAGAGGAGGGAGCCAAGCTGCAGCTCCCCGAAGGAGATGACAGCAGGAATTGGCTAAAGGCAGAGCAGGAACCTCTGAGAGGCTGCACCTCCTGGCTGAGAGGACAGCAACAGGCAGCCACAGAGACCACACAAAGCCAGGGAAGAACATTCCAGGAGTGCTGAACTCCCCACACGGCCCTTGAAATGATTCGACAGCAGCAGAGGGAAATTTCCCTCTGTAATGAACACGTCACAGGCAATAAAAGCTCCCTCCAGTGTCTGCACACAGCCATGGACCAGTTCAGACTCGGGACAGCAAGGAAAAGGTGAAGTCTCTGACAAGAGCTGGCAGAGATTAAAGCCTGACTGGTTTTTTTTTCAGACAAAACACTGCCCCCCTTTGAAGGGAAAAAAAAAAATCAATGAAATTAAGCACCACGATGGCAACTTACCAGCAATCCAAAGAGAACAGTGGAAAAAAACCCTCCGATAAAACCCTCCCAGGTCTTCTTTGGGGAGAGCTGCCAGGGAGAGAGAGAAGGGGGGGATTATTTACACACCTCTGCAGCCCCTCCTCGCCTGTGAGCTGCTGAGGCCAACACAGAGTGGTGCCACCAACCCACGAGTAAGAGTTTGGTCAGGGGCTGGCACCAACATCTCGGTCTGGGAGGGTTCATTCATTCATGGTTGGACTCAACGATCTCAAAACCAGATCTTACAAGATCTTCCAAACATTCCGTGATTTAGTTTTACAGCCTCACGGCTCGGGATGCACACCAGGCTGTAAGGAGAAGGTTTCACACCCCCAGCAGGCCACAAAACAGGGGCCGAGGGAAGAATTTTGACCCGAAGAAGCCAAAATTGCTGTTTTGTCCCCCAAAGCGTCACAAACCTTGATGAGCGGCGTGCGGCCAAAGAAGAAGCCGAACATGTAGGCCATGATGTCATTGCAGATCACACAGGAAATGGGGACAATGAACCTACAGGAGAGAAGGATCAAACCATTGGGAAGTGCCAAGACCACACAACTCCAAGACTCAACCTTTTGCTGCTCTGCCCTGAGCAGGCTCTGGCCCTCACAGGAAGCGCCTTTTCCTGGGCCATTTTACTTTGTACAAGAACAGTTTTAACTCAAAATTGAGTTTTAAAAAAAGAAGATTAGATATCAGAAAGAAGTCCTTTACTATAAATGTTGGTGAGGGCCTGGCACGGGTTGAGGATTCCCCAGCCCTGGAAGTGCCCAAGGCCAGGTTGGATGAGGCTTGGAGTGGAACTGGATGATCTTTAAGGCCCCTTCCAACCCAATTCTGCGATCCCATGAAAACACAGTCAGTGGTTTCAGGCTGCAGAAGTCCAAAGCCCTGGAAGGCAGAGCAAACTCACCAGATCATCCCTTCAAACAGGTTGTGGATGATGAGGTGTGACTGGGTGACAACGATCAGCAACGTCACGTGGGTCCAGCCGAACTGGAAGAGAAGACAAGGAGGGGAGGTCCAGCCTGCCTGGGGACACTGGGAGGGATCAGGAGCTGTGAGCTCCCCCAGAGAACACGAGGGCACTCCTGGCAGGCACCTCCACCACAACGTCACCAACGGGCACCAAGAGCAGGGGAGAGTCTCCCCAAGGAATTTATGGCCAAGTCGTGACCCCCACTGGGAACTTCTGTTGGAGCAAATGCCCTTTAGCCCACCCTGTCCCACGTAACTCGCTCAGATTTCTGACTGAGATATCCAAGCTGTGTCCCTGAGGGCTCAACAGACTGGAGAGCAAAACGAGCTGTGGCCATGGTCAGACATGAGAAAACCTCCCTGGATGGTTGGGAAGAGGGGGACAAAGCCAATCTCCCCTCAGGGCCAGATTCCCAACCTTCCCAAGGCCTAAATTTAACCTTACCAGGCCCTGAATTTAACCTCATCACGACCCAAATTTAATCTACCAGGCCCTGAATTTAACCTTTCCAGGCCTGAAATTTAACCTTCTCAAGGCCTAAATTCAACCTTACCAGGCCCTGAATTTAACCTTATCAGGCCCCGAATTTAACACTACCAGGCCCTGAATTTAACCTTCTCAAGGCCTGAATTTAACCTTTCCAGCCCCTGAATTCAACCTTACCAGGCCCTGAATTTAACCTTATCAGGCCCCGAATTTAACACTACCAGGCCCTGAATTTAACCTTCTCAAGGCCTGAATTTAACCTTTCCAGGCCCTGAATTCAACCTTACCAGGCCCTGAATGTAACATTAACAGGCTCTGAATTTAACTTTACTGGGCCCTGAATTTAACCTTTCCAGGCCTGAAATTTAACCTTCTCAAGTCCTAAATTCAACCTTACCAGGCCCTGAATTTAACCTTATCAAGCCCCGAATTTAATCCACCAGACCCTGAATTTAACACTACCAGGCCTTAAATTTAACCTTACCAGGTCCTGAATTTAACCTTACCAATGCCTGAATTTAACCTACCAGGCCCTGAATGTAACATTATCAGGCCTTAAATTTAACCTTATCAGGCCCAAAATTTCATCTACCAGCCCCTGAATTTAAGAATTTAACCTCACCAGCCCCTGAATTTAACCTTACCAATGCCTGAATTTAACCTACCAGGCCCTGAATGTAACATTATCAGGCCTTAAATTTAACCTTATCAGGCCCAAAATTTCAACTACCAGCCCCTGAATTTAAGAATCTCACCAGGTCCTGAATTAAAGAATTTAACCACACCAGCCCCTGAATTTAACCTTCCCAAGGCCTGAATTTAACTTACCAGGCCCCAGATTTAACATTACTAGGCCTCAAATTTAACCACACCAGCCCCTGAATTTAACCTTCCCAGGCCCTGAATTTAAGAATTTAACCTTACCAGCCCCTGAATTTAACCTTCCCAAGGCCTGAATTTAAGAATTTAACCTCACCAGGCCCTGAATTTAACCTCACCATGAATTTAGCCTTACCATGTAGAACTGGAGGCGATAATGTTTCTTCACCAGACTCAAGACAAACATGCAGAAACCTGAGGGGACAGAGAAGAAAAGCCTGTGGTGGGGATGCAAAAAGAAACAATTTTGTGCCACGACACTGCACAGCTACTCGGGATTTTACTGGAATAAAGGAACAACGCGGAGCGGGGAAATTCTGGAGTATTTTGGAAGCCTGGAAGTAACACTTGGAGAGATGAACCATCTCACTGTTGCACAAAGATTATGGAGTTTTTATGGAGTTTTTTCTGCCACGGAGCCCCACGGAGGAGATTTGCCACCGCTTCTCCCACCCTGCAGCCACATCCCAGCACCACTGGTGGGTTGCTCTGGATCCTGCACTGGACACAGCTCTCCACAAGAGTCATTCCAGGAGATTTCCTCCCTGCAGCCCACACGAGGTGACCCAGCAGAGCTGTGGCCTGTACCTGTCAGGTAGAGGGCGAAGGAAATGAAACGATGGTATTTGCTGAGGATCCTCAGGGGCTCCTCTCTCTGCACCAGGGTGAAGAAATAATCCGTCACCGTCTCACCGTAGAAGAAATAGTTCACACAGAGCAGGAAGTACCTGGGAAGGAAGTGGAACACTGAAAAGCTTCTGGGGAAACACGGGAAATGCCCTGGGACACTGCCAGGCTTTCTTCACCTGGTGGCAGGACTATTCTCCCCCCCACCAGGTTGGGAACATCACCCTCATTTAAAAGAGTGGCTGCATCTCTCAGCTCTGCCCTGGGATGGATCCCAGCTGGGGTTTGGGTTTGGCCTTGATGCACAAAGACTCTGCCTTTAGGTGGGACTTCTCACCTCTGTGAGCCTCTACCTCCCAAAATCACCCATCCCGTGCCTCCCCAAATCCCCCATCCCGTGCCTCCCCAAATCCCCCATTCATGCCTCCCAAAATCATCCATTCATGCCTCCCAAAATCATCCATTCATGCCTCCCAAAATCACCCACCCTGTGCATCCCAAACCCCACCCTGGGCACCCCCAAAGCCCCACTCCTGCCCTCTCCTCTGCCCTCATGTAGTGACAGCACAAGGGAATGCCTCCCCACTGCCGGAGGGCAGGGTTAGATGGGATATTAGAAAGAATTCTTGGCTGTGAGGGGTGGAGAGGCCCTGGCACAGGCTGCCCAGAGAAGCCGTGGCTGCCCCTGGATCCCTGTAAGTGTCCAAAGATGGGGCTTGGAGCAACGTGGGATAGTGGCAGATGTCCCTGCCCGTGGCAGGAGGTGTCCCAATGGCAGGAGGGTGGAATGAGATGAGCTTTAAAGCCCCAACCCTTTACAAGAGCTACTGACACAGGTCGCTGTCACCACACAGCAGTCCCAGGGTCTCTGGCAGGGTCCCCTGCCCTGGGATGAGCTTGTCCTGCTGCCCACAGGACCCCCCCCTCACTCACCAGCTGAGTGTCCTGAACCAGGGCAGGTCATAGGAGTGGTACACGTTGTAGCCAATGGTGATGATCTCATGGAAACATTTGATCTGGACGCACATCACCTGCACAAAAACACACCTGCAGCTGCAGTAAATGTTGGTTGAATGCCTCCTTCCTCAAGGGTGGAGAGCAGAAAGTGCTTTAGCCACCGTGATCAGTCCGGCAGGAGTCTCCTAATCCTCACAACGTTGTTTTTCTCCCTCCCCTTTCCTCTGCAGGAGGTTTCTAACAACCTCTTGTACTGGTTCCAGCTGCAGCCAAATGTTGGCCAGCAGTTTCCTCCACGGAGAGAGAAATCCAGCACCAGGAACAAGGACCTCTAACCACGAGGTTTTGAGCTGCCCAGCCCCAGCAATGGTCCCAGTAACCTTTTCCCCCCAGAGCTGTGAAGGTCAGGGCACCTCTCTGGAGCACTTACTATTGTCATCAAGACCATGGGGCCCAGGTAGATGATGATGAAGAAGAAGGTGATCATTGCCAGCGTCAGGATGCCTCTCACCCACCAGTTCTTCCATCTGGGCCAGGGGGGAAGGGAAGACGTTGGAGGTAAGTCAGAGCAAAGCAGCTGAACAGCACTTCTGCTCCCTGCGTGTCACAGGAAGGAAACCAAGCCCTGCAAACCCCAAGTTTCCTCCCAAGTGCTGCAGAGAGACCTTGGTCTGCTGACAAAGGCCTGGCTGCCAGGCTTCATCCTCAGCCCCTCTGAGTGCAGAAGGCATTACCCAGGTGCTGGGCATCTCTGAGGGCACCGAAAGGCGACAGGAGAGCGTCTGCTCCTGTTCTGCTACAGGCTTCCCACACCCTGGACAAGCTGAATGGTCACTTCAAATAAAATGGGGACCATTTCCCTCTCTCTGCACTCCTTCTCAAGAGGAGCCTTGAGCCTGTCCCACCCTCACAGCACACCCAGGAGACAACCTTCCCCCCCGACCCCAGTCTGCAGAGATCATCCCCAATTCCTTGTTAAATCCTGCCTTCCTCAGGTATTCCTGCAGAAATCAGTCACACTGGTGGTCACAAACCACCACAGCTCAAATCTTTGCTGTGAGTGCTGTCAGAGCCACACACAGCTCCTGTGGTCTGTCCCACCCAGGCCCCTTCAGGTGCCAGGACCCAGCAGGCAGCGAGATCCTCCCACCCAGACAGCCCTGGCCCTGCTCTCTGCTCTCCCTGCTGCTCCCTGGGGCCTGGGGGGAGCAGGAAAAGGGCTGGAGAGCTGCTCCTTCAGCTTCCAGCAGCACCCAGGGAAGGTGCAGGGCCCTGGCAGAGAGGGGGGGGACGGTGCTCAGGGAGTGTCACCTTGAGGACAGGTTGGAGAGGGCTCTGTTCAGGACCTCTGGGGTGTCATCTGATGTTGGCACTGGGGATGAACCTCCAAATTCAGATTTGCTCTCACTGTCTGACGCTGTCTCTCCATCCAGCCTGGTCTCAGACTCGGATTCCTGCAAGAGAAAGGGAGAGAAGGAGCTTTACCAGCCACACTCCCGGAGGGAACTGGGGGCTGGAGCACTCCCCACCCCTCTGCTTCTGCATCAGAGAAAGAGGAGAAGAAAATATTCTGGGTATTCCACGGAGTTAAACCCATGAGAAACACCACCACGTGTGACATCCACGGTGGGTTTGATGTGTCCCTCAGGTCTGTCCCCTCTGCACGGCTCGAGATGCCTCACAGCTGATTAACGAGAGTCCCCAAGTGCCTCAGGGACACGGCCTCGTTAGCAGGAATTCTCACAAGGTCTCCCAAACCCCAGGGCTGATGTCGGAGAATGTAACACTGCCCAAATTAGCCGGGAAGAAAGGCCTCCAGGCTGACAGGCTCAAGGCTCCCAGACAGATTTCTGAAGAGCTGACACTAAAAATAACCCTGAGCCCATCCTCGAGCAGCTGGGGAGGAAGAGCCCGGCTTATCACCCAGGCCCAACCATCCCCTCTGGCCACAGGACAAACCCGAGGAGCAGCACAGAAACGCTTTGTGCCCTCCCTGCCCCTTGGACTGCTCAGCTCCGAGCAAAGTCCTGCCTTTGGGGGGGGAAATAAATACGGGTGAGGCAGGTCACTGAAAGCTCAGCCACAGGCCAGTGGTGGGAACAGGATTCCAGGTGAGTCCTGGCTGCCCTGGGCCTCTTCCCAGTGGCGGTTTTTTCACTCCAATCCACCTCCCAAACTTTTCCCCAGTTCGCCCCTCGCTTCAGCAGCTTCATCCTGCTCCTCACTCCTTGAAGCAAGGAAGGAAAAGGCCACTCCCTGGGGAGCACTGAGGCAAGGCAGAGCCCGGGCACTTGGCACTGAAAACACCCGGAAAAGGGAGGGTGTTTGCCGGGAAAAACCCCAGAGGGAGCCCAGCTGACAAACCCTGGGAGCTCTGCACACAAAGAGACTCCATCCTTTTGGGGTCCCATATCACTTAAATAGGGTGACTCCATCCCNCTGCAAACAAAGTGACTCCATCCCTTTGGGGTCCCATATCTGTAAACAAAGTGACTCCATCCCTTTTGGGGTCCCATATCTGTAAACAAAGTGATTCCATCCCTTTTGGGGTCCCAGCTCCTTAAATAAGGTGATTTCATCCCTTTTGGGGTCCCAGCTCAATAAACAAAGTGACTCCATCCCTTTGGGGTCCCATATCACTTAAATAGGGTGACTCCATCCCTTTGGGGTCCCAGCTCTGCAAACAAAGTCACTCCATCCCTTTGGGGTCCCGTATCACCTAAATAGGGTCACTCCATCTCTCTGGGGTCTCAGCTCTGTAAATAAGGTGATTTCATCCCTCTGGGGTCCCAGCTCAATAAATGAAGTCACTCCATCCCTTTGGGGTCCCAGGCAGCGCTGCCCTGCGCACAGAGATGGGAATCCTCCCCCCCACTCCCAAACCAAGCACCCGCTGGGGCAGGCCGGGTGTAATCCGTGGGGTGGGGCGTTTGTAGTTCAGTAGAGCAGGAAGGCTGGAGCAGCTGCCTTGTTTAAAGCAGGGAAGGATAATTCCTGCCCGAGCTGGAACCTGTGGCTGGCGGCAGGCCAGGCTCTCAAATCAGACAGGGACAGCGAGGCAGCTAAAAATACAGCAGTGATGTCAGGGATTACTGCCAGGGACCCGCTCTCAGCTCCCCCTCACCTCCCTCCGCGCTCCTTCTCGCCATTCCCACCCCATGGAAAGGGGGAGTTTGGGGTTGCAGCCCTCCCGTGGCTCCGGAGAGCTGCCAGGGAAATGCAACTGGGCTTTTTTTCCAGCTGTTTGGGGTTTTTTTGTAAGTGACCCGTGAAATCCACTCAGCCCTTGGATTTCGGATGGATTCGGTGCCAACTGAGCTGGGAACCCAAATCCATCAGGCAGCACGAAGAGAGACTGGAAATGATCGAACTCCCCAGAGACCCTGAGCTCGGCCTCTCACAGTCAGATTTTGGGAAATCACTTCTCTGTGTTTAGCTCCAGTCCATGTTCCCTCCAATAAAAGGATTCCCTGCAGAATTCCCCTGGGAGGGATCTAAATTGCTCCAGCGTGTTTCTGCTCTGGACAGGCTGAACCCAAAGCCCTTGGAGAGATCCCTCAGGCAGTCACAGAATCACTTCTGAGTTGGAAGGGACCCACGAGGATCATCGAGTCCAACTCTTAAACGGCACCACTGCCTCCCTGGAGGCATCATCCCCCTCATCCCCCTCATCCATCCCCAGCCACCCCAAAGGCCCAGCACTGGGAGCAGGAGGCAGATCCAAGCAGCAATTCCCATGTTTTCCTCCCCCAAAAGCCAAGTGCAAAGCAGGTAAATCCCTCCTGAAGTTCAGCAAAGCGCTCAGAGACCAGAGGAAAGGGAAAATCAGAGAATTAACACGAATTTAACAGCAACCATTGGAAAAGACCTTTGAGATCTTCAAGTCCAACCTGTGGCCCGACACCACCTCACACCAAACCCTGGCACTTGGTGCCACCTCCAGGGACAGTGACACACGGATGTCACACGCCCACAGGCAGGAGGCAGAGCTGGGGAACAATTAAAACCCCTTTGTTTTTCCATTCCTTTTACAGGGGAGGCATTAAATCCATGAAAACACGACCAGAAGCTTTTACTGGGTTCTGTCACCAACACGGAGTTCTTAAACTGAAGGTGTTTTTATTTATCACCCCCATGTTCAAGGCTTCTTGCAGAATCAAGGGCAAGAGGGATGAAAACAGGCGTGAAAACAAGACAACAACATCCATTTTATCCTAATTCCTTCATTTCCACACAGATCACAGCGAGAAGAAAAGAGTAAAAACCCACTCATGGCAGCAGAAAAGCCAAATATCTGCTCCCTTTCTGCATTTATGGGGCTGGTGGATCCAAGCAACAAATATTTCATCACCCTGAAGAAAGACACACGGAGAAACGAGTCCTCTGAGCTTTCCCTGAGCAGCTCAACTCCTTCAGCCACGTGGGGAGAAAGCTGTGCTCCCATTTCAGGGGGTTTTTTGTAACCCAAATATCCACGACACGATCTCAGTCGTCACAGAAACGAGTCAATTCTCTCCCTGCCAAAAAATGTGCCCCACGCGGACCCACAGTCAAGCACCCAACGCTGGCAGACGAAACGAGTTCAAGGAATGCCACGATTTGGGCACCTTCCCTGGAGCCAGGAGCTGGTTTGTTCAGACTTCCTGCCAGATCTTACCCCCCAAAAAAAAAGCTGTGACAGAAAACGTTGGGGTATAAAATAAATGCCGGAAGGAGAAGCAGAGTTGCTTTTTCAGGGCCGGGACAAAAGGGACCAACTGCACCAAAGCCTCTGCTCTTCTCACCTCTGGGCACATCTGCAGCATCGAAGCCAAGATAATTAGTTCAATGAATACAAACCCAGAGGCCTCAGGGATGAAAACCTCCGTGTTTTGCAGAAGGGGTTTTAATTCCTCCATCCTGGCAAACTGCTGTTCCCCTCTCTCTCCCCTTCTCCCTGCTTTTCCTGCACAGCCCCTGCCCATCTCCCCACCAAACCCAGCTCAAATTGTCCCCCCCAAGAGTGACACCCGAGCTGGAAAATCCTCCCAAATTACAGGATATTCCCCTTTGGAGTTTTACACCTCGGGAGGAAGAATCAAACAATCAAACAACCAACCACCCCCGGGTTTGATTTGTGTCCAGGTCCCCACTGGTTTATTCGCAGGGGTTTGTTACCCTGGTGCTGGGGAAAAGCACTTGAACCTCTCGGGCTGGGAGGAAAACGAAATTCCAGTTTCTCGTGTCCCACACCAAACTGGCACCCGGTGCTGACTGCGAGATCTGTTAGTCTCAAAAAAACACCCCAGGAAAGCTCAGGTTTTATTTCTGTGGATAAAGGACTCCCTTCCCCATCCCAAAATAACCACATCCCAGGGGAAAGCACGCAGTGGAAATCAGGACGTGCCTAAAAGTGGAGGGCATCAGCAGATAACATCCCACCCCACCCCACCCCAAAAAAAATAACCCCCAGAAACGCGGCTGAAAAAGCAAANCTGAAAAAGCAAAACAAACTCATCGGGGGCTCCCGAAGCTCCTGCTTTGTTTGGACACAGCGTCCATCCCTCAGGCTGCTCCTGGCAGCAACCCTGAGCCCTGGGAAGTCTCGGGCTCTGCTGATTCCAGGGAATCCGGGAGGAGAAAGCAGCAGCTCTTGCTGTGTACAAAAGAGCACAAAAATAGGTTGGTGGCTCTGGCACTGCCCCAGAATTTGCTGCTGCTGAGAAAGGAACCTGGAGATGTTTTGGAGAGGGTTCCCCCGGGTTTAACCACAGTCCCTGTGCTCTCCTGGCGTTGCCACACCGGCGCTTGGTGGTCCCTGCAGTGAAAAGCCAAAAGCTCCAAGAGGCTCCGGGAGCTGGTGTGGGCAGAGACTGGAGCTGTGTGTGCCGGAGCCTGCGCTGAGATCCCCATCTGCTGCTCTTGGGAGGAACGAGGCAGAACAAACAGCTCCTCACCCCGAAGGCTGGTGCAGCAAAAGGCTATTTTTGGCCTCTGAAACGAGAGTTTGCATCACGCCGAGGCCGACGGCTCCCGACCCGCAGCTCCTCTGGTGTCAACAGAGGTTTTAGCAAAACATCATCAGGAAAATTCCCACCAGGCCATTTAATTTGCTGAGTATCAGGCGGCACCACAACCTGGTTGACGTTTCTCTGCCAGCCAGTCAATCCCCGCTCAGCTCTGTCTGAACTAATCAAGGCAAGGAATCGTGTAGGGCCTGGAGCAGCATTTCAGATGGATCCTGAGATCTGTGGTTTGCTGGAGTCCCCAAGGCCAGGCTGGACAAGGCTTGGAGCAGCCTGGGACGGTGGGAGGTGTCCCTGCCCATGGCACTGGACGGGCTTTAAGGTCCCTTCCACCCCAAACCATTCCAAGCTCTGCTCTCAGTCACCGACGGGCAACAGCATCCGAGTCCTCTGGGCTGAGAAAATGTCCACAAATAACACCAGGGCAAGTGTCCCTGTCGTGTCACCGGAGAGACGAGGGGGAGCCCACCCAGCAGAACAAACAGACGTTGCCTTGTTCCCCTTTGGGATGAAGATTGTGTTGCACAACAGGTTTGAACAAAGAAATCGATTTTAAAACGCTCTGGCACGAGGGGCTGGACCGGGGTCAGCTGTGCCAGCGGGGAGGGACATCAGAGCTGGGGGACCTGGGCAGGAAGGGAAACCAACCTCTGCATTTCCATCCTCAGAGAAGGAAAAAAAAACCACCACAACGACCTAAAAACCTGCCCCGGTGTTGACATGGCAGCTCTGAACACGCTGGGAGCCACCAGGGCTTCTGGAGGGTAAAAGATGTGCTGCTAAATTACCCTCCCTGGCAAGGCCAAGGGCATGACAAAGCAGGAAGGGGAATGTCCCTCTCCCGGCAGAGCCCTGGGCCAGGGACCACCAGGATTCTGCTGCCGCCTTGGCCTCTCCCCCCCCTGTGTCATTCCCGGGTTTTTCCAGGCATTTCAAAACACAACAGGGAGGAGGGAGGGGAGGGGAAAGGGGGGGGAAAGCAAATCCTGCCAGGGAAAGCAGCAGAGGGATTCAGGAACGGCGGGATTAGTTACCAGGTAACCTCCCAGCAGCTGGATTTAACAGTCTGGGGGGGAAAAAAAAGCCCAAAAAAACCCTCTGCTCCCATAATTTCCTCCTGCATATGAAGAAACATCCCGTTCAGCACCTCGGAGGAGCTGTTCCTCACTGCTCAGAAACATCCCTGATGGTTTTTCGTCTCCTGCCATCCATCTGAGCTCTTTTAGGGCACTCGATGATCCTTGTGAGTCCCTTCCAACTCAGAATATTCTGTGATTCTGTGATTTAAGCAGCACAACATCAAGGTCCCTCTTCATCTCCAGGAAGGGCATTCCCAGGTGATTTACTCACATTTAAGAGTGAAAATACTTCCCCGGGAGGGAAGGGTGGCCCCTGACTTTCTTTAGGAGCCCAGCACCAGGGGCTGAAGTGAATCCCAGCCTGGCCCAAGGGGGGCTGGGGGTTGGTTTGTGCCCCAGTTGAGCAGCAACCAGCCCTCCCAAGCCCTGCCGAGGGACATCTTCCAACTCCCACTAAAGTTCTGGAATACAAAACTCCCCGAAGGGTTTTTTCCTGCTGGAAAAGTAAATTCCAGCCGGGACAAAGGGACTTGTCTGGAGGACAAGGGTCACAAAACCAGGAGCTGTTCGGTGCTCCCCTCGCCCAGGCCAGGGGATGTTGGGGGTCAGAGACCCCCAGGGAAGCGTGGGAAAGGCAAAACCTCCCCACCCACACCACGGCAGGTGGGAATCCACACCATTCCCAGCACTGCCAGCGCCTGCTGTCCCAGCTCTGATCACGACCTGCCTGCACTGGCACTCGAACAGCACCAAAATCACATTTAAATCGCATTTGAATGGCCGAGGAGCTCAGCCCGAGGGTTCCACTCATGTCCTGGGAGCACCAACAGAGCCCTTTAAACACCACGGCAGCAACAAACGCCCTTTTCCACCCAGTCTGTGCTCCCTGTGACCCCGCAATCGTCATCCACAAAGTTTTCCTCGGCTCTTTATCCCCCCTTTGGCCCTTTCCTCTTTCCAGAAGCGAAGATGCCAAGGGCGACGAGGTGACTCCGAGAAGCTCGGGGCTGGAACAGAGGGGACAGCACAGGGCAACAGAGCCAGGGCTGCCTTCCAGGAGGAAAAACAACCCCTTTTCCGCAGAGAAACACAACTTCACCTGTCACCAAACTCCCACAGAGCCCACGCAGGGACGGGGAAGGTTTGGGGGGTTCCAGAGACCCCCAGAAGGTTTGGAACCCCCAACCCTTTCCCTGGAGAGGATTTAGGAGGTGCCAAAGCCCTTCCAAAGGGGATGTTTGGAACCCCCAACCCGTTCCCTGGAGAGGATTTAGGAAGGATTTAGAAACGATTTAGGAGGTACCGAAGTCTCCCCGAAGGGAAGGTTTGGCACCCCCAACCCATTCCCTGATTTAGGGGGGATCTAGAAACGATTCAGGAGGGAACCTTTGGAATCCCCACCTCACGCCCTGAAGGAAAACCTGGAAGGTCCCGAAGTGACCCCTGGACCCTGCGGGGTGTGGGACNGAAGGGAAGGTTTGGAACCCCCAACCCATTCCCTGATTTAGGGGGGGATCTAGAAATGATTCAGGAGGGAACCTCTGGAATCCCCAAGGAAACCTGGAAGGTCCCGAAGTGTCCCCTGAACCCTGCGGGGTGTGGGACCCCCTCCCCTTCATCCCCCGAGGAGGATTTGGGAGGTACCAAAGGCACCAAGGGAAGGTTCGGGACCCCACCCGGAGGGATCCGCTCCTCCGCAGGGGGGTCGCCAGGGCAAATAAACCCCGCGAGGGGCGAATAAACCCAGCGAGGGGCGAATAAACCCAGCGAGGGGCGAATAAACCCAGCGAGGGGCGAATAAACCCAGCGAGGGGCGAATAAACCCAGC
>WEKX01003749.1:30125-49195 GCA_013390025.1 Pitta sordida | reverse complement strand
CCGGAGTATTTTTACCTCCCTGGCAGCTCGTTCCGGGTGGCAGGAACGGGGGGGATGAGGGGTGAGGGGTTGGGGGGGTGCTGAGTGCCCCCCGTCAGCCTCTGAGGCCGGGCTGGGCACACGGAGGGGACCGAGACTCTGGGAAAACCTCCCCCGGGAACGTGCCACAAATCCCGGCGGGATGAGAGGGGGCAGCGGGGGCAGCGGGACCCTCGGGGGGCTCATGCCACCCTCCCCACACATCCAGCGGCACGGCGGGGGAATTCCTGGGAATGGCAAAGCGGGGGCCGGCCTCACCCGGCTTTTGCCGACCCCCTCCCCCGCCTTCCAGCTCCGCAGCCTCCCGTCATCCCTCCTGGAAAAGGCCGGGATGTGAAACGGGAGATGCTCCACGGCAGCTCCCGCGGAGCCTCCGGCATCGCCGAGAGCGGAGCCGGCGGGATCCCGGGATCCTGGAGCTCCCAAATCCCTCCTCCTCCTGGATCGGGATCTTGGGGCTCCCAGATTCCTCTCTTCTCCCCTCGGGGCTCCCAGCCCCCTCCCTTCTCCTCCCGGATCGGGATCCCGGGGCTCCCAGCTCCCTCCTCCCCTCGGGATCCCAGGATCCTGGGGCTCCCAGTTCCCTCCCTTCTCCTGGATCGGGATCCCGGGGCTCCCAGCTCCCTCCTCCCCTCGGGATCCAGGGATCCTGGGATTCCCAGTTTCCTCTTTCCCCTGGATCGGGATCCCAGGACCCTGGAGCTCCCAGCTCCCTCCCTCCTTCCCCTGGCTCAGGATCCCGGGATCCTGGGGCTCAGAGCTCCCTCCCTTCTCCTCCTGGATCGGGATGCCTGGGCTCCCAGCTCCTCCCGCCCTTTCCCTGGATCGGGATCCCAGGATCCTGGGGCTCCCAGTTCCCTCCCTTCTCCTGGATCGGGATCCCGGGGCTCCCAGCTCCCTCCTCCCCTCGGGATCCAGGGATCCTGGGATTCCCAGTTTCCTCTTTCCCCTGGATCGGGATCCCAGGACCCTGGAGCTCCCAGCTCCCTCCCTCCTTCCCCTGGCTCAGGATCCCGGGATCCCGGGGCTCCCAGTTCCCTCCCTTCTCCTGGATCGGGATCCCGGGGCTCCCAGCTCCCTCCCATCTCCTCCTGGATCGGGATCCCAGGATCCCGGGGCTCTCAGCTCCCTCCCTTCTCCTCCTGGATCGGGATCCCGGGATCCCGGGGCTCCCAGTTCCCTTCCCCCGGCTCCAGGAGGAGGCCACAGAGCCGAGCCCACCGGGGCAGGATCGACCTGGCTGGGGTTGGGATAACCACGGACGTGCGGGGCTGGGAAGCGGCGGGAGGAAGGGAATTTCGCCTCCTTCCACCGGGAATAACCCCGTTCGCCTCTTCCCCGTGCCCGGCTGTCAGGGAGCCAGCCCAGCCCCCTCCAGCCGCGGATTCCAAGCGGGAAAACAGTCGGTTCTGAGCAGCCAAATCCTCCCCGATTCCGCCCGTGGCAGCAGGGGATGACGCAGCCCATTCCCGTGACGCTCCGCAGCCGCCCCGGCACCCCCACATTCCTTGGCACACGATCCCTGTGCCCGGCGCTGCTTCCCCAGGGATGAGACCCCCTCTGGCCCCATCCCTGCACGCACCAGAAAGTGGGAGATTCCCCAAAACCCCCCCCGGAGTGCCAGGCTCTCCCAGAGCTTCCAGGCTCCAGGATACCCGGGAAAAACTTCCCACCATCCCAAAACATGTGCCAAAGGCTCCCCTGGGACTGGGATGGGATTCCCAGGGCAAATGTTTTTCCCTGGTTAAACCCATCCCGTGGCTTTTCCCGGGTGGGATCACTGCTGTGGGCACCTCCAAATGGAGCATCCCTGGGGACATCCCTGGGAATGACACAGGGGGATGCGCCGGAAAACTGCCCGGGACGGTGCCCGGCTCATGGCACCGCGGAGGAGCAGAATTCCTGCTTGGACTCTGCCTTCCTGAGGGATGGGGATGGGGCACGGGGATGGGGATGGGACACAGGGATGGGACACAGGGATGGGGCACAGGGATGGAGCACAGGGATGGGACACAGATGGGGCACGGGGATGGGACACAGGGATGGATCACATGTATGGGGCCCACAGACAGGGCACAGGGATGGGATACAGGGATGGGGCAGGGGAATGGGACAGAGACACGGGGCACTTCTGACACCCCCAGATCCCCAGACACCCGCTGGGCTCCCCCCGAGCAGCTGGCAGGGATGGGGCGGCACTACTTCCACACACAGGGATATTCATCCCGGAGTTCTCCGCCGCCAGCTCCCTCCAGCCGAGCTATTAATCCCCCCAGTTAATTAGGGAAGAGCCACAATCCATCGCCTGCACCACGGCCTAATTATCCAGAGCCTCTCCCCGGCGGAGCACAATCGATGAGGGCAGGATCCGGCCCTTCCAACACATCCCATGGATTTATTCCACAAATCCATCGTGGCCCCGGCGGCGGCTGCCTCCGGTTCGTCCCGAGCCGCCGGGCAAATTCCAGAGCACTGGGAAGGACGTGGTGCCACAGGGAGAGCCAAACCCCCCCAAATCCCCTCTTTAGAAAAACCCCAGCCTGGAAAATTCCCTCTGCTGGGATGGGAGGGCAAGAGGGACAAGGTGTTGTGTCACATCTCTTCCCACGGGACACCCTGAGGTGGCTCCCCACATTCCAGCTCCTCTCCCAGCACGAATGGGAGGAGGGGACACGGCAGCCACGATGGGAATATTTCCTCTGGATGCTCCCTTGGGGCTTTTTCCAGAGGGAATTATTCCAGGAAGAAATGGCAGGGGATTATTTCCACTGCATGTCCAGGGAATGTCCTCAGCTCCCCAGAATGGGGCAGGACAAACTCCCTGGAATGTGCCCCAGAACAGGATGGGCTCCCCAGAATCCCAGGACCCCCCAGAATCCCAGGGCTCCCAGAACCTCAGGGCTCCCAGAATCCCAAGGCTCCAAGAATCCCAGGGCTCCCAGTATCCAGGGGCTCCCCAGAATACCAGGATTCCCAGAGCCCCAGGGCTCCCAGAATCCCAGGGCTCCCCAGAATCCCAGGATTCCCAGAGTCCCAGGGTTCCCCAGAATCCATGGGCTCCCCAGAATGCCAGGACTCCCAAAATTCCAGGACTCCCAAAATTCCAGGGCTCCCCAGAATCCCAGGAGACCCAGAAACCCAGGGCTCCCCAAAATCCCAGGGGTCCCAGAATCCCAGGGCTCCCAGGGGTGTCACTGAACCCCGAGCAGCCCCTCTGGGGACAGGAATGGTGACAGGAGCGGGGACAGCAAACCCTGTTCCACCAGGATTTGTTCCACTGAGAGAGGATGGAGCCAAACCGGCACCAGACTGGGAGCACTGGGACGTGCCAGGACCCTCCAGGACCACCCAAAATTCCATGGCAGACCCCGGTGCTCCCCCCACCAATCCCACCAACCCCCTCCCCATGAGAACCACCAGATTTCCCACGGAAAAAGGGTCTCATGATCTGCTCTTCTCCCCCTTTCCCGATCTTTGGGATACCCAGGCAGGGCTCCCGGCTGGAAAATGCAATTAGTCCTGGGCACGATGGGAATTGATTGGATTTGACCATTTTATGAGCACTGGAAAATTTGCATCCAGCGGCTCATCCATCCCTGGATCCCCGGGTTGAGCTGAAGCAGCCGGGGAAACAACGGGAGAAGTGATCACAGTGTCACAGTGTCACAGTGTCACAGCACAGATAAGGCTGGAAAGGATCTCAAAGATCATCCAGTCCAGCCTACGGTACAATTAAATTATCATCTCCATCCAGATCACATCACTCAGCACCTCATCCAGCCTCCCCTCGGACACCTCCAGGGTTGGCCACTCAACCCCCTCTGTGGGCAACCCATTCCACACCCGGGTCACTCTGGCAGTGAAAAACCTTCTCCTAAAATCAAGTCTGACCTTCCCCTGCTGAAGATGAAGGCTGTGACCTTGGTCCCCAGAGCCCAGGGAGAACAGCCCAACCCCTGCCTGACTCCAACCTCCTCTGGGATGTGACAGACAGTGACAAGGTCACCCCTGAGCCTCCTCTTTTCCAGCCTCTCCTCCCAGGGCTGATCCTCCAGCCCCTTCCCCAGCCTTGTCGCCCTTCTCTGAACTCCTTCCAGCCCCTCGACACCTTCCTGGAGCTGAGGGGCCCACAACTGGCTCCAACACTCGAGGTGTGTCTGAGCAGTGCCCGGCACAGGGGAAGGAGAACCTCTCTTGCCCTACTGGCCACTCCGTCCCTGATGGTGGCCAGGATGCCACCGGCCCTTTGGGCTGCCTGGGCACACTGCTGCCTCATGGGGAGTTTGCTGTCCAAAATACCCCCAAATCTCTTTCCACCTCGCCCCTCTCCGAGCATTCCATCCCCAGCCTGTAGCTCTGTTGGGGTTGGTGTAACCAAAGTGCAGAACCCGACATTCAGATTAATTAAATTTAATTTTATTGGAGTGTGCCCATCTCTCCAGCCTGTCCAGGTCCCGGGCTCTGAGCTTGGTGGCATCACGAATTTACTCCCGATGGCCTCAGTCCCATCATCGATATCACCAGTGAAGGTGTTGGACAGGACGGGACCCAACCCCGACCCTTGGCGACGCGGCATTCCCAGGAAACGGGGGGAACCGGGGAAGAGCCTCCAGGTTTTCCAGAAGGATCCCACTCCTGTGCCCTCCTCCTGTCCCCCTCGTCCCCAGCCTTGTCCTGCCACCCCCATGTCCCCACGTCCCCTCCCTTGCCGGTACCTTCTTCCCGATGAGTTTCTTGCGCAGGAATTCCCGGGCCTCGAACATGTAGGGAATGTCGTAGAGGGGCCTCAGCTTCCTGTTCTTGTCCTGCAGAGGAGGGGGGACACGGGTCAGGAGAGCCCCCCCCAAAAACCTCCCCCTGGCACCACCGTGGCTCCCCACACCCTCCCCCGGGGGTGCCCACCCGCTGCCACCCCCCTGGTTTGGGCTGGGATCCCGGGATAAGCTCCCAGGAGGATGTGCCAGGGGTCCAGGATGGGCATCGCTCAGGGGAAATGAGGAGGAATTTGGGATGGGGGTGGCCATGGGGGGGTTAAATCACCCCCCACCCCCAAATCCTGCCCGGGGGTGTCAGACCCTGCACGAAAAGGGGAGTTTTCCATCCGGAATGGCAGCAGGGATTGACCCCGACCTGACCCGGACCAACCAAAGGGATGTCATCAAACCAACCCAGGGGATGTCACCAAACCCAATCCAAGGGAAAGGCACCAAACCAACCCAAGGGACTGGCACCAAACCTGACCTCCCCCCCTTAGATGAGGAAGGAAACATGGAAAAGAGGGAGAACAGGCAAAATCAGCTGGAAAGGAGGAGCAGAGTCCAACGGGAGACGGAGGGAGCGGGTACAGACAGCGGCACTTGAGGATTTGAGGGATTTACTCTTCCCAGGCTGCACCTNCCAACCCAAGGGAATGTCACCAAACCCAACCCAAGGGAATGTCACCAAACCTGACCCAAACTAACCCAAAGGAATGTCACCAACCAACCCAGGGGAAGGTCACCAAACCAATCCAGGGGAATATCACCAAACCCAACCCAGGGGAATGTCACCAAACTCCACCTGACCGAAACCAAGGGAGTATCACCAAACCCGACCCAAGGGAATGTCACCAAACCAACCCAAGGGAATGTCACCAAACCCAACCCACCCCCCCCCGCTGAGGAGGGAAACATGGAAAAGAGGGAGAACAGGCAAAATCAGCTGGAAANGATCCCGGGATAAGCTCCCAGGAGGATGTGCCAGGGGTCCAGGATGGGCATCGCTCAGGGGAAATGAGGAGGAATTTGGGATGGGGGTGGCCATGGGGGGGTTAAATCACCCCCCACCCCCAAATCCTGCCCGGGGGTGTCAGACCCTGCACGAAAAGGGGAGTTTTCCATCGGGAATGGCAGCAGGGATTGACCCCGACCTGAGCCGAACCAACCCAGGGGATGTCACCAAACCAACCCAGGGGAATGGCACCAAAAAACCCCCAAGGGAATGGCACCAATCCAACCCAAGGGAATGGCACCAAACCTGACCCACCCCCCTTAGATGAGGAAGGAAACATGGAAAAGAGGGAGAACAGGCAAAATCAGCTGGAAAGGAGGAGCAGAGTCCAACGGGAGACGGAGGGAGCGGGTACAGACGGCGGCACTCGAGGATTTGAGGGATTTATTGTTCCGTTCCCAGGCTGCTCCTGGCAGACATTTCCCTGCTCTGCCCACATCCAGCAGCTGGGAATGGGCCGGATCCTGAGCGGGCATCGATCCCTGGGCACCCACACCCGCTCCTGGAAACCCTCCCCAGGCGGGCTGAGGGCAGGTGCCCATCCTGGGGAGCGATTTCCCTGGAAACAGGAGCGGTGACACCTCGGTGGGCACCACTGGTGGCACAGGAAAAGCTCCCTGGCACCAGGGAGATGGCACAGAGCGGTGGCAGGCGGGTGGGATGTGGTGCCAAGGGGTCCTCCCTGGCCTGGTGCAGGATGAGGCCCCAGGATGTGGTGCCAAGGGGTGTTCCCTGGTCTGATGCAGGATGAGGCCCCGGGATGTGGTGCCAAGGGGTTTTCCCTGGCCTGGTGCAGGATGAGACCCTGGGATGTGGTGCCAAGGGGTGTTCCCTGATCTGATGCAGGATGAGGCCCCAGGATGTGGTGCCAAGGGGTTTTCCCTGGCCCTGTGCAGGATGAGGCCCCGTGAGGGCATNTGAGGCCCCGGGATGTGGTGCCAAGGGGTTTTCCCTGGCCTGGTGCAGGATGAGACCCTGGGATGTGGTGCCAAGGGGTGTTCCCTGATCTGATGCAGGATGAGGCCCCAGGATGTGGTGCCAAGGGGTTTTCCCTGGCCCGGTGCAGGATGAGGCCCCGGGATGTGGTGCCAAGGGGTTTTCCCTGGCCTGGTGCAGGATGAGGTCCAGGGAGGCCCCGGGAGGATGGCACAGCTGGTGGGTGGCACTGCTCCCCGGGGAGGTGACTCCGTAATTCAGTCGGTGCCAGAAAATTCCCAGCCTCGTGCCAGGGCTGGAGCTGAGCCACGGGATAAATCCTGCCGGGTGCTGGGGGGTCCTGGGGGGGCTCTGGGAGCTTTTTCCTCCCTCCCCTGACCATCCCAGGGCAGGGATCCACTCCCAGTCCAGGGGATCTGGGATGTGGAACTCCCCATTCCATGGGATCCAGGATCAGGAACTCATCATTCCAGAGGATCCAGCATGAGGAACTCCTCATTCCACGGGATCCAGGATCAGGAACTCATCATTCCATGGGATCCAGGCTGAGGAACTCCTCATTCCACAGGATCCAGGATGAGGAACTCCTCATTCCACATGATCTGGGATGAGGAACTCCTCATTCCACGGGATCCAGGATCAGGGACTCCTCATTCCAGAGGATCCAGGATTAGGAACCTCACTTCCCAGACCGCCAGCCCCCCTCTTCCAGACCATCAGCCCCCCTTCCCAAACTGCCAGTCCCCCTTCCCAGACTCTCAGCCCCCCTTCCCAAATGGCCAACCCCCCTTTTCCAGACTCTCAGCCCCCCTTTTCCAGACCATCAGCCCCCTTTTCCCAGACTGCCAGCCCCCCTTCCCAGACTATCACCCCCCCTTCCCAAACTGCCAGCCCCTTTTCCAGCCCCTCCCCCGGGGCTCCCGGATCATTCCCAGTCCCCCAAACCCTCGGGGTGACTCCCAGCCCGTTCCCTCCCCTCTCCCCAGTGGGATGTGACGGGATCCAGGTGCCCAGACCCTCCCAACCCTCACCAAGGTCACGCACCCAGCGCTGCCCCGCGAGGCAGAGCCCTGTGCAAGCACTAATTAATCCTGGCTAACGAACTCCAAATTGATGGCTCATTTAAGTGTCTGTCTGGCACAGGCTGTTAAATCCCTAATCCCGTCCCACCGGAGCACTGGGAAGCCCTGGGTGGCCCTGGCAGTGCCAGGGGTTCAGGTGCTGGTGGAGAAGTGGAGGGGGGGGCTGAGAAATCCCTGAAGCAGCTTCGGAGCTTCTCAGGGGTCTGGAGCCGTCTGGGGCCACCCCAAAAACGACATCACCCCAAAAGGGCATCACCCCAATAAGGGCATCAATCAATAAGGACATCACCCCAGAAAAGGACATCACCCCCAAAAGGGCATCACCCCTAAAAGGGCATCAATCAATAAAGACATCAACCAATAAAGGACATCAATCAATAAGGACATCACCCAAAAAACATCACCCCAAAAAGGACATCAATCAATAAGGACATAACCCCAAAAACATCACCCCAAAAAGGACATCAACGAATAAGGACATGACCCCAAAAAGCCCATCAACCAATAAGGATATCACCCCCAAAAAGGGCATCACCTCAAAAAGGGCATCACTCCAAAGAGGACATCACCCCAAAAATGACATCAACCAATAAAGGACATCAATCAATAAGGACATAACCCCAAAAACATCACCCCAAAAAGGACATCAACGAATAAGGACATGACCCCAAAAAGGGCATCAACCAATAAGGGCATCACCCCCAAAAAGGGCATCGCCCAAAAAACGACATCAATCAATAAGGACATCACCCCAAAGAGGACATTACCCCCAAAAAAGGCATTAACCAATAAGGACATCAACCAATAAGGACATCACCTCAAAAAAACAACATCACCCCAAAAAGGACATCAACCAATGAGGACATCACCCAAAAAAAGACACCACCCAAAAAAGGACATCAATCAGTAAGGACATTACCCCAAAAAGGACATCACCCCAAAAAGGGCATCACCCCAAAAGGGGCATCACTCCAAAATGGGGCCACTACCCCGGCACAGAGAAAGATTCCCTTGGGTTTAAACCCTTTCCCAAAAGCCAGAGGTCGACTGAAGCCACGTTGGGACTCGTGGCTGCCCCAAACCCGGAATGTTGGACAAGGACAAGGACTCGGAGCAGCCTGGGATGGCAGGAGGTGCCCCTGGGTGGCACTGGGTGGGCTCTGGGGTCCCTCCAACACAACCCAACCCACTGTGGGACTCCACGGTTCGATGAAACGCCGGTTCCGGCTCTCGCCAGCTCCAGGAGAGAGTCATCAAGCCATTCAAAAATTAATTAAAGCCACGGCTCTCGTTTAATTAAAGGTGTGCAGAGAGGAAGTTGTTCCATTAGCGAGAAAGTCGACGCGCGGAGCTTCGTCTTCAGGGAGATGCTGGAGTTGGGGGTGGGGGGGGATCTGTTTGTCTCCCTCCCCAAACACGGAGACGGGGATTTCAATCCCGAATTTGGTGGGATTTCAATCCCGAATTTGGTGGGATTTCCTCATAAAAACCCCACTTTTTGGTTAAAATGAAGGGTGGAATTATCTCCAAATAGAGACAGACCCCCCCACCCAAATCCCTCCTCCTGACATAACCCCCGCAGGGCTCTGAACACCCAACAGGGCGAGAGAATTCGGGCTCTCCTGCCTAATTAACATCCTCGGGCCGGGCGGGGGTTAATTAAAGCCCATTTTCAGGGGAGCAGCAGCTCGGATCTGCCCTTCCACGGGGAGGGGGAGTGAACACGGAGCACCAGCTGCCCGAGGGTGCCGCTCCCTGCCCCTCCCCGAGGAGATGGAGGCACAGCTGGAGCAGCTGGAAATGCTCTGAGACCCCCCAACTCCCACATTCCGGAGCTCCCTGAGGGTCCCCCGGGTGGGGGGACCTGACCCCAGTCACTTGGGGCCAAGCAAGGGGGGGCTGCCAGGAATCCTTGGAGTGCCAGGCTCCTGCTCCCGGGAGCGGGAGGGAAAGGAGGGAAATGTCATCAGCGGTGTCACCCCACGGGTCATCCGAAGCCACCACTCTGGGCTCGCCAGGGGTGGCAGAATCCACCCCAGAGACGGGCGGTGACAGGGACCAGCGGGACATCCCAGCAGCCCCAGAGCATTGACTGGTTCAGGGAGCAGGATGGGGGGGGGGGGGGGGGCACAACCCCCAGCGCCCCAATGCCAAAGGATTTCGGGGGCTCCTCCAAGAATCCCGGGTGCCAACTCACCTTGGGGGGGGGACCCCAGAGGAGCCAAGGGGACCCAGGGCCCGGCAGCACCGTGGGATGGCAGGTGGGGAGAGCCCCCCTCCCCCAACCCCTGCCAGCGCAATTAGGGAAGCTCATTATTTGTAAAGCAATTAGCAGAGCTAATCAACTCGCAGCTACACGGCGGAATGAGCAGAGAGGAGAAGGGGGAGATGCCAGATGCCAGCGCCAGGAGCGGGGCCGGTGACGCAGCAGCCCCGGCAGGGTGGGGGGACCTGCCCCAGGGCAGGGGGCGTTTGGGGACACAGCAGCCCCCCCAGGCACCCCAGGGTGGGGGGACCTGCACCAGGGCAGGGGGCGTTTGGGGACACAGCAGCCCCCCCAGAATGAGGGGACCTGCCCCAGGCAGAGGCTGTTTGGGGACACAGCAGTCCCCAAGGGATCACAGGGTGGGGGGACCTGCCCCAGGGCAGGGGGCTGTTTGGGGACACGGCAGCCCCTGAAAGCCCCCAGGGTGGGNAGGGGGCGTTTGGGGACACAGCAGCCCCTGAAAGACCCCAGGGCGGGGGGTGTCTGGGGACACAGCAGTCTCCCAGAGTGGGGGGACCTGCCCCAGGGCAGGGGGCGTTTGGGGACACAGCAGCCCCCCCAGAATGAGGGGACCTGCCCCAGGCAGAGGCTGTTTGGGGACACAGCAGTCCCCAAGGGACCCCAGGATGAGGGGACCTGCCTGGACCTGGGGGGAAGGATCCGCTCCGGAGCACGAGGGGCTCCCGGGAATCCTTGGGAGTCCCAGGAATTCTCCCGCTCCGGGGAGCGTGAAACCGTGAGAGGGAAGTGACACGGGTCATCAGCGATGTCACCCCCCTCCCCTACCCCGGGTCATCCTCGGCTGGAGCCGCCACGCTCGGCTCGCCAGGAAACGCGCCGGGGTGGGAGAATCCATCCCCAAGCTCCATCCCGGATCTCCATCCCCGAGATCCATCCCCGAGATCCATCCCGGAGCTCCATCCCCGAGATCCATCCCGGAGCTCCATCCCCGAGCTCCACCCCGGATCTCCATCCCGGAGCTCCATCCCCGAGCTCCATCCCCGAGCTCCATCCCGGATCTCCATCCCCGAGCTCCATCCCAGAGTTCCATCCCGGATCTCCATCCCCGAGATCCATCCCCGAGCTCCATCCCGGAGCTCCATCCCCGAGCTCAATCCCCGAGCTCCATCCCCGAGATCCATCCCGGAGCTCCATCCCAGAGTTCCATCCCGGATCTCCATCCCGGAGCTCCATCCCCGAGATCCATCCCCGAGCTCCATCCCCGAGCTCCATCCCAGAGCTCCATCCCCGAGATCCATCCCCGAGCTCCATCCCGGAGCTCCATCCCCGAGCTCCATCCCGAAGCTCCATCCCCGAGCTCCATCCCGGAGCTCCCTCCCGGGGGACCGGCGGTGACGGGGAACAGGCAGCGGGTGGAACACGCCCAGCACGAGCAGTGGGATCGTTCGGGGACCGGCTTTTCCACATCAAAGCCCGCGGAGCTCAGAGGGAGCTCAGCTCCCGCACACGCCGCGCGGGGGTGGAGATGCTCCGACAGCTCCAACAGCTCCTTCCCGGGAGCTGCTGCGGGCACGGGGGTGACACCGGGAGAGCCCCGAGGGCTGCGGGGTGAGGGGCTCCCGGTGACATCACAGCCGCGGCGGCCCCCGGGCAGGGGTTTGTTCTGAAGTGGGCACTCAGCTGCTCCTCCAGCCTCTCCTGCTCCCTCAGTGCCCCCACTCACAGCTGGCACTCGAGGGACAAGTGCTGGGTGGCCCCGGGAGCACTGGAGGGTTTTCAGTGGCATTAAAGGACAGAGGGCACGGCCAGGAGTGCCAAGGGCCCGAGGACTGGGGAGTAACTGAGGCTGGCAAAGCCCTGAGAGCCCATGGAACCCAACCCTTCCCCAGCAGGGCCGAGGGTGTTCCATGGCCTTGGGGTGACCCACGGGCAGGACCCGGCACTCCACGGAGTCCCAGGATGGTTTGGGTGGGAAGGGACCCTCAGGGTCACCCAGTGCCACCCCTGCCATGGGCAGGGACACCTCCCACTGTCCCAGGCTGCTCCAAGCTGGAACCTTGGGCACTTCCAGGGATCCAGGGGCAGCCACAGCTTCTCTGTGCCCTCATCATCAAACCAGGCTCCTGCCAGAGCCCTTTATTAGAATCTGAGCATTTTAATGCCATTTCCATTTCTCCCAGGCACATGGAAGCCCACAGGGGGACCACAGTCCTGGAGGGGGGACAGGGAGGTGTCCCCACACCCCAGCACCCCCTGGCACCTCGGGAACACCGCCGTCCCCTTGGGATCGGGGACCTTCCCCGGGCTGGTGGCTCCAGCTGAGCTCAGAGCCGACCAACCCACCTTCCTCGCTTCCAAACACAACCAGCCACGGCAGCGGCTCCGTGTCCTTCCCCCTCTGCCAAAACTGCCTCTCCCTGGCAGTGGGAGAGCTCAGCCCACCCAGAGCCAGCTCAGCAAGGCCTGGCACAGCCCAGCCCCAGTGCCTGGCACGCCACAACCTGCTGCTCCATCATCATCCTCAGCATCCCCCCCGCGGCACCACGGCAGCGACTTTTCCTCCTCCTCCTCCTCCCCATCCTCCTCCATCCCCCTTCCCCAAATCCCCGCCTCGGGAGAGCAGCCGGGAGGGGGAAAGGCTCTTCCATGCCAGGCGCTGTCTTTTCCTGTCTCCTCCCGGATCCATCCCCCGCCTCCCTCATCGGAGCCGACAGAGCCCGGCCCCCGCTATCGACGGTCTCCTCCCCAGGGCACCGGGAAGGGCTCCGGGAGCCTCCCGGTCACCATCAATCTCCATCGAGCCCGAAGGCGACGATTAATCACGGACGCAACGGCCCGAATTTAAACCTTCGGCCACGTGCTGCCGGCTCTGCTCCCTCTGCCAGCCCCAATTCCAGGGGGGAAAAGTGGCAGGAGCCAGAGCCAGGGGCATGGGGGGGCACCTACAGCAGGTTTGAGGTGTCCAGGACATTCCAGCAGGAATTGCAGCCCTTGGTGACGGGGGGCGATGGGTTTGGGGTGTCCAGGGCATTCCCAGACCACCAGGAACAGCAGGAATTGCAGCCCTTGGTGACGGGGGACGATGGGTTTGGGGTGTCCAGGGCATTCCCAGACCACCAGGAACAGCAGGAATTGCAGCCCTTGGTGACGGGGGACGATGGGTTTGGGGTGTCTGGGATTTTCCATCCCATAAGGGACAGGGTGGAGAAGCAGCAGCACCGGGAAGGTGGCGGTGGTTGTCCCCCCAAAATGGGGTCCCCCTGAGTCACAGGACCCCAAAAGGAGGAAAAGAAAGGTTTTCCTCCTCTCTGGATGCACCAGAAGCTCTTGGNAGGAATTGCAGCCCTTGGAGATGGGGGACGATGGGTGTGGGGTGTCCAGGACATTCCAACAGGAATTGCAGCCCTTGGAGATGGGGGACAAAGGGTTTGGAGTGTCCAGGGCATTCCCAGACCACCAGGAACAGCAGGAATTGCAGCCCTTGGTGACGGGGGACGATGGGTTTGGGGTGTCTGGGATTTTCCATCCCATAAGGGACAGGGTGGAGAAGCAGCAGCACCGGGAAGGTGGCGGTGGTTGTCCCCCCAAAATGGGGTCCCCCTGAGTCACAGGACCCCAAAAGGAGGAAAAGAAAGGTTTTCCTCCTCTCTGGATGCACCAGAAGCTCTTGGAGCCACGAGCCTCTTTCACGGAGCACAGGTTGGGTGGATTTCACCCCAAACCCTCCTGATCTCCCTCTGGGAACTCTCCCTGCCACAGGAGGGACACGGAGGGTCCTGCTCCGGAGCACTGGGGCTCCCAGGGACACGGATCCTGGCACAGGACAAGGTGGGTCACCTTGAGGCTCCTGTCGCCTGAGGGAGCAGCAGATGGAGCAGGAGGCGACGTTTTCCGCAGGAATTCCAGGGCTGCAGCAGCGCTTTCCTCTCGGGAGGTGCTGCTCCCCCCCGTACCCCAGAGGGACAGAGCGCTCCTAACTCCTCAAAAACAGCGGCAAAAGCCCAGTTTGGGTCTGGGCCACAGTTCCCTGGAGGTTCCACGCCAGGAATTTGTTCCTGACCCCTCCAAGGACGGGGTTTTGTGGAGCAGAATCCCCTCCCTGTGCTGGGCAGAGGTGGCTCCGTGCCCTCCCGGCCCTCGTGGCGCGGCTGCTCCCGAGCTCATTAGGCAGCTTCAACTAATAAAGTTGTTTGTCTTGTCAGCGTGGGCCTGACGTGGAACCAGCAGCCTCTTGGGAGCTGCTTCCTGTGGTGTGGAATGAGCTGGATCCTGCCTGGGATGAGCTGGATCCTGCCTGGGATGAGCTGGATCCTGCCTGGAATGAGCTGGATCCTGCCTGGAATGAGCTGGATCCCGCTCAGAAGAGCTGGATCCTGCCGGGAATGAGCTGGATGGTGCCCAGGATGAGACCCATCCTGCCCGGGATGAGCTGGATCCTGCCTGAGATGAGCTGGATCCTGCTCAGGAAGAGCTGCATCCTGCCTGGGATGAGATGGATGGTGCCCAGGATGAGACCCATCCTGCCTGGAATGAGCTGGATCCCGCTCAGAAGAGCTGGATCCTGCTGGGAATGAGCTGGATGGTGCCCAGGATGAGACCCATCCTGCCCGGGATGAGCTGGATCCTGCCTGAGATGAGCTGGATCCTGCTCAGGAAGAGCTGCATCCTGCCTGGGATGAGATGGATGGTGCCCAGGATGAGACCCATCCTGCCTGGAATGAGCTGGATCCCACCTGAAATGAGCTGGATCCTTCCTGGGATGGGTTGGATCCCGCCTGGAATGAGCTGGATCCTGCCTGGGATGAGCTGGATCCCGCCTGGGATGAGCTGGATCCCGCCTGGAATGAGTTTGATCCTGCCTGGGATGAGCCAGATCCTGCCTGGGATGAGATGGATCCCACCTGGAATGAGCTGGATCCCACTCAGGAAGAGCTGGATTCTGCCTGGAATGAGCTGGATCCCACATGGGATGAGCTGGATCCCGCTCAGAAGAGCTGGATCCCACCTGGGATGAGTTGCATCCGTCACTGGCGCACATTCCACCAACCCTCCTCATCCCCAGGGATGGAGCTCAACGTCTTCAACATTCCAGTTGGGAGACCCCCCCGCAAAGTGGGGATACGAGACCCCAGTGGCAGCATCTGCACCCCCCCATCATCCTCCTCCTCCTCCTCCTCCCCAGGGCCAGGGCTGGAGGCAGCACAAAGCTCCTGGCACAGGAAAGGCTCCGAAGGGGAAGGGACCAGAAACGCCGCAGGACAAATGGGAATGGCCGGGAAGGATGGATGTGACGGCCCGGAAACGAGGGCGAAGCTGCAGACGCTGCCTCAGCACAAAACATCAGCAGAGTATAAATAATAAAGTTATAAATCCCAGAATCATGGACCATGGAAAAAGGTCTGGATGGGAAAGGAACTTAAATCCTCCCCCCCCAGTGCCACCCCTGTGATGGGCAGGGACACCTCCCACTGTGCCAGGGGGATCCAACCTGGACCCTTGGACACTCCCAGGGATCCAGGGGCAGCCACAGCTTCTCTGGGAATTCCAGCCCCAGCCAGGAATTCCTTCCCAATCTCCCATCTAACCCAGTGGGATCCATTCCCTGGCTCCTGTCCCTCCAGCCCCTTGTCCCCAGCGATGGCTCAGAGAGTTTGGGGATAAAATTGGTGTTTTTGGGAAGGGCACCAGGCCAGGGGCTTCCCACCCAAACCATTCCATGATTCCATGAATACAGACCAGCCCTCCTTCCCCACAGAGCCAAACCCCTTCCCTGAATCCCAGAGGATGGTGCTGAGTGCGGTGCTGACCCCGGCACTGGCTGTGCTGGAGTGGGATTAAGATAATTTGGAATTAAGATAATTCAGAATTAAGACATTTTGGAGTTCAGGCAATTTGGGATTAAGGTAATTCAGGATTAAGATAATTTGTAATTAGCGGGGCTCTCAGACCAACGGCTGCTTTATTGTGTTCAGTCCCTTGTTTAATTAAACTCTCGTGCTAATTACAGGCATCCTTTGGATATCTCCTCTCCCAGCCCAGCACCATTAGAGGGAACATTCCCTGCTCCAGTTCCAGACCCTCCAGGATGGATCAGCCACTACAAATCCCCCCCTTTCCACGGGATTAACTTTCCCAAGGAAAAGCTCAGCTTAAACCAGCCCAGATCCCTGGAAAAGCAACATCACAGCCACTGAAATTTGGGATTGGCTGGGGTTAAAGAGGGATAGTGGGGAATTCCCAGAGAAGATGGGGGATGCTCCACCCCTGGAAGTGTCCAAGGTTCCTCAAGGGGCTCCAGGAGAGCTGGAGAGGGACTGGGGACAAGGACTGGAGGGACAGGAGCCAGGGAATGGATCCCACTGGGTGAGATGGGAGATTGGGAAGGAATTCCTGGCTGGGCTGGAATTCCCAGAGAAGCTGTGGCTGCCCCTGGATCCCTGGGAGTGTCCAAGGGTCCAGGTTGGATCCCCCTGGCACAGTGGGAGGTGTCCCTGGAAGTGACACCAGAGGATCCTTCCAGTCCCACGACATTCCCGGATTCTCTGGAGCTCGGGATTCCTGCTGGGAATTGGAGCTGGGATGGAGGAGCAGCTCAGCCCCCCCCAAAGAATGGATTCCCCAAAATCCAAGGGGGCCTGGAGAGCCGAGTTTGCAGAGCCTGGGGATAAGGGGGAACGGCTTCCCAGTGCCAGAGGGAGAGATGGGATCATGGGAAGGAATTCCCAGAGAAGCTGTGGCTGCCCCTGGATCCCTGGCAGTGTCCAAGGGTCCAGGTTGGATCCCCCTGGCACAGTGGGAGGTGTCCCTGCCCATGGCAGGACATGGCACTGGAGGGGGATTGAAGGTCCCTTCCCACCCAAACCATCCCAGGATTCCATGACTCCAACATTCCTGGCTGGGGCAGAATTGCGGGAGAATTCCTTAATCTGGGTTTTGGTGCTGCTGGGAGTGTCCCGAGGCGGGGGTTTAACCCCACTGGCAGCTCAGCCCAGCCCTAAACCCGGCTCTAAAACCATCTCTGGGGTGGCAGCAGGGAAGGCAGTGCCCTTTCCAAGGAATTCACCTGGGAAGCAGCACTGCCCATCCACAGGGATCCGTTACCCGTCTGGCACTTCCAGGAGCCCCCCCCACTGTGCCCAATGAGGAAATTGAGTCCTACAGAAACATCCCTTCACTTCACCAGCCCTTGGGGGGGGAAGTTCTCCTCCTGGAATTCTGTGCTAAACCAGCCTGACTCCTCCCAGCAGCCCTGGGAGCTCTGGGAAACAAATCCCAGGCTGGGAGCTCTGGGAAAGCTGCTCCAAACGAATCCCAGGCCACTGAAAGCCTTGGAAAAGCCACTCCAGTCCCTCCTGGATGCAGCACCAGTGACCCACTGGGAGCCACCAGGCTCAGCATCCCCTGGAGCATCCCAGGAGCATCCCCGGAGCACTGGGATACTGCATTCCCGAACTGGAGCACTGCATTCCCAGTACTCCATACTGGACACCTGGAATTGGGGCACAGGCACCCCAGACTGGGAATTCTGCACTGGGATACACTGCATTCCAGGCACCCCAAACTGGGAACCACAAACTGGGACACTGCATTCCAGACACCCCAAACTGGGAACCCTGCACTGGGATACTGCATTCCAGGCACCACAAACTGGGAATTCTGCCTTCCAGACACCCCAAACTGGGAACCTTGTACTGGAAATTCTGCCTTCCAGACACCCCAAACTGGGAATTCTGCACTGGGAATTCTGCATTCCAGGCACCCCAAACTGGGAATTCTGCCCTGGGATACTGCATTCCAGGCACCCCAAACTGGGAATTCTGCACTGGGAATTCTGCATTCCAGGCACCCCAAACTGGGAATTCTGCACTGGGAATTCTGCATTCCAGGCACCCCAAACTGGGAATTCTGCACTGGGAATTCTGCATTCTAGGCACCCCAAACTGGGAATTCTGCATCCCAGGCTGGATGGGGGTCGGGATGTGGCACCGAGCGAGGCCCACGTGGCTTTTCAGTCTCCAGCAGCGTTTTGGCCGATCTGCTCCCGTGAAAACGGGGTCACATCCCAGAACGGGGATGATCCGGACACCGCGACACCAGGAGATGCTTCTGCCTCCTAAACCCGTCACCAGGGGGATGGGGACAGGGACAGGGGCAGAGAAGGACACGGGGACAGGGACGGGCTGTGCTCAGACGGATCTGGCCTCGGGAAGCGCAGCCATTTCCAGGGAAGAGCTTTCACATTCCCCCACCACCTCCCTGTTATCCCGAATTCCAGAGGACAAGAACACACCCTGAGGGACATGGGACAGGGCTGCGGCTCTGAGTGTCCTGCTTTCGGGGTCACACAGGAGGGGACACACTCAGAGTCCGTTCTGTCCCTGCTCTGGAGGGATTTAATCCCCGGGAATCCTCCTGCACGGCCCCACAGGGAATCAGGACCTGGCACAAGGTGGAGGGGGGAGTTTTGAGTGGCGGGATTTGAGAGCAGCCCCGTGCCCAGCCCAGAGCTGGAGCTGCACTGGAGTGCTCTGTGCCCAGAGCTGGAGCTGGAGCTACACTGGAGTGTTCCGTGCCCAGCCCGGAGCTGGAGCTGCACTGGAGTGAGCCCAGCCCAGAGCTGGAGCTGCACTGGAGTGAGCCCAGCCCAGAACTGGAGCTGCACTGGAGTGAGCCCAGCCCAGAACTGGAGCTGCACTGGACTGCTCCGTGCCCAGAGCTGGAGCTGCACTGGAGTGAGCCCAGCCCAGAGCTGGAGCTGCACTGGAGTGTTCTGTGCCTGGCCCAGAGCTGGAGCTGCACTGGAGTGTTCTGTGCCCAGAGCTGGAGCTGCACTGGAGTGTTCTGTGCCCAGAGCTGGAGCTGCACTGGAGTGAGCCCAGCCCAGAGCTGGAGCTACACTGGAGTGAGCCCAGTCCAGACCTGGAGCTGCACTGGAGTGAGCCCAGCCCAGAACTGGAGCTGCACTGGACTGCTCCGTGCCCAGAGCTGGAGCTGCACTGGAGTGAGCCCAGCCCAGA
>WEKX01003747.1:25123-59339 GCA_013390025.1 Pitta sordida | reverse complement strand
CCCCTAGTTCTTTCAGGAGCATTTTGCTCATCCAGGCTGGTCTTCTGCCCCTCCAGCTCATCTTTCAGCACATTGGGACCACCAGCCCCTGTGCCTTCATGAGCTCCTTCTTAAAGTATGTCCAGCCTTCCTGGGCCCCCTTGTCACTAAGGGCTGTTTCCCATGGTTCTCTCCTAATTAAATCCTTACACAGTCCAAAGTCCGCCCTCCAGAAGTCCAGCATGGAGATTTGGTTCGTGCCTTTTCTCGCCACACTCTCAATTGAAAACTCTGTTATCTCATGGTCACTGATTTCTAGAGTTCCTCCAACCACAATATCACTAACCAACCCTTCTTTATTTGTAAACAAGAGGTCAAACACAGCCTCACCCCTGGTAGGCTCACTCATCTGCTGTGTCAAGAAACAATCATCAGCCATCTCTAGGAACCTTCTGGACTGTCTCCTCTCTGCTGTGTCAAGTTCCCAGCAGATATCAGGCAGATTAAAGTCTCCTGCAAGAACCAGGGCAACCGCTCTTGAGGCTATCCCTAGTTGCTTGAGGACCAATCGGTCTGCCTCTTCCTCCTGATCTGGTGGTCTATAACATAGTCCGAGCCGAATTTCAGTTTTGTGGGGGTGTTCACAATGTATTTTATATTGAGGGCACAGGAGGAGGCCAAGAGATGAGCTGATGGGGAAGACAATTGGATTGGACGAGTAAGGAGCTTTTGATGGAAATAAAGGGGAAAAAAGAGAATTTATCATCTTTGGAAAGAGGGAGAGGTATCTTAGAAAGTGTTTAAGGGTGTTGCTAGAAAAAATGTAGGAAAAAAAATAGATAGGCAAAATGCCAGTTAGAACTTAATCTGGCCACTTCTGTGAAGGATAATAAAAAATATTTTTATAAACTTATTAATGGCAAAAAAAGGGGCAACATTCTTGCTTTATTGGATGCAGAGGGGAATATGGTAACTAAAGAAAAGGAAAAAGCAGACATACTTAATACTTTCTTTGTCTCAATTTTCAAAAGTAAGACAGATTGTCTTCAGGACAACTGGTTTCCTGAGCTGGTAGTTGGGGTTAGGGAGCATAATAAACCCCCTGCAACCCAGGAGGAAGCAGTTAGAGATTTGCTGAGCCACTTGGATCCTCACAAGTCTGTGGGACCAGATGAGATCCATCTAGGGTGATGAGAGAGCCAGCAGATGAGCTTGCTAAGATGCTCTCCACCATGTTTCATCAGTCCTGGTTCTCTGGGGAGATCCCTGGATTTCCAGATGACTTGAAATTAACCAAGTGATGCCCATCCACAAGAAGGGCTGGAAGGAGGATCCAGGAAATCACAGGCCTGTCAGTCTGACCTCGGTGTCAGGGGAAATAATGGAACAGATCATCTTGAGTATGATCACAATGCATCTACAGGATGGTCAAGGGATCAGACCCAGTCAGTATGGATTTAGGAGGGGAAGGTTCTACCTGACCAACTTGATCTCCTTTTATGACCGGGTGACCCACCTGGTAGATGTAGGGAAGGCTGTGAATGTAATCTACTTGAACTTCAGCAGAGCCTTTGGTACTGTCTCTCATAGCATACTCTTAGAAAATCTGGCAGGCCACGGCTTAGACAGGTGCACCTGTCCCTGGGTTAAGAACTGGCTGAATGACTGGGTGTGGTGATGAATGGTGCTGCATCCAGTTGGTGGCCAGTCACTGGTGGCATCCCCCAGGGATCAGTGCTGGGCCCAGTCTTGTTTAGTATCTTTACTGATGATCTGGATGAGGGGTTTGAGTCCACCATTAACAAATTTGCAGGTGACACCAAATTGAGAACAAGTGTAGAGCTGTTAGAGGGTAGGAGGGATCTGCAGAGGAACCTGGACAGGCTGGATAGATGGTTCAAATCCAACAAATGCTGGGTCCTCCACTTTGGCCTGTGACACTACAGGCTGGGGACAGAGTGGCTGGATAGCGACCAGGCAGAAAGGCACCTGGGAGTACTGCTTGACAGATGATTAAACGTGAGTCAGCAGTGTGCCTAGGTGGTCAAGAATGCCAATGTCATCCTGGCCTCTATCAGGAACAATGTGTCCAGCAGGACTAGGGAAGTCATTCATAACCCAGCACTGGCTAGGCCACATCTTGAGTACTGTGCCCAGTTCTGGGCCCCTCCATTTAGGAAAGATGTTGAGATGCTCAAATATGTCCAGAGAAGGGCCACTAGGCTAGTGAGGAGTCTAGAACACAAACCATCTGAGGAGCAGCTGAGGGAGTTGGGGTTATTTAGCCTGGAGAAGAGGAGGCCCAGGGGGGACCTTATCACCTTCTACAACCACGTGAAAGAAGACTGTAGCCAGGTGGGGGTCTGTCTCTTCTCCCAGGCAACCCGTGCCAGAATGAGAGGACACAGTCTCAAGCTGCACCAGGGGAAATTTAGGCTAGACAATTGGAAAAAATTCTTCATAGGAAGAGTGATTTGCCATTGGAATGGGCTGCCCAGGGAGGTGGTGGAGTCAACATCCTTGGAAGTATTTAAAAAAAGACTGGATGTGGCACTTAGTGCCATGATTTCAGTTGATGAGGAGTAGTTAGGTCATGGGTTGGAGTTGATGATCTCTCAATGGTCTTTTGCAACCTAATTAATTCTGTGAATCTGTGAAACAAAAGTTGTTCAAGACATTAGAATGTATCAAAATGGGACTTTCTTGTACCCTTTTAAATCAGAAAACGTTGAACACTCTGGTCTAGATTTGATCAACGATAGAACAATTCCCATGCAAAATCCAAGTGTGCGGGATTAAGTATTGACAGATTATCTGTTAATTTATGCTGAGGTGACTAGTACATATTTCCTGCAACTGGGTCAACAAATGGACTCTTAGTAGCATCACCTTGGATTTTAAACTTTTCTTTTTCATGTCCCCTGTTCATTCTTACATGCTGAGATGCCCCAAAAAGTCACTGCGTATCCGAAATGAGCATTCATATTTAATATGCATATTTTCAAGGCATTCCTTGCTTCTTCTTTCACTATAATTTCTCTCTCACCATGAGGAAAAGACTCTTTATTTGAATTCTGCTTTTTTATGACTCATATTTCATTGCTACATAACTATAATTTCCATCTCTGTTCCCAGTGGGCTTAGTACAGTATATCTCTTCATTTTATCAGTCAGTAGCAGTGAGCATGTATGTGATTAATTATACTGATGAGCTAGAAGGGAAAGAAGTCTGCTTATCTGACTACCATTTTCTTTTAAGTGGTGAAATAAAGTATTCCAAATGAAGAAAAATTACTTTCTGTGGTTTATCAGTAAATGCTAGCTCTGCCCTTGTCATAAATATGTGAGGTACAAAGTTTATGAGGTCTACAACAACCTATTTTATAGACCATTTTTGTACAATGTAAGAACTTTTTAAAGTAGGAAACTAGCTATCTATTTTGACTCTTTTTGAAGGTTTAGCAATGGACTTGGCTGGATCAATTGTTGGATTCAATGATGTCAGAGGCATTTTCCGAGCTAAATTATTCTATGATCCTAAGATCTGTAGCTGCTGCAGAGATTCAAAGAAGAACCACTGTTTTTAACATATCTTATAATTATAACTATAATATACTTATTTTTATCAGACAGTTTTTCCTTTCAGATTGAAAAAATACTAATATATTAGTTATAAATTTTATTATTTTGATATTGCATAGCGCTCTTCATGGGTGGCCTCTCTGGGAGGAGATCAGAGATTGTCTAACAAAAGAAGTTCCAGATGGCTCCAAAATGGATCCACCACAGGATATAGTTAATCCTGCCAGCAAAGCTCGTGACACTTCTATGATAGCATAATCAAGAAAGCCTCAGTGAGAAGGAAAAAACAGTGAGAAACAACAGCAGGAGCAAAGTCAGAGGAGGAGAAAGAGGTGCTCCGCAGCACAGTAGGCACACATCTGAAGCCCTTAGAGGACTCCTGCTGGAGCATGGCAAAAGGATGATCAAGAAAGGTCAGGAGAGAGAGACAACAATGTGTTGATAGTTGTCTAGCTGAAGGAACCAAGTGCTACCTGTGGAACAGCATGGGGAAGAGAGGTGTCTGAAGTGAAGATGAGCTTGGCAAGAAGGAGGAAAGCAAGAAAATGTTTTTGAGGGACTTTTGGTTTGGTTTGATTTTGTGGTTTTTTATTTCCTAGAATGGATATAATTTAATTTAGTATTTCTTACAGGGGAAGGATAACTTCCCTAGTCCAACTGACCACACTGTTCCTAATACAGGCCAGGATGTCATCGGCCTTCTTAGCCGCCTGAGTACACTGCTGGCTCATACTGAGTTTTCTGTCGATCATAACTCCTAAATTCCCTCCATTTCACCACTCTCTAGCCACTCACCTCCCAGCTGACAGCGATGGATGGTGTTGTTAAGTCCAAAGTGAAGAACCCGGCACTTAGTCTCGTTAAATCTCATACTGTTGGAGTCTGCCCATTTCTCTAGTCTGTCAAGGTCCCTCTGAAGGGCCCTCCAACCCTCTGGCAGTCCAACATTCGCCCTCAGCTTTTTATCATCTGCAAACTTGCTCATGATGAGCTCAATTCCCTCGTCCATATCATCAATAAATATGTTGAACAGCGTCAGGCCTAACACTGATCCCTGTGGGATACCACTAGTGACTGGCTGCCAGCTGGATGTGGCACCATTCACGAACACTGTCTGAGCTCATCCATCCAAACAGTTCCTAACCCAACATAAAATGCTTCTGTACAGTCCATGCTCTATGAGTTTCTCCCCAAGTTTATTATGGGAAAACATGTCAAAGGCTTTGTTGAAGTCCAAGTGCACAACACCCACGGCCTTTTTATCATCAACCAGGTGAGTCACCAGGTCATAAAAGGAGATTAGGTGGGTCAGGCAAGACCTGCCTCTCCAAAATCACAGAATCACAGAATCACAGAATATTATGAGTTGGAAGGGACCCACAAGGATCATCTAGTCCAACTCACCATCTAACACCCGTACAGAGACCGAGAGCACATCCCAGAGCATAACACCAACCTAGATCCCTCACAGTCTAGCAGGCCACTCCGAGCCGGAAGGGGCCCAACGTCATCCAGCCCTACACCTCCCTGCTAGACCATGNTCCTGCCATTACAGGGACATAGCAAAAGACTTCCTGCAATCCTGTCCCACTGATCAATTGACCTAGTTCCCTAAACCCCGCCGGTCACTCTGGTCCCCCTCTCATTAATCTCATCACTACCAGCCTGGACAACCAGCAGGAGGTAATAGTCTGAAGGCTGAATTAGTTTTAGCAACCTCTTAGCAATATTCCATACCCGGGCCCCAGGGAGGCAGCAGACCTCCCTGTGGGATGGGTCCGGTCGACAGGTGGGTCCTTCTGTTCCCCTCAGAAAGGAGTCCCCGACAACCACTACTCTCCTCTTCCCTTTGAGACTGGAGGTTCTGATTCGCTTAGTGGAAGAGAGTTCCTAGAGGTTCACTAGGTGGGGTGCCTCCCTCCGTGTCATCCTCCTGATCCCCAAAATCCTGAACCCCAAATCTGTTCTGCAGGGGTAACTCATAGGGTGGCATCTGAAAAAGTGGTGGTGGACAGGAGAGGGATGCCTTACCCCCATGGCAGGAAACCTGTTCCCACTCTCCCTCATCCTCGAGGTTACTTTCTCCTACCTTGTGCTGGTGAATGTGAGGTGCTTGTGGATGCTCAGGTTCCCAAGAGTCCCCAGAGGTTGGGAGCATACTGTCCCCCAATTCATCTTCACTTACTTTCCCTTGATCATTTCTCAGCCTTTCCACCTCTTCCTTCAGCTCTGTTATCATGGAGAGCAGGTCATTTACCAGCTCACACCGGACACAGGTGTTTTGTAGGCTGTCCTCCTGGTCAACAATCAGGCTCAGGCATTCCCTGCAGCCAGGAGTCTGGACAGCCACGTCAACCGACACAGGGGTAGTTTGAGTCTGAGCTTCCCTTGTGGCTTTGGCCGTGGCTCTCATACATCTGGTTGTGGTCATGACTGATGGGGGAGAGGGAGGAGAGACAGCTCCCGCCAAGACAGCATCTGCTACCCTGCCCGCTTGCCCTACCCGTGTGGACTGCCGTGCTCTCTGCCTCTCAATTGCTTATTTACAAGCCCCCTGCAGTTGCCCAAGCCCCCCACAGTTGCCCAAGCCCCCTGCAGTTAATGTCCCTGTTTTCTTTGCTCCTGTTTGCTGTGCTCTGGTTCGCCGTGCTCCCAGGAGAGGTAATGGTTTAAGTACCCACAGGTGGCAAGTCACATGGCCCCTTTAGGGCTCCCGGTGTGAGCCCTACAAGGCCAAGGAAACTGCTCGCTGCTGAGTCACCACGGGGCCGTCCCGGGTTGCCAGCAATGCTCTCCCAATGTGGTGGGGGCCCAGGGTGCTCAGGTGAAGTCACGCGGTCTCCTGAGGGCAACTGTTCTGAGCCCTCCAAGGCCAAGGCAGCCACTCGCCGCTGAGTCGCCACTAGGCTGTCCCAGAGCGCCAGTGATGCTCTCCCGACGTGGTGCGAGCCTGGGGTGCTCAGGTTAAGCGAGTTTCCAGTATTTTTTTGATAAAATGTTAGAAAACCTGCTGTTGAGGGAAGTAGTCTCCACTTTCATGTGTGCTATGAAAAAAGCATGTTATATGTATATACAACATCCTTAAGTACAGAGGAGACTTCCATCCATGGTCATAATCAAGACAAAACACTGGGTCCTTGTCTTTTTTTATTTACCGATAAATCATGTTGTAACTGGTTATTCTTAATATTGTGTATGTTGGGTTTGCTGTGGCTGGTTTTTTCTGGCAGTGGGGGGGCTATGGAGCAGGCTTTTCTTTGAGAAGTTGCTGGAAGACACCCTCATAGTTGGCAGAGGTAATGTCAACCAGCTTCTGGCTGGGCCCGCTGCTGGCCAAGGCCAGGCCAATCAGGAGAGATAGAGACGCCTCTGTCATAACATATTTAAGAAGGGGGAAAAAAAGTAACAGCAGGAAGAAGATTACTGCTGGAGAAGAGCCATGAGAAGTTGTAACAGCAATGCAGGCACAAAGGCCAGGGACGAAGGAGGGGGAGGAGTTGTTCCAGGCATCTCCCTGCAGCCTGTGTTGAGAACAGAGATGCAGAAGATTCACCTATGACCATGGAGAGGGAGCACACACTGGAGCAGGAGGATGCTGGAGGAAGGTTGCAGCCCATTGGAGCCCACACTGGAGCAGAGTCCCAGGAAAGATGTGTAGCCCATGGAAGAGGAGCCCACGTTGTGTGGCCAAACTGTACCTGGTAGGATCTCTGTGCTTTGGGATGGGACAAACTCTGAAGCAGCACAGCCAGTGCTCAAAGAACTGCACCCTTTAGAGTGACCCCTGGGCAGCAGAGTATGGAAGAGTTGCTGCCCCTGGGATTGGACTTACATCGGGAAGGGTCATGAAAGACTTTCTCCTGTGGTGGTGGCAGGATCCTATGAAAGACAGGGAANTCTCGTTGCTGTTTGTAGAATGGACCATAGTGAAGCAGACTGTCTGCCTGCAAACATATGGAATAGAGAGAGAGAAACCAGCTATGCAGAATCCACCTGAGGCCATGCTGAAGATGGAGGATCATGCTGCAACAGCTGCAGATAATCTTCGAGCCCAGAAACACTTGACCGCTGGAGCTGAGCTCAGCAGAGATCCTTTGGACAGATGTTTTGTGATAGAATTGCATTACAGTAGGATCTGTACTTTGGGATGGGCTCATATATGAAGCAGCAAAGCCAGTGCTTAAAAAACTGCATCCCGTGCTGTGACTCTCGGGCAACAGAGAATGAGCTGTTGTCCCTGGGTCGAGATCTCACTTGGGGAAGAGTCATGAAAGACTGTTCGTCTCGTGAGAGAGACAGAGGACTTTATGAAAAGGAAGAGAGATGGTTTCCTACCCTAAAACTGGTCAGAAATATCAACTTGCCTGTTTTTTAACCCTACCCCTGTTCCCTCTTTGTCTCCTGGAAAAAAAAAAGGGAATATGAGATCTGTTGTAAGAGAAGGAGGGGCGGGGGGGAAAAGGATGCCTTTAAAATGATGCTTCTCACATTAAGCTCTGATCTTGTTAGTTAATTCATAAATCCTTTATATTCCTCACTTGTAGCTTGCCTTGTTTTGCCTGTGATAAACTTTCTTTTCCAGGTTTTTCCTCTGGGAGAGGTTGTATGTGAATCTCTGGCATCCAGACAGTGTCAAACCATGACACTGTGGTTTATACTTCCCAATTTTAACCATGTATATAAACTCACAAGATGTATATAACCATCAACACATATATAACTCATCATTACTTTTAAAATAAAAATACAATTTTAAAATATAATATTTACTGCAAACATTTAATTTTGCCTGATTCACCAGGTCACTAGCATGGCAAATATTCCATATTTTTTTTATTCGTGCCCTCCTTTTTATACTATTTTCATTAGGAAAAGCTTCTGAGGGTAGATAGGTTTTGCAGCACAAAATGTATATTGTGTAGCTACAAAAGACTGAGGAAGGAAGTCTCAATGTTAAAGGTGGAATGATGCCACTTGTTTCAGTGGGTGGATTCAGAAGGGCAACAAGGAAAAAAGTGATTAAAAAACCAAGCTCCTCTTCTGCTCTACATATGAAGAGGAAAATGAACAAGTGATCTTAAAAATATCTAGAAAAATACCGATCTTTTAGTGTTCCAAAAGTGAATGCCAGTACCTTGAACTGAACTACAGAATGAATGCAAGTCAATGGAGACTGTCACATGATTTACTCTGTAATCTTTGTTTAATGAAACAATCTCTATACTCTCTTCCTCTATGAGAAGTAGCACTGAATTACGTGAATTTGAATAGACTCTAACAAACCCTAAGCAAATCCTTGAACACAGATATTAGTGCCCTCTCAATGGAGGTAATGACCTTTTAGACTACAGCTCAGTATTCTTACAGTGTCCAGCATCCCAAAATATTTTTCCAGTATGTTCAAAGCATGACATTATGTATGAGCTTAGGAGCTAGCAATAAGTTCTGTATGATCAAAGCTTCTTCCAGAGACTACAGCATACCATATATGTTCCTTGACAACAGCATATTTACACAAAGGAATTTTGAGAAGTTTCGTATCCCTCTTCATCCCCCCCAATCAAGAGTATTAATAACTCATTTTATATAATCCCACACTACAGAAACTTAATTCTACACCATCTCCATCCATCTGCTGTAAAATCTCTCATTAAATGTCCTTGTATAAGTAGCTGTTAAAAATTAGAGAAGATACTTTCAGAATGAAATCCAATGTATTAATGGAGTTCTGTCGGCTTTAGCATGCAGAACTAGTAGCTCATGTTTTAAAGTATTTCCTTCATTTCACACAACCTCAGTGACAAAATGTAGTCTTTGGAAAGAATTATGGGAAATGTAGTTTAGCTCTGTATTTGTATAATTCCTTTTACACATCTCTATTTCAGAGGAGCTAAATTTTACCTTCATCAGGACTGCTAGGTGAAGCTTTCAAGCTATATCCTTAGCTTAAGGAATGGGAAGCTGATAAAACATACCAAATAACAAAGCAATAATTATTTTATCTCTGAGTCATTTACACTGACACAGATAACTGGCAACTGTATTTAATTGTAGACAACCTTCAGTTTTGAGAAACTTCTCCATCAGATGGAAGGAATAAGTTTAAGATCAACATCAGAAAAAGTAGGTGATTCTTTGACAGCTGTAACCATGTGCCAACAGTGCACCAGAACATGTGACTTAAAACCCACAAAATTAATTAATCATCACTAAAATAACAAATTGAGGTTTCACATATCAGCCTTCTATATTATAGATCCTTCTGCTCTCACTGAGTATCAGTACTTTGAATTGTAAACCTTTCTGCAGACCCATTTTGATGTTTTAGACTCACAGAGTGACTGAGGCCAGAAAGGACCTCTTGAGATCATGTGGTCCAACCTTCCTGCCCAAGTAGGGGCCCCTACAGCAGTTGCTCGGGCCCATATTCAGATGATGTTTGCATATCTTCAAGGAAGAAGCCTCCACAACCTCTGTGTGACCTATGCCAGTGCTTGGTGACTCTCATTCTGTTACTATGATGATCTGAATAGGTGGCTCAACCAATTTTTTCAAGGTGTTCATGCTTAGTTATGCATCAAAGAGGTGTACAAGGCACAGGAGAGGAATACTGAAAATAAATATTTTGGGAATTGAAAATTTGCCCCCCCCCCTTTTTTGTTTCAAGTCTTTAAATAGGTGATGTCTTATAAATGGATACATTTTATTTTCCTTTCTTCCTATATTTTCACTGTTATAATTTTTCAGGCTGCTTACTATGAAAATTACTACCTACTTATTCTTTAAGGTAAGCATTGTTGTAGGAGCAGTGATGTCTCTCTAGCCTTTTATCCCATACATCTCTAGATTACGACCTACTCTATATAGAATGTAGGGAAGGCTGTTCTTTTTTGATGTCTTTTCAATTGACTGGGTAATCTATGTCTTAAGATACTTTCTACTAACATCACAAGAGCCTGAAAAATCTGAGCATAACTGTAGTATGTAGTGAAGGGAGTCTCCTCTGCTCCGTCCGCACATGGGGATTCCTCAGGAATCATGATGAAGGGCTCCCTGAGCCCACGTCACGTCCCAAGCAAGTCTCATGCTTTTCCTGCCGCTGCTGTGTTTCAAAGTCTGTACACTGCCCCCACTCCTCCCGCCCCGTGGAGAGGCTTGCACCAGCATCCCAGCACAGCAGCCCGGCCCCGTTGGCAAGGCAACAGTTGCGAGGTAGTGCTGGATTCAGCCCTGGTCCCGCAGCCAGCAGAGTTTCTAGATTCAAATATTAATCAAGGTACTTTTCTTAGTTAACATATGTTAATAAAAGCCAAGAAAGGTATACATACAGTTTGTATGCTGTAATGTTTTAACTCGTTAACTGCACTGGTGGAGAAATGGAGTAGAGCAAGAACTTAAGAGGAAAAATACTTAAGGAGGTTGTAGCCAGGCAGGGGTTGGTCTTTTCTCCTTGGTCTCTGGGGACAGGACGAGAGGTCATAGTCTTAATCACAGAATCACAGAATCACAGAATATTATGAGTTAGAAGGGACCCACAAGGATCATCTAGTCCAACTCACCATCTTCAACAGGGAAAGTTTAGGCTAGATATTAGGAAAAGATTTTTTACTGAAAGAGTGATCTGGATGTGGAATGGGTTGCCCACAGAGGTGGTTGAGTCACCAACCCTGGATGTGTTCAAGGGGAGGCTAGATGAGGTACTGAGTGATATGATCTAGATGTAGAGGATAGGTTAGTTAGATTACAGGTTGGACTAGATGACCTTCAAGGTCCTTTCCAACCTTTTCTATACTGTCATACTGTGATACTGTAAAAGCAGCAGTACCTTCGTCCCCTGTACAGGCCAGGTGGGACGGGGCATTCNCCTGCCGCTGCTGTGTTTCAAAGTCTGTACACTGCCCCCACTCCTCCCGCCCCGTGGAGAGGCTTGCACCAGCATCCCAGCACAGCAGCCCGGCCCCGTTGGCAAGGCAACAGTTGCGAGGTAGTGCTGGATTCAGCCCTGGTCCCGCAGCCAGCAGAGTTTCTAGATTCAAATATTAATCAAGGTACTTTTCTTAGTTAACATATGTTAATAAAAGCCAAGAAAGGTATACATACAGTTTGTATGCTGTAATGTTTTAACTCGTTAACTNCTTCAAGGTCCTTTCCAACCTTTTCTATACTGTCATACTGTGATACTGTAAAAGCAGCAGTACCTTCGTCCCCTGTACAGGCCAGGTGGGACGGGGCATTCGCTGCATTCCCTGACACAGCTCTGTGGCTGCCCCACCCCCACTGCGGTGCTGTTTTGGCTACCCTTACTCGGACTGGGTTAGGCACTGGGGGAATGTACTGCGGCCACCTTGGTTGGACAAGGGTGGGGCAGGCCAGACGTGGCGCCAGCAAAAAGGGCAGAGCAGTGCACCTGTGGTCCATGTGGCATGGTGTGGGAGTTGATTTGAATATTCATGGCTGTCTAATTTGAATATTCATGACTGTCAGTTCGCGCAGTCAGTCGCAAAACGGGCCTCCTTAATCATGGAAAAAAACACAACGCACAGTCATGAAGCCGCAATATTGGAAGCGCAAAGTGGAAGAGGGCTGACTGCAATATTAATTTCTTTAGTTCTTGGTTTTTCGGAGAAAGGAATATCTAGCATCTCGTGAGAAGCAAACATATTCAGACAATGTCAATAAACAGTTGATGCTTGCAGTTGACTTCAATGAGTCCATTCATGTGACAACAGATCCATAGTTTGCATAAGGGCTGTACAACAGGCTCATATGACTGCTCATAAAAGCAGAAAGAAGACCAGTTCATTGCTAGGGGGGCTAGGCAAGGAAATGAATACCAGTAAAGTGTAGGAAAGAAGACTGAACTTATAAACTTTACAAATAGTGCCCCAGGTAATGGTGACAATAATGAGTACCACTGAAAATAACTATGCAACATTTTAGTACAGCAGGAGAAATAAATCCATATTTCTGCTACTCATGCTGTACCTGTTTGTGGATAAATACAGTGAAGAACTTCTGTTTGGCAAGGCTTCTAGTCTAACAACTTTACTGTGCAGTAAATTCCACAGGAAAAAATAACATTTCATTACTTCGTCTTCTCCCTGTTGTATAATTGGTTGAAAAGTTACCCAAGGTTTCAGCTGCCCAGTTCTATTGACTTTAAAGACAAAAACATGGCTAAAATCCTGTGCATCTGTAAAAATCCTAATCATATCTGCTTTGTTTACTGACAAAAATCAAGTTGCTATTACTGTCACTTCAGTACAGCCAACATAACTATTAAAGAGCGAACGGAAATGAACTTTGCCTTTCCTATTATCAACAAAATTGTTATCCAGATTTTGATTTTGATTCCAGAGATTTTACTCTTTGTCGTGATTACTGTTGTGCACAGCTAAATGACTAGGCAGCTCAGTTTGTTCTGGATAAAGTCCCAAAAGTTCAAACAGTTCTTTGAACCTTTTCCAAATCCCATGTTTCAGCAAAACACTGCTAGTATTCTTGTAAGCCCTGTGTTCCCAGATACATTACAAATTCACTGGTACTTCATGCCACAAGTCAGTTGGAAAACACTGTGAAAATTACTTTTATCAGAGTCATTTTGACTGCTGTCAGTGTTATTTTTAAGAGGGATTTTGAGAATGTTCACAAGCATGGATTTCATATTAGCACATGTATATATAATATTACTAATGAAAAAATAAATTTTATGTGATCTGCATTGTCCTTAGAAAAGCTGTAGAGACATTTCTCAGAAGCAGAAGTAATATGGCAAATTCATTGGAAAGGTGGGTGTAAGGATGGGAAGAGAGCAAAAAAAGTACCTCTGTAAAGTTTTACTAATTGAAAGAAATAACAATTCTGTTGGATGACTAAAGAATTATAAAGGAGATTCACACAGTTCTCATTAGGTTTTTTGATTTGGTAAAACAATTATCCCCCCACATCTCATTTCAATTCATAAAGGTGGTTTTCTAGGAGTTCATAACTAAAGCAGTAATAAAATGTTACCCACCAACAGTGCTCTGTGGAAATCGCACGAAGATGACAGCTTTCTTGCTGGTTTCTACATGTTGTAAACAAAACAAAATAAAAAAAAACAAAACAAGACAAAATAAAACAAAACAAAAAAACATTCTGAGGTCGTTTGTCTGAATGTGTTACATATCAAAACATTTACATATATACACTTCATAAAGATATGATGAGAAAAACTAGTATTGGCCTAATTTTTTCAACCCAGTTTTCAATCCAGATCAAAATTAAGAGAAATAAATTATATAGGCTGTTACTGTCTCTGTTTAATTTAAAAATTTGTGCTTCTTGTACTTTTATGTGACGACTAGACAGTGAGACAGAGTGTCTGGAACAGGAAGACTATCTTAAAAAATCAACCTTGAAGATTAGACTCCACTTTAAAACCTGTGTCTGTCATGAGTCTTGTCATGCCTAACAAGGAAATAAAGAGCTGACAACACAGCTACAATGCCTAAAGAAAATTAGAATTGTCACCTCAACATTTGTATTTAGTTTTATGATGATTTGTGTGTATTTGTGCAGTGAGGGCAGAGAGATAGTTTAAAACAAGTTACGTACACCAAAAAAACCCATTATCTTTTCTTTATGAGGTCTCATATATATGAAAGAGAAAATATGACAAAGAAGAGAAGGAAAGAACCACGTTCTCAAAAACATTGACATGCACTGATGCATGCACATTCTTGACAGATATTTGTTTTATTTTAATTAGATTTTTGTAAAATATTCTGTCATTAGAGGAGATGCACATCATAAATTAGACCCTCTTTATTGCAATTGTTCAAGTGACATGTCCAGAAAAAATTATTGTTCATATTTATTCCTTGACTACTAGCAATTCACATTACATCTGTCTTTTTATACTAATTATGTCACCTTCCAACAAGGAAAACTTCACTTTTATCTCTTTCTCCCATTAAAATAAATAAATATATAACTATAATTTGGACAATATTGTGCAAAGATGGATTCGGAATTAACTGAGGATAGAGTACTTGAAAATGACATCTATAACATATATTATCAAAATGTAGTATTTCTTGAGCTCAGCTTCAGTTTAATGAGCATGCATTTCAGCAGTCATCCTATGTTGAATTAAAGTTTCCAATAATTAAGGATAATTGGCAATGGAAATACAATGAACAGATGATAATGGCGCTACAACAGACTGCAGCATCTTGCTCTTTCAGCATATGTTGAGTAAGACAGCAGAAACAAAGGTTTTTAAGAGGTAATGCAACTGGTCAACTGTGTCTTGATTGTTATTCACCTAAATTTTTACGCTTTGTCTCTGTGTCTGTTTTCCAGTCACTTTGCAAGTTGTTCTTTCTTTCTTTTGATTTTTTTTTTTATCCCAGGATTCCCACAATATCATATTCCAAGGTTAATTACCAGCCAAATTAGGTCTATATTTAATGATTATAAGCTTCTATTCAGTTCCCTGTAATGTCATCATGGCTAAAACAAGTCACTTTCAACACCTTGACTAACCTATAATGTGTTTTATTAGATTTTCAGATTAAATAACTCTAATATATAATATGTAATATTGTTGCATACATAGGGATTTAAATAGTCTGCACAGCATTTTCACAGCTTACTGATTATTTTTTTTTTATGTGGAGCAGGGGAAGAGCAGGAGGAGTCTTCATAAATACATTTTTTATCATAGTCATGCATATTAGGTCCACTGTGGTTAAAGTATTTTCACAATATAACTTTCCATTTTCATTAATTTAAATCTTGGTTGTTAAAAGTTTGTTTTAGAATGGAAAAGGAATACAAAAGAGACAGATTCATGACTGCAATCACAGTGTTTACAGTATTTTGAAGCTAAGATCTCCTAAGATCACCTTTAAATCTCTCTCTTGATGCTGTCTATATAAAAACGACGCCTTTTAACCTCAAGAAATTGTGTATCTGGACATAGGTGTCTATTCCATGCTGCTGTCAATCAAAATGAATCTAAAGAAATCTGACAGCTACGCATGTATACAGCAAAACTAGTGAATGATCAGATCTTTCTAAAACACAACAGCATGCTCAATCTAAATATCAAAGAAGTCTTTGACTATTTTCAGTAGTAATTTGTAAGATGATCTGGGAATATCACTTTGTTCTTGAATAAGTAAACTTTGAACTACTTATGCAGGTCATTTAAAATGTGACAAGATGCTTTGAAAGTGCAAGCATCATTATGCATCTGAATATACTACCTATGTTACAAAAAATTAATTTAAAAATTCTGGAGAGAGTTTTCAATTTTTTAATTGAAGGCCTTCTTTCATTTTCATCAATCGTAAAGCCAAGACCTTTAGTTACCTTGAGACCCCTGCGCAAAACTCAGAAAAAAGAAAATATATTTTCTGGTTTTAGTTATGTCATAATCCTAATGACCAGCCTCATGAGATCCAAAAAGGATAAAAATTTTAATGAATCTCAGTTACTGAAAAGGATACATCTTCCCTGGCTCAGCAAAGATTCAATATTCAGTGTAAAGTACCCCTTAGCTCTAAAACCTAGACACATTAATGAGATGGGATTTTTCATATTTCAGAGAAGAAGCAAAAAAGTATTTTGGAGATTTCTTGTTTGAAATATAACAACTATTGCAGTTAGCTTGTAGGGACTACCTTTGGAATAAACAAGCTGCCTGTGGGATTATGAGAATGTAATCAACAATTTCCTGTTTAATAGGTATCTATGTATACAAGCATTAAATATTAGGTATATCACAGAATCACAGAATCAGTAAGGTTGGAAAAGACCTTAGAGATCATCAGGTCCAACCTATCACCTATTACCTAATCTAATCTAGTCAAACCTGTTACCTAACGTAACGTAACCTGTTGCCATCCTACATCCAACACACCATCCTACCTATAACACACTACCCTAATATCTAGGTCATATGACTACACACAAAATATTGTAGGTACACAAAAATTTCGTTTTACTTGGGAATTTCAAGTTAAATCTTACAGTTTCCTGTGGAGCTATTTTATGTATGAGTTCCAATTTAATTAATTGTCCACAGAATTTTTCTTAAAGACATAGTTTAGAGCTTGATCAGAAAAAAAAAGACCAACAAAAAAAAAAAATCAATCCTTTTTTCACTATAGCTCTTCCTCCTTCAGTGGTTTGAAGAATTGTCTGGGCTGGGTTTCCATCAGAAAATAATTCTTTTCAGTGTCAGTAAATAAAGACATGCATTCATATTGCAACTGGGCATTACAAAGTTCTTCCTAAGCTAAAAAGGGTAGAGTTCATGTCAAGTTGTAATGGCAGAACAAAAGACAAACTTCCTCTGAATTTTTTTTACTGGCATAGTAGACACATGAACAGTAGAAATAAAGATCAAAGTTTATACAGTGGGAAAAATACACATATTTTGTTAACATGGTGACACCATCTTTCACAGCATACAAATAGTATATGTCACATGAATATGGAAGATTTGACTATTCAAGACTCAAGTGTCTCTACTCCCAGTTCAAAGCTGAGTCAGCTACAGGATTAAGTGAGGTTATTTTAGGGCTCCAACCAGGTTATTCAAGGCTTTACTTGATCTCAAACCCCTCCAAGGGCAGAGGTTTCACAGCCTCCCTGGGCTGCTTCTGACACTGCTTTTTGTCTGTTGGTGAAAAATTTTCTCCTCATACCAGATCTGAGACTTTCTTCTAACAACTTATGAGGTTTTCCTCCTGTTCTCCAACAATATATATTTGTGAAAAGACTGGTTCTTTCTCTTCATGGGTACTCAGAAAGATTGCTGTAAGGTGCACCCCCAGTTTCTCCTCCCTCAGTTTCTCCTACCTTGACAAATGCTTCCACCCTGTCCAACTTGGTGGCATTCCACTGATCTCTGTGCATGGTAATTAAGTGCTCTGTGATTTGCTTATGTTTAGTAATAAAAAGAAACAATTTGATTAATATACATTAAGCAGTTCCATGAATTGCCTTTGGGGAAAAAAATCCAGCCAATTACAGCTATAGAGAGGCTTACACAGTGATCCCCCATTATTCGCGGGCTGTTGGATCTAATCCTCCTCACGCAAGTCATAGAATCTGTGAAGATAGTGAACCCACTATGTAGTCAAGTATGCCATGCCCATAGCCATGCCCCCTCCCCTAATACTGTGTGAAGGACAGTCCTGAGAGCGGGGCTTGTTTCAGATGTCTGGCTGTGCTCCACTGGGGTGGGGGCTGGTGCCGCGTGGCGAGCGGGGGCTGCCGGCAGTGAGCGACCAGTGGGGGCTGCTGGCAGTGAGCGACGAGTGGGGGCTGCCAGCGGCGAGCGGGGGATGCCGGTGGCAAGCGGGGGATGCCAGTGCCAGGCCAGGGCTGAGCAGACTGGGGTCGCGGTAGGTTCTGTGCATGCACCAGGTCCAACAGCTCTCTGGAAAATCAAGAGCAAGTATGGGATCTCGCAAATTACGGATCACGACTATGTGGAAGATCACTGTACTAAAGATGTAAAAGAAAAAGTCATATTTACGGATATGTTAGATTCTTATCTGTATTCCAAGAATCAGAGAAATGACAAATACTGGCTTCAGAGGCTGTATGACATGAATTTTCAATCATTCTACTCTTTTCTCTTGCTAGAGGTATGGCATTTTGTTTATTTGAATGGATGTACCACGGTGAGTTTCTTTCCAGTAACGAGCCTATTTGATTTACCAAGTCCCATGTTACTGTAATCAGATTATGTCAGACAGAAGACCATAAAAAAAAAATTAAAAAAGCCTTTCATTCTTATACTCTCCAAAAAGAATATGAAAAAACATTGGCTAAAAAGACTGTATAAAGTGATCTTTTCCCCAAAAAAGTGTCTGACAATGTATTTGAGAGAGAAAACATATAGCTGACCTTCCTATCTGATCTGTTTAACTTCTGCTTTTTGACTTTGCCTGTTGCTTTTCTATGAAGCCTTCATGTTGATGTAAATGTTTGGATGAGAGTAAGTCTTACATTAGCTTGTGCCACAAAGATTTTGCCTCTCGGTCGTATCTGCCAAAACCCAGTCTTCACATGGGTCTCGTTTTTCCTCTCTCTATGCCTTTCCCTACTGCACTAAAATTTCTGACTGGTGCTGCCTGATTAGTGTATTTTCAGTCTTTTTCTCTGGATACCCAGCACATCCATAACAATAATATATTTACTACTTTATGATAATTTCTAAATTGAAAAAAAACATTATGATATGATATAAAATATTTTTCTCTCTAATGCTAATTTTATGCTTTGTTCAGTCTTTGGCCACAATAACATTCTATAGTTTGTCGAACTGCCACTTAATTTATGTCTTTCACTACTTTGTAATTAGTGCATTTGGAACGTACTTTTATTTCAGGACAAATAACTTTGTACCTTGGATATATTTGGATGAATAATTACAGAAGTTTGACCCTGACATTCAGAAGAATGTTCAGATATCAGAGGAAGGGATGGTTTTCTTGCATTTAAAGAGTTCAAGTAGTAAATGGACACACAAATGCACTTCCAAAATAAACTCATATAACATGAGTCACCTTACCTGTCTTGCAGAGCATTAACTATAAAGCAACCTGAGGGAAAGTAGACTGGTAATACAGAACACAGGACTTAAAATAATTTCTCACCTTGAAATCACTGAAAATCATATAGTCAAAATTCAGTGCAGGCAATGAAAATAAAAACAGTTTTTCATACCCAAGTCGTGCTCTAGGAAAGCCTTGAGAATTACTGGAGGAGTTCCAAACTCCTTGGAAGGCTTTAGGCAAACATTGTATTTTTAACTGCAGTGAAGCTAATTTTTTCTGAAAGATTTCAAAGACAAGTGTTCTCTGCAAACAGAGACACCACTCTGCTCACAGATTATTTATAAAATGAAATGGCAAAATGGAAACTGCTCCTTATCGCTTTAGAAAATAATTACATAAAAATCCAAATTTGGAGGGGATACTCACATGGAAATACTTATTCAAATAAGTAAAATTAACAGGAGCTGATCCATACTTAAGAATGAAAGGCTTGACATGAATAAGGCAAAGGTGTGTTTCTATTAATTATTCCCATTTATAAATGAACAGTTCAATTCATCCAAAGAGATTATAACTGAATTCTCATTTACATTAAGTCCTCTTTAAACCTCTTCACAAGCGCATAGGGACTTTGAAATGCACATAACAGTAATTGATGCCCGAAAAACTTAAAAGTGGCCTTACTGCAGTTGAGAATAAAGCCCTTAATTTAGAAGGTTACAAATGTGTGAAAATTACTGTAAAATACTAGAATATTTTCATATTTAAAGTGGATTTTTTAAAAGAATCTAATTCAAAGACAGGCTTAATTTTAAAAATATCTAAATGTGAAGTGATTAGTTTGTAGTATTCACTAATCTCTTCAGGTAATTTCTCTCAATGTTTATAAAGATTTTTACTATGCTGCATAAAATTTAATGTTCCTTATGTGCATTTACAACCTTCAATGCAATTGCTCTGAAAGAATTGGTATGGTTTATTAAAAACAAAACAACTCTCTTGGCTCTTAAACTGAATCAGTCTAAATTTAGAAACTGAGCTTGTGAATTTCAAGTTTGGGACAAGTTTGCTTAAGGATGCTCATGTAATTCTTACAGCCTTAATATGGTGTCTATCTTTAGACAGTAATTCACTTCTGTATTCACTTAGCACCAGATTAGTAATAGGACTGAGTCACTGTGACCAGTTTATTCCAAATGAAACATCAAACTGGATACAGTGGTCACATTCCACATATTGGTTCTCATTGCTTCCCATGGGTTGGTTCCATGGACTGGCAAGATGAACATGTTGAATCCTTTTCTTGTATCCTGGATCTTCTCAGTGCAGCCTGTAGTGTGGTAACTTTATAGACATTGTACATTCACACCGTGACACTGCTCGGAGAAACACGATAAGTAATCAGGTATGTAGCACTCCTTTCATTTGAAAGACAATGGCATCTTTCCTCCCTTCTATGTAGTAACAGAATGGTTAGAACTGTTGCCCAAGAAAATAGAAATAGGTTCATTTTGTCAGACCAAGCGACTTTCCTATTCCTATGAAACATCTTTGACCATCAAATTATAGACTAGATCATATAAAAGTTATCCCTCTTATTTGAAATTGGCTGCTGTCTGGATTTGCAAGAAGGAATCACAGGACAAGAATGAGAACAAGATAAAATCCTGTCCTACTAGAAGCAGAAGGTGGACTGTGCAGACTCAGTGACTGTAGTCTGTCTGTATCAGTGTACTTGCCTAGTATAAGTTTAATGGAAGAGTTTTCATGGATAGAACTTCCAAGCAGATGAAAGTTTTCTTCTATGTTACCTTAGAGTAATTTTTCTCCCACAGCCAGCGTAAATTTCACTTTGTGTTGCTCTTGGAGATAATCCTCAGTCTCTGCACATTTTAATAAGCTAGTTTGAATGATTTAAACTGCTTGTTGGAAATACCAAGGATATACAGGAGTGTTTATTCTTGTTTAAAACAATGTAAATATTTTGGATTACTGAACAGAAGAAGATGGAGGGTAACTCAGTTGGCATAGCAAAAGATTTTAGAGATTCAGCTCACACAAGAGGTTTAGGCTGGTAGATATCACAGTAGACTAAGGTCCATATTGGTTTTATTGCCAAATAAGGAAGCACAGTCTGATCACTCCACCTTTTATACCATACTGCGTCATATGGGAGATGGCATTATACAGGACTCAACAACGTCACTTACGCTGGGATCCCTACTGACATGTCCTCTGGTAAAGATCACTGGTATTGCAAGATTTAATGAGCAGTGAACTTTGGTAAAATAAGAGTAATTACAATGTCACATGAAACTAAATATACTGCTTTAATTCTCTAGTGCAAGATCTAAGACTTTTACAAATAATTATCTTTTCAGGAAAATAAGAATTATTACTGTCAATCATCTTGGACTGCATATTTCATAGACACTCATTTTTGTGTCTACTAATACATCATATTGATAAAAATATTTCAGTTAAAATTTGAGCGGAGTTGCAAAGAAGTATAGCTCCCCTGATAAAAACAAATTTATAGATTTTTTTCTCTTCAACAGACTCTGAACACTTTATTTTCCATTTACTGCCACTTAAACATAAGTGATTGAACAAAAGACAACAGTAACAAGTTAAGTTTTTGGATCTTCACGCCAATATTGGGAAAAACTTCCTGATCATAAAGTCAGAGCGGTAGAGAAATAGACTGTCCATAGAAGTCCTTCCAGTACTCCACTAGACAAAGAAGGAACTGATCCAATCTGGTACTGAATGTAGTTCTAATTCAAATGGGAAGGTCCCTAGACAATTGTTTAATGTCCTTCCAGCAAATATTTCTATGATTTTCAAAATGTGTGTGTATAAAAATCTATTTGAAGACTTTCAGAATCAAAATTAATCACAGCAGCATTAGCAGAATGATGGTGTACAATCCCTATTTGCTCTTTGATATGTGCAAGGTCATCTTCCTTTTCATTGATCACTGTCTCTTATATCCTTTCACTGACTCTTTTTTTTTTTTTCCATCATATCTAGTTCATCTACTTTCTCTTAGCTTTCACACTTTTCTAAGCTCTGAGTATCCCAGCCTATTTGTTCTCTGACTCTAATGAGTTGCTCTTTGACATTTCCACTCCATCAGAGGTAGTAGCCTAAACTATTTGCTTGACAGTTTCTGTCACAGGAGTCTTAGCACTTTTACAAATAGAGTGCACTCCTTGAATTAGTGCATAAAGCCATTAACCTCTCGTCTTTCAATTCCCATCTTGAGACCCACAGGATTTGGAAATGGCCAACTGATAATGGCTAGGTAAAAGGCCAGTGGGGACTTCTGATACCTATTTAAAAAGTTTACAATTATGTAGAACCACCAGGTTAAAAAAATACCATCATAGATAACCTTTATTATAATTATTATAATCTTATGGGTCTTGCTCTGTGTCACTGCTGATTTGCTGCCTACTCACTTTTTGTCTTCTTTTGCAAACTATGCAATCTAGGCAGCACACTTTCCATGGTCTTCATAGAATATCATAGAATATCCTGAGTTGGAAGGGATCCAAAAGGGTCATGGAAGTCCTGCTCCTGACACGGTATTTTACAGAAGGTCTATATCCTTTGAATCTCATATAAACTCATGAACAGAACAAGCCTCATTGTCACTATTGGCGTTCAAGAAGTGTTCACAGGTTATTCTGAGTTGGAAGGGACCCACAGGAGTGTTGTGTTTAAGCAGCGCTGTTTCAGAAATTAAGAATCATTCCAATAACTATGGGCATAATTTAAAACTAATTTTTACAGTTTAAGAAAGAAGCTGAAATTTACAGGTGTTTTTTTTTTAAGTAATCCATTTTATTTAGAAAAAAAATTCTTTGGTGAAAAGGTATTCCAAACGACCCAGAGGCTACCACATACATAAAAGGGAAGGCCAATTAAACACAATATAAACCAATAAAATAGTAATATAAAATCAAAACCTTTATAAATGTAGTAAGCTTGAATAAGATATTCATAAAATATTTAACTTACTTTTTGAGGACTAAAACGAGATTACATCAAATTCATTACCAGTCTTAGATGACAGGAAGTTAAAAGAGGACTTGCACACTTGTCAGTGGAGATGATGTAAGCTGCAGTATCACTTGACTGTCTGCCCTTAACAGCAGCAGTTCAAGGAAACAGTACCCTAGGACATCAGAGAAAATATTGTGGTTTGGAGATCACAGTCCTTCCAGGATTTCTCTTTGTTCTAGTGGAGATGTAAGTCATTCAATTCTCCCAAATAAATTTTGTTATTCTTCTTCAAGGATACTTTCAGCTACGTAAAGTCTCCCAAACTTTCTGCTACCTCCCGATGTGCCTGCACCTAGAAAAATTCAGTGTAAAGTCTTTTTTTCCCTCTCTGAGGAATGCCCAAGCAAACACATATGTTTCTTTTTATAAAAAGCATTCCACTATATGTATTCTATAACAGGAACTTTAATTATCAGCTATGAGGAAACTAAACAGCATAACCAAGGTTATCAACTGCTAATGGCCTTTCCTCATGCCCAGTGAATAAAAATAAATATATGTTTCAGTAAACATTCACAGAACCACAGAATCACAGAATACTATGAGTTGGAAGGGACCCACAAGGATCATCTAGTCCAACTCACCATCTAACACCCGTACAGAGACCAAACGCATATTAAGAAAAGGCATATAAAAATGCAATTGTTTGTGCAGCTAATTATTGTGACAAGCAACAAACTTTAGAAACAGGAAGTTCACAGAATCACAGAATCACAGAAAATTATGAGTTGGAAGGGACCCACAAGGATCATCTAGTCCAACTCACCATCTAACACCCGTACAGAGACTGAGAGCACATCCCAGAGCGTAATACCAACCTAGATGCTTCACAGTCTAGCAGGCCACTCCGAGCCGGAAGGGGCCCAGGGTCATCCAGCCCTACACCCCCCAGCTAGACCATGTCACTAAGCTCCTCGTCCAGTCTTCTCTTAAACGCCAGGGGAGGTTTAATCTTAACGTTAGGAAGCGGTTTTTCACAGAGAGAGTAATTGCATATTGGAATGGGCTGCCCAGGGAGGTGGTGGAGTCGCCATCCCTGGAAGTGTTTAAGAGAAGACTGGACGAGGAGCTTAGTTAGGTTAGGAAACTATATGTTATTCCATATTCTTCTTTCCATAATTTTACCATTGTATCTTATTTTTCCCATTTATGAACTGTGAATACTAACAAGTAGTGGAGATTTTTAACATTAAAAGAAAAGAGAGAGAAAAAAGAACAAAAATGTAGCTTTTTTCTCTGAAGAATAAAAATCAATAATTATTCTTTTGGTATTTGTAGACTTTCAAATAAGTTTGTGAAAAATTTAAAAGTATTTGTGAAAAATTTAAAAGTATTTGAGGTTTTCCAAAGGAATAAATACTATTCTCACACGATTATTCATGAAATAAAAAAAGCTTCAAATACAAAATAATTCCTGTTTCATTAATAAAAGAGATACCGTAAATATCTTCCTTATGTTATGATTATTAAAACAGAATTTTACAGTCAAGTCAATCACATGATGTTTTCACAGAATCACAGAATCACAGAATATTATGAGTTGGAAGGGACCCACAAGGATCATCTAGTCCAACTCACCACCTAACACCCGTACAGAGACCGTTTTCTTTCTATTTTCCTTGAAAGAGAACCCCACGTTTTCAAAACCAGGGCACAACTGATGCTTGAAGCCTGAGTCTTCAGAAGCAGTTACTGTAATTGGCTCATATAAATTGTAATGCTGCAAATGAAAGAAGAAGTAATTGCAGAACTGAAGAAAATCACACATTTTTACAAGCTTTCTCATGCTACAGCTCCTCAACTGAGGTTTGGGTAAAAGATACATTTTATCAAATTTAACTCACCACAATGTCTTATTTCTGATCCAGAGAAGTGGATTTTTTTTTCTTCCCCACTTTTCTGTTTCTTTTAACCTCATTGAAAAAAAATCCAGCAGCACACCATGGTGATGGCAGCCTTTCTATGACTGTTTGGTCATAGGAGTTAAAAAAGGAGAGATTTTAATTCTGATCACAAGATACCTGAAAAAAAAAGGATTTTCCAAAATCAGTGCTCAAGATACAAAACCTAAACTTTTGTTATAATATCAGTTAATATGCACTCAAGTACTTTCACAAGTTTTTTTTCCTGTGTGAGTAGGCTCTACCTACTGGGAAGAAGGTCTCATTTACTACATTTCAAATGCAACTAATTAGTTAATATATATCTTATAAAGTGTCAGATATGGATCCTTACACCAGTTATGTACAAGACTGAATCTACAGCTGTGTCAGGATTTACCTCCTTTATTCGTGCATCAGGAGAAGATTATACACACTGGTTCAGTTCTAAACATTATAGCTCAGTATCTTCTTTCCAACAGTTGTAAGCAAAATTCTAATCAAAAGCAAAAGCAATTCAAGCATGCTGACATTTCACTCTAGCACAGATACTTTCAGTTGAGAAACTTGTAATGGGATGGCATCGCTCATGATTGCCTTCAGTATTTTGCAGTCTATGATATGAAAAGTTTGAGAATCATCTGGTTTAAAAATACAGTGATTATTCATGAAAATACGTACTGGTAATATTGACTAGTCTTTTATTTTACCTCTCATTAAAGCTGGACTGATTCTGAGAGCTTAGACAAAAATTTAGGCCAAATACTACCAAAAATAATGTGTGGTTTTGTGAGATTTATAGTGGTCAAAGAGAAATTTCTTGAGATTCAGTATTGTAAACACATATAATTTCACGTAATGGGTCTTCTTCTCAAACTGTCATTGCACATCTTACAAGTCATATACCTCTCAGAGTTCTAAGAGAAAAAATAAACAAACAAAACAGTATAATTCACAGAATAAAAAATAATCAACACAATAAATCTTCCAGAAGCCATGAAAGATTCTCTATTTGATAATTCCAAAATGATAGGAATCTACTAGCTACAGTTTAAATCCCCTAATGTCCTCAAGTCTCATATTAACATGCTGAATGTTATTAAGACAGATGTCTATAACTGTGTAAATTCTCTGTGATGAAAAAGTATCTGAATAAGCAGGAAATTAGTCCTCAAGTATTGTAAAATCCCGCTCTGTTAATATACCCCAAGGAGGATGTTACAGCTGAGGTTTAGATGTACTTATACAAAACTCCTTATCTTGAGCTAATGAAGAGATACTGGCAGTTTTGTGGCAGTGTCTGTGAAGTGTTTTAATGACTACAGATTAATCTGTTTCTAAAGCAGCATTCTCTAGTGGTTCTCCACCCCAAAAAATCATAACCCAAAATGAGCAACAGAATGTCTTTAATAATTAAACCCACCCAGACATTCAAATAAACAAAAAACCCCACAAATAAACAGACAAACAAATTTCAAAAATCACAACCAAAAAACAACAAGGGAAAAGCAAAACAAAATCCCCAGCCCCTCACCTCTTTATGTCAGGAAACTTGGAAGCATTTATAGTTTCATTCTCCACTACAAAAGAGCCAGAGATGACAGTGAATTTAGTGAAGCAGTCAGTTAATTGTTACGGTGAGGGTTTTAATTTTCTTCTCAGTGTAAATCACAATTGAGTAAAGCATCTGTCACCTCCGATATTTCCTGTACAGCAAATTTAAATGGATTAATCACCCTGCTTGTTCTGAAGTTCTGAATAATGATGGGTACTTTCCAATGGGCTGTGGAGTTCCTGGCTCATTGGTTTTTAGCTGTCTGGGGGGAACTGGTGGGGCTACGGAATGATTTAAAGATAAATTAAGAAATGAATCATCCTCAAATATTTTCCCCCACCCATTTCTACACTCTATCCTCAGAAGCTGATTGAAATATTTTCCTGGAGATCAGGTGGGTTTGTTAGCAGACTATCAGGACAGAGCTGTACTTGACCTCGCTCAGATGTGGATCCTTATATTGACTTTGCGTGGGAACATTTTTAGAAGTCTAACAGAATTCCTTAACATAGTGGTTGATATAAAATACCTCAGTAAATGGCCATTTTTCCAAAAAACTTCTGTGATTTGTGTCTACCCGCTCCACTCATGGAGTTGGAGTTCATGGAAATTTGATAGCTTCCAGAGCCCACATGAAGCATTCACTGACAACTGTTTTATCTTGTCACATGGTGTCTTCCTCTTACTTTGCAAATCTTAAATCCCATTAAAACACAGACTGTGGGGTGCGGAAGGGGTATGAGAAGCCAGCTTTCAGTCTGCCCAGGGCTAACCTTACAGATAAGCTATGTCTGTAGTTGCAATGGATTCTTGCACACTTCTAAATGTGAGAGAAGATGGTACTAAAAAAGAATCTGTCATATAAGGGACCTGCTTCACTGCTTAAGAGAAAATCCTGATCCACAGACAGAAAACGAGAAGCTGGGAAACAGAAAATATGGCATGATTTACTTGTAAGGAAATCTTTTCTTTTCAAAAAAGAGTACATCAGGCTTTTGTGGTTCTTTCATCGTTTTTAGAAAGCGTCTTTTCTTTGTGTTCGTCATATTCCTACTTTTCATTTCTTTTCCATTTTTAATTGATTTTTGCATTTCAGTGCCTTAAAGTGTATTTCAGAGAGATAATTTGCATTTGTCCATTCATTATTTTATTTTAAAAACCCCAAAACAAAACAAAAATCTGCTCTATTAGGAGGCATTTTCTAATTTTTCCATTAGGTTATTAAAGTTATTTTTTTTCTGTGCCTGAGTTAAATTAGTCATAACGAAAGTCTATAAACTATTAAAAGACAAATACTGCCAAAACTCATCCACCTCAAAGAACAGAAATGGTGGGAGGATAAATAGTTGTTTTGGTATGATTAGTGTCTATTTGTATGAAATACTTTAAAAAAATTATGTAAGGTAAGGTCACAAATGTATGCTTTCATTTTCTAACTGAAATATTGATTTAAACAGCCTGTGAAAAACTATGAAGTATAACTAGATAATTGCTTGGACTGTACAAATTAGCTTCTTTCAAAGGTACTAATGTCTATGTAGATAAGAAAAAGAACATCTTTTACCTAGGAATCTCGATGTGCATAACGTATATCCACTAATTAACCTTCACAATAAACATGCAAGCCAAATACGGAGCATGAATCAACTTTTCCGTCCACAAACCTGTACCAGATTTGAAAACAGTAGCTATTTCAGAATATAAATCAATATTTTTTTAAAAAATGCAAAGGTAAACTACCTGTTAATGAATTTAAAATAGACTTAAGCATCTTTATGAAGTTCTTAGAAATCTTGCCGTAAGCAGTATAATTACCAGAGGAATCAGATTCCTATCAATATTCCAAATTAAAAAAAAAAAAAAATATCATTCATTTGCAAGAATTAACCATTTTGTCCGCTTCATGCGTTTTAGCCATGTTCAGATGAAACAGGGATGATTCACAGGAAGGACAGCCAATTGCTGCATTTTCCTATTCCCGTGCCAACACAGATATGCAACTTCTTATTCTAAAAAAATATATGTTGTTTGAACACAGAGTTTATAATTTACAAAATAGATTGAGGGGTATAAGCAACATTGATTTTCCTGCTAGATTTTGTCAGTACATGGCATAAAGAAAGGAGCAACAGTTTCCACACCATTAATGTATTATTTAATCCAGGCTACTTACAGACTAGGTGATGAAACTACGGTGATGTTTCTAAGTCATAACAAAACCTTTTTTTTTTTTTAAATTTTTCCACAGTAATCTTTTCTCAAAAAAAATGTAAAAATGCGTATCATCCTTTCTCTCAGTGATACATTTGATCTGACTAACTTTTTCCTTTCACTGACGGACAAGCAATGACATTTTCTTCTTAGAAAGTATTTTGAGATGGGATTTAAATGAGAAAAGGTACAAAATTAGTTAAAGGAACAGTAAGAGACTGAAGGACAAAGAAAGGATTGGAGAACACACAGAAAGGGGAATATGATTTGTGTATCTGCAAAGGTGACAGATACAAAATATCCACATGTGCTTTCCTATTCCCTTGGGATTACTGAAACAGGTAAATAAAAAATAATTGCAGGAATAAAAAAAAGTAAATAAATGAAAAATAAAAGGAGTAGCAAACAACCAAATACCTCTTGCTGGAAAATTATCTGGAGAGTTAAGTTTCATATGTAATCAATATAGTAAGTGAATTTGAGTTATTCTTTACACTTGGTTTAAGGCATGATTATTTGGCTGTCTTCCAGCTCAGGTGTCTATCTGGAGACAAATGTATGATATACACTTAGGTGAATCATTGATAAGGCAAAAAATACATGCTAGTAAGATGATATTAAGTTTTCTGGGTCCAGGCACATACAGAATTTTACACTAGTCTTGTCAGCTAGGCCCCAGTAGTTCACGACTGCCACACCACATAGTGATGAACCTGTCATGTGAGCAGGGATAGGTCTGAGCTCCAAGCAGTCCATTTCCCCTCTTTTCTCTCCAGGTCTGTGTCAGCTTTTCTCTCCAGACCTGAGGTAGAATGAGCATCAACCTATAAACAGCAACAAATCATTCAAGGGAAAGACTGATTGTGCTACATGGAGAGCTCAAGTCAGGTGCCATGGGCTGTGCTCTTACATATGCATAATATAAAATTATTTATTCCACTGTATATATTTCTATCTGTGAAAATTCTAGGTGGAAAATAACTAAGAATATGGAATTTATTCATGCATTTATCACCAAGAAAGCTGGAGAGAAAAACAACCATATAGATCAGTCTGATTTTATTTAGACAGAACAAGAGAGAACAATATAAAAATTTACTGGTGGAGGGCAAGGATTTGGGAATGCTATAGGCACCATTATTAAGACAATATAACCAAAGTTTTCCCTTTTTGACAAAAGAATAAAAGAAAGCTACAGTGGTTTTGTGAGGAAAAGATCAAGGATGCAAAGATTAAAACTAAAGGAATTGAAAAGAGGGGAAACCAAGGATAAGAAATCTGTGAGGGATCTCCTGATGGTGTATTTCCTTTCACAAGGAAGAAATTTCCTTTCAGCTGAAGAAATTGAAAAGCTTCAAGACCTCATATCAGGATAGGTTTTCTTCTGTTTTTTGGGCTGTGAAAAGAAGAGGCTAATATTCAGGATCTAGTGAGACCCCCAGTAAGGTCTGGCTGAGGTAGTAATAGGACCTGTGAGATAACAGGACACATCACAGCTCCTGTGCACCCGCTGTTCTAAAGTGGTGCCGACACATGGTGCTGACTGCTTCTGCTTGTGTTTGATAGTCACCAGATAAAGCAGCTGCCAGAAGAGGTTTCAAAGCAAAAGATATGTATTGCTTTGGTAAAGCTCTGCTGGTGAGCATGACACTTCTTCTTGCTTTCCTTCTAAGCTTAAGTGTCCAATAGTATGAGATTTAACAAGTCTAAGTGAGGGGTTCTTCACTTTGGACATAACAACCCCATGCATCGATATTGACTGGGGAATGAGTGGCTGAAGAGTGGTGAAATGGAGAGGCATTTAGGAGTAAGGATTGACAGAAAATTCAATATGAGCCAGCAGTGTGCCCAGGTGGCTAAGAAGGCCAATGGCATCCCGGCCTGTATTAAGAACAGTGTGGTCAGTCAGATCAGGAAAGTTATCCTTCCCCTGTACTTGGCGCTGGTCAGACCACATCTTGAGTACTGTGTCTAGCTCTGGTCTCCCCAGTTTGAGAAGGATGTTGAGCTGCTTGAGAGGGTCCAGAGAAGGTCAACAATGATGGTGAAAGGACTGGAGGACAAGCCCTATGGGGAGTGGCTATGGGAACTGGGGTTGTTCAAACTGGAGAAGAAGATGCTCAGAGGTCATCTCATTGCTCTTTACAACTACCTGAAGGGAAGTTGCAGTCAGGTGGGTATGAATCTCTTCTCTCAGGCTGATGACACCAGAACAAGAGGACATGGCCTTAAGCTATGCCAGGGGAGGTTTAGACTGGATGATAGGAAGATGCTAGGAGAATCATTAAAATGGTCTGCCCAGGGAGGTGGTGGAGTCGCCATCACTGGCGGTGTTTAAGAGAAGACTCGATGAGCAGCTTAGTGACATGGTCTAGTTGGTGGGAGGCTTGGATAGATGGAGCGTGGTGCCCATGGTTCCACGCTTGTGGGCCTGATCCCTGGGTGGGCATTCGCTTGGGAGTTGTACTAGATGATCCTGTGTGTCCCTTCCAACTCAGAATAACCTGTGAACCTGTGAGTAATATGTTTTGGAACTATCTAACCCTTACTCTATGGGCTTTTTGGTTCTTTAAGAGCCTTTTATTCTCTTGTTCTGCACTTAACACAATGTATCTGTGATTTTGATGCTCCTAATCCTTCTGTTGTAAAAATAAATCATAGTAATTACAGCATTTTTTTTGCAAGAAATTACTCTTTTCAGGGAAAAAATTGTGTTCATTTCATATACTTTCTTATCATGCAAATACAGCACCTGTTTTCAGCTAAGAGCAGAACCACAAATGGTATGATTCAGGGGGCAGAGCAGAAACTCAGGAAGATAACAAAATGTGTTGATTGCTTTATGAACAAGTTGCAATCTTATGAATCTTTCACACTGTGCAATTAGTGAATACCAGTGAAAACACACCTTTCTCAGGACATCAGCAAATCCATGAATTTCAATAAAGTTACAACTAAACCAATTAACAAGAGAACAAAAAATCAATTTTTGTGAAACAGGCTAAAATAAAACAGTGACAAATACTAGTTTCAAAACAAGAACAGAGAAAAAAACCAAATTAGCCCTTCAAATATAAGTAATAACAGCCTAGATGTATTAACAGATATAAGAATTATGTATATATTTCATACAAAGATTTACTTGTGCAAACAAAACAGTTCTGAAAATACAGCACTTAAAAGGAAACTCACGGTGAATCCTACATATATACATTAAAAAATAATTGCCCTTTGGTCTTCTTAGGTATTACAAAAAAACATCAAATTTGTGGCTTAAACTAAAGAAATACTAATTAGACAAAGACAGATTTTTTATCTTGTAAGTCTTTTAATCTTGGCTTTTCATAACAGCAGCCTAATTCATAAGAGGAGGAAGCCAGCCATGAGAATATATGATGTACTGTAGAGATCATAATTCTTCCTTAATGGATAGAACACAAAAGCTTGCTGGGTTTTTAATTTTTATAATCAGTGAGTTCAGAGCAATGTCCCATGCATGCAGCCTCTGGACATTCAAGTATATGATGACACTAGCTCAACATATCTACAGTCTTGCTCTTGAGAATTATGTCAGACGACTCATTGTTCATGGTCAAGCTGTTATGACTTCACAGAAAGGAGTCCTTCTAGATTCCTGATATTTAGGAGAATAATGGAGACATTCAGAGACTCATGGCTTTGTATCAGATTGCTCCTGTTGATTACACTTCTAAGGCTAGATGGCAGCATTGTCAACTCTCATGATTTTTATCATGTTTCCTGATATTTGGTATTTTCTTAAAAAAAAAAGTCAGAATATGAAGTTTCCCTCAAACCCCCAGTGTTTCATGAAAGCTGTGTTTCCAGTTGTCTGATGGTCAGAAACATTGCTGGAGCTCAAAAAAGAAGGATGATAAAACTGGAGAGGGGAAGCAGAGTCTGAAGATCATCTTATGCAGCTGGCAACGAATAGCATAACTTAAATCACTAAATAAATCACTTACAACACTGAATGAAATGACAGTGATAACAAAAGAATCCTCCAGTTCTCTTAGAAAAAAGAGGCAAAGCCCAGTGTGGGTGGAGAAAAACATTTGCCTCTTCTGTTCCCAGAATTAATGGTTATTTTTAGGCTGTCAACTAAAGATGGTCATCTTAGACTTCCAAAGAGCTTTATCAACTTATCCGTTCTTATCCTGCTTCCACTTTGCCCTATTGATATTTTGTATAAGATACTCAAGTCAGAGATCATCTATTTTTATATTGCTGCCAAATGCCAGCTACAACTCCAAAATGAAATAAATAAATAAATAAAGTATTGATAATGTCAAGTATTCATTAAAAACACTATAATAACAACCTTCCAGGAGTAAATTCTTTATATGCTTGTAATCAGTTATGAAATATTCATTTGTTGTTGATCCTCTATACTGCAGTTAATTTGACAGTAACTATGTGAAGAAAGTTACTAAAATTACACGGTGCTTAAATATGCTTCTACCGAACCTACGTTTGGACTATGAAATATCTCCTACTTAGAATATTTTAGCTTTCAGTTTATTATCTCATTTAGATCACATTACCTGTAATTTTCAGTTTCTTTAAATGATATTAACCTTTCTTATACCCACGTTAAATTTCATCGCTTTCTTCAAATGCACGAAATTAATTACATGGCAAAATAATTCATGTTATAAATTATTGAAACAAACTCTAAGAAGAACTGTTCAGTCTTTCTTAAATTTGCTGTAGAAGAAAAATTCTGCCCAATCTTATAGTGGAATAGTGGAATTTTGGAGTAGTTTCAAATGGCGAATTTTTGCTACCTTTTCACCTTCAAACTTCAACCACAGACAGCGTATCTCATTCTTTGCACAATGGCTCTAGGATTTTGGTTTTCAGTCTTCAGCTTGTAGACATCTAAGAACACTTGCAAGCAAAGTGTGGATGCTAGTAAAATTTAAACTTATTTTATATTCAGTTCCCTAAATTCCTGTCTCAGAGGCACATGGGCTAAACATTCAGACACTGAGTTTTAGAAACATTAATGTAAATGATCATTCTTTATGAAAAAAATAAACTGAACAAAACTTTAGTTCTGGTCATTCTATGCAATTTAGTGCAAACAATTGTTATAACTTCTATTCTTTAATAATATATTGTGTAAGTTTTCTATATTGAATATGGAAAGCCAAGGGATTTGACAATTTAGAGTCGATAGAGATGAGGAATGGTTGAACTCCTCTTTACTACAGGAGGAAGATGTAAGGGACATACTAGTACATCTAGACCCTCACAAGTCCATGGGACCTGATGGGTTACATCCTAGAGTGTTGAGAGAGCTGGCAGATGAGCTTGCTAAGCCTCTCTCAATCATCTATCAGAGGTCTTGGCTT
>WEKX01003747.1:0-11519 GCA_013390025.1 Pitta sordida | reverse complement strand
GGATATTGCTAAGAGGTTGCCAAAACTAATTCAACCTTCAGACTATTACCTCCTGCTGGTGGTCCAGGCTGGTAGTGACGAGATCAATGAGAGGGGATCCAGAGAGATTAGGGAGGGGTTTAAGGAACTTGGTCAATTGATCAGTGGGACAGGATTGCAGGAAGTCTTTTGCTATGTCCGTGTAATGGCAGGATCGGACCCTGAAAGCAGCAGAAAGATTCTTGTTCTTAATAAATGGCTCAAGGGCTGGTGCCCCCAGAAAAACATTGGGATCTATGACCATGGGGTGTCTTTCACCAATCCAGGACTGACAGATTCTGGAGGGCCGAATCTATCAAATAGGCGCAAGAGGGTATTGGCCCGGGGGCTGGAAAGACTCATTGACAGGGCTTTAAACTAAACTAAACTAAAATTTGAAGGGGGAAGGGAATCCAGTAGTCACTCGAGACGGTNCTATGACCATGGGGTGTCTTTCACCAATCCAGCACTGACAGATTCTGGAGGGCCGAATCTATCAAATAGGCGCAAGAGGGTATTGGCCCGGGGGCTGGAAAGACTCATTGACAGGGCTTTAAACTAAACTAAACTAAAATTTGAAGGGGGAAGGGAATCCAGTAGTCACTCGAGACGGTACTGGAATTGGTAAGAACGAGGCAAAAACCTACTCAGCAGAACAGTTGAAGTGCATGTACACCAATGCACGCAGCCTGGGCAACAAACAGGAAAAACTAGAGGTTATGGTGTATCAGCAGCAATACAATATAGTTGCCATCACAGAAACATGGTGGGATGATGCTCACAATTGGAGTGACACATTGGAAGGCTACACACTCTTTAGAAGAGATAGGAGAGCATGTAGGGGTGGGGGGTGGCCCTATATATTAAAGCAACCTTAAACACCATAGAACATGACATCAAGGATGATCAAGTAGAGAGTCTATGGGTCAAGGTAAGAGGGATTCCCAATAAAGCTGAAATTCTGCTCTGGGTGTGTGACAGACCGCCAGATCAGGAGGAAAAGGCAGATCTATTGCTCTTTTAGCAACTAGAGACAGCCTCAAGATCAACTGCCCTTATTCTTACAGGAGACTTTAATCTGCCAGATATCTGCTGGGAATTTAACACAGCAGAGAGGAGATAGTCCAGAAGGTTCCTAATGAGAGTTGATGAATGTTTCTTGATGCAGGAGGTGAGTGAGCCTACCACGGGAGAGGCTGTGCTCGACCTATTGTTTACAAACAAGGAAGGGTTGGTTAGTGATATTGTGGTTGGAACCTTGGATGTAGTGACCATGAGATAACAGAGTTTTCAATTGGCAGTATGACAAGAAAGGGCATGAACCAAACTTCCATGCTAGATTTCCGGAGGGCAGACTTTGGACTGTTTAGGAAATTAATTGGGGGAGGTATTATGGGAAACAGCCCTTAATGGCAGGGGGGTGCAGGAAGGCTGGACATTCTTCAAGAATGAGCTCATGAAGGCACAGCAGCAGGCGGTCCCAATGTGCCAAAACATGAGTCGGAGGGGCAGAAGGCTGGCCTGGATGAGCAAAGAGCTTCTGAAAAAACNGTAGTTGTAAACAGCAATGAGGTCACCTCTGAGCCTCCTCTTCTCCAGGCTGAACAACCCCAATTCCCAGAGTTGCTCCCCACAGGGCTTGTCCTCCAGTCCTTTCACCATCCTTGTTGCCCTTCTCTGGACCCTCTCAAGCAGTTCAAAATGCTTCTTAAACTGGGGAGCCCAGAACTGCACACAGTACTCAAGATGTGGTCTGACCTGTGCTGAGTACAGGGGAAGGATAACTTCCCTAATCCTACTGACCACACTGTTCCTGATACAGGCCAGGATGCCATTGCAGTTGCAGAGCTATGATTTTTTTGGAGCCATGGAGGCATGGTTGATGTCTCCCATGAGTGGAATGTTGCAATGGAATATGGGCTCTTTGGAAAGGACAGGAAGGGAAGACAAGGAGTGAGGGTTATCCTCGTTGTGATAAAGCAGCTGGAATGCATGGAGCTCTCCCTGAGTGTGTANATTGCAGTTGCAGAGCTATGATTTTTTTGGAGCCATGGAGGCATGGTTGATGTCTCCCATGAGTGGAATGTTGCAATGGAATATGGGCTCTTTGGAAAGGACAGGAAGGGAAGACAAGGAGTGAGGGTTATCCTCGATGTGATAAAGCAGCCGGAATGCATGGAGCTCTCCCTGAGTGTGTACAAGGAGAGATTATGGATTAAGATCAAAGAGAGGACAGGAAAAGGTGACTTGATAATGGCTCTGCTAGGAGCCTCATGACCAGAAAGAACAAGTGGATGAAGTAAAGAAGTATGAGCAGTTTCACATTCAAAACCTCTGATCCTGGTCAACCATCTGATATCTGTTGGAAGGTGAACACAACAAGACATTAGGAATCCAGGAGGCTCCAAGTGATTGAAGAGCCGATGTAAACTGTTCTGTTGGACTTCATATTCACAAAACATGAGAGGTTTCTTTGGGCAGGGAAGATCAAGGGCTGTTTGTCTGCATGACCATGAGACTATGGAGTTCAGGATTCTGAGTCCAGGAAGGAGGGAGAAAAGCAAGCTCACAACACTGGAGTTCAGGAGAGAACATTGTGGCCTCTTCAAAGATCTGATTGTAAGATGCCCACAGAATAAGTCTCTGGAGGGAAGGAGAGCCAAAAAAAGCCGGTTAATATTGAAGGATCACCTCCTGCATGCTCAAGAGAGCTGCATCTTAAAAAATAAAATGTCAGTTAAAAATACTAGGAGGCCTGCATGGATGAATAAGAAACTCCCTAGACAAACTCTAAGTCAAAAAGGAAGCCTATGGAGGATGAAAGAAAAGACAGATAATCTGGGAGGAATATAGAAGGGATCCAGGGATGAAGTTATGAAAGCTAAAGCCCAAAAGGAATTGAATGTTGCCAGGCATGTTAGAGACTAGAAGAAGTGCTTCTCTAAGTAAATAGGCAATAGAAGGAGGAACTAGGAAAAATGTGAGTCCATTGCACAGTGAAACCTGGTTACACAAGTGAAAAAGAAGGAAGTAAAGAATTGGCGTTAGGGTCTCAGTCTTTACTAGAAGGACTGGTCTTCAGGAATACTGAGACTCAGAGATCAGGGGAAAGGCTGTAGGAAAGATGATGTACCCTTAGTGGAAACTGCATAGGCTAGGGAACATTTAAGCAAAGCAAGAATACATGTGTCCATGTGCCCTGAAGGAACGCACTACAGGTGCTGAAGAACCTCTCAGATCTCACTGAGAGGCCACTCAATCTTTGATTAATCGCTGTGACTGAGAGAAGTGCTTGAAGACTGGAAGAAAGTTCATGTCACCTCTACGCAAAAAGACCCAGGTTAGTCAGCCTCATCACAGTTCCTGGAAAAGTGATGGAACAACTAATCCTGGAAACCATTCTTTGGATGCATGAACAGCAAGAAAGTCATCAGTAGTCAGCACAGCTCTATCACAGGGAAGTCACGCTTGACTAACTGGATAGCATTCTACAATGAAATCACTGCCGTGGTACTTGAGAAGAAAGCAGTAAACATTGTCCAGCAGGACTTCAGTAGGACCTTTCACACTGTTTCTTACAAGATCCACAGAAAGAATGTTGATGTACAGACTGAATGAATAAACAATGAGATGGATTTAAACCCGGTTGAAATTCCAGACTCAGATGGTGATGATTAACAGCTCGAAGCCTGCTTGGAGGCACTGTACCCCAGGGGTCAATACTGGATTCAGTCCTGTTTAACATCTTCTTTAATGATCTGGATGATGGATTGAGTGCACATGTAAAAAGATGAAACAAAAGTAATATTAGGAGCTGATACAACAGAGTGACACGCTGCTATCCTGGTGGATCTCAATAGGCTGGAGAAATAAGTCAACAGGACATTTGTTTAGTTCAACAAGGAGCAATGCAAAGTTCTGACAGTGGAGAAGAACAACCACATGCACTAATACATGTGGGTCTGGGAGTTACGCAGCTGGAAACGAGCTTGACTGAATAGGGTCTTGGGGTCCTGATGGACACCACGTTAAACATGGGTCAGCAATGTGTCCAAAAAGATATTCTGGGCTGCATTAGGAGAGTGTTGTAAACCAGTCAAGGGCAGTGATCCTTTCCCTCTACTCAGCACTGTAGAGGTTGCACCCGGAGTGCAGTGTCCGGTTCGAGGCTTAGTTCAAGACAGTCATAGGTAGACTAGAGAAAGTCAAATGAAGACCATGCTGAAGATTAAGGGACTGGAGCACTTAGCCATGAGTCCTAAGTCTAATCAATTACACAGATTATAACCCTCAGTTTTTCATGACCTAAAATGCTGATTCCTCCTCTCTCCCACTGTAGTTTTGTTATTTTCTGTGGATATTTTCACTGTAGTTTGTCATATCTAGTGCTACAGCAGGTAACAATACAGTAGTAAGTATCAAACACCACCATCTTGTTATAGTGAAATCTGTTATAGAGAAACATAATATTGGAGGAAACTTTGTAGAAGAGACATGCTTGTTTCATTAATTGTGGTATTACTGCCAAGAATTTTTTCAGTGTAGAAAAAAATTAGGAAATAAACTATAGGATTAAGCACTATATACATGGAGTACTGACACCTTTGCTACTGCATATACACCAGTCTTTTCACATGTATCATCCTAACATAATTGACCAAGATTTTGTTTTTATTATTAATCTTTGCTCTCATGCTATAATGAGCTTGAAAAACAAAACAAAACCAACCAACCAACGAAACAATACATAATGAAATAAAGAGCATCTTGCTTTCACATAGTATATTTGTCAGATGGTGCAGCCCACTGATTTTGAGCCCCACTTCACAGGAACTGTGTCATCCTTCCCTGTTTTGTCTAAGTCAATAAGTATTCTTACTAAACAATTTAGGAATCTGCAGTCTCAATTAAATCAGGATGCCAAATATTACACACACAGAGTGACTGGATCCTTCCAGTAAATACAAGAGCAGTTAAAGATTCACTGTTGTAGGTAGCATTGTACTGGAAAAGTGAATAGAGAATAATCCCATTGCTTGTCAATAGGATGTGTTCTAGAAAAACCCTCAAATTTAACTTTCTGATAGAGGTCATTTTAAATAACATCGCTGCACTATTGAATGAAGCAGCAAAAAACACAGATCCAAGACTCTCATTTTCTCATTTATGAAATTAAAGTCTAAAAGGAGGTATAGGGTTATCTATTGCTTATCAAATGTATTCAGTTATCCAGCTCAGAACAGGTATTTTGACATATCAAGCTAAAAGTAGTTTGCCAGTCGGAATCTGCAAACATTTCTTGCAAAGTTCTGCCAGTGCAACAATTATGGTGACAGGTAATATGCTATTGTGGAGCCTTCTCAGGAAAAGAATTTCCACTCAGTGTCAAATGGACACTTGTCAAGATAAGATGAATGTGCATACCTAAAAGAAAGTAATCCATCTAGCTTGATAACTTCTGTAGGCTGAACAAATTCAATATGCTTCAGCTATGATAGTTCAAGTAAATGTGTGAAGCACCATATGGAAGAAGTGAACACCTGCTGCAAGGTGTCACCTAACAATATTGCATGTGTCTGATGGAAGATTGCTGACATAATTCACAGAAGGGACAGAGTTTGTCTCCTACAGATGAAGAAATGATGGTAATGTGACTCACAGGAGACTTGAAAAAAGAGGAGATCCAAAATCTGTCACTTTTAGTAATGTACCTCGACAACTGCAGTTGCCATTTTCTGCAAGGTACTTCTTTTTAACTGTTGTCAGCTGCATGGTCTTCTTTTGCCCGTTGGTTTTATGAGGATGAAGGACACAATTTTTCTATGGCATGTGATGGAGAACTTTAAAAATTACTTTGAGGCCTTCTCAGTACAGTCTTTCTTTACTTTGTTCATAGAGTCTCACTGCATTCACATTTATATGATTAAGAACTGTTATTGTAGAGAATGTAAAATGTTGCCCTACTTTATGAATTGTTTAGGGAAGGTTCTCTGTTTCTGGAAAGTAGCAGGAACATAAAAACTCTCTGCACAATATGATAATATTAAATAAAATGAAAGTGTTATCACGTAAGAATTAATCATATAGATATTAATCACAGAGAGGGCATAGAGCTCTCTAGAAAGAGGAAACCTAGGGAGAAGTAATGCTGTTCACTCAGGGTTGTAGGAAAAATAAAAATTTCCTAACGGTGTTTTTGATGTTTTGAGAAAGAACATTTATGCATAGAGAAAAACACAGCCTAGCATTTAGACTAGCATCTAAACATCTTTTCCCTGTGATGGTTTATGGGGAGGATTTGTCTTTCTTTTAGCTAAACATATTGAGCTTGGTGAGAATTTATATGAAAGCAAGTAAAGAAAAAAGCATAGACTTCTCCCACAATTTATTCCAGGTTTTGTTCTTTATTTACTTAGATTTATGTCATTGAGGGGGAAAGTAAAAGTTATACATAAAGCTCTAGTCTCTCCCGCTTAATCTTTCAATTGTATTCTACATCCAGCAGGCTTAAAAAAACAAGCATTCAACATGAACAAGTCAACTCAGGTTAGCCAGCCAGTGAATGACATAAACCCTAGTATTTTCACTAACAGTTGTCTCCTGAAAAATAACACTACCTCTCTCTGAAAACCTCTTATACACAAAATGGCTTTGGCTGTGTTCCTGGGCTGTTCCTGAATGAAATCAAGTCACAGGGAACCAGGAGTACTTATAAAGCATATCCTGCTGGCAGCATGTATCCCGATACCGGACAGAGAAGCTTTTAGATAATCAAGTCTCTAATTTAGGACTAGAGAGACAATGACTAACAAGTATGAATATTCAGCATAGATCCCCTTAGACAAGCACCCTGCTTGGTCTTTTGTCTTCTATGCATGACTAACTTTAATCTGTCGTGATAAATTATGCATTGTAGTAACCTAATGTTTAAAAGGCTCTCAACATCAGGGGCCAGATCTAAACGCAAAGCTGATATAACTTTGCAGCAGCTAGATATCAGTGATACAAATGTGACTCTCACACTTTTCAGTGTGATCATCATTAATTGGTGCCTGAGTACAAACAACCTATTTAAAACTTAATAAAAGACCAATCACCAAAGAGCTGTTTATAAGAGAAAAGTTGGATCTTGCTCTGCTCTTTCTTAACTGTTGTTATGTTGAGCACTTTTACCTACTACTAGATCGTAAAATCATTCTGTATAATTTCTTCTTATTGAAAAACTCTAGTTTAATTAATTCTCTTTTTTTAATGTATGAATATAAGTGTACTTGTATACATGTGAATGTGTCTGTCAGAAGATATTACTGTGAGGTAAGTATGCATGACTGCTTAATTCCAAGGAAATAACCTATGCATCATTTAGCAAGGCATAAGTGCACACAGGTTATTATGAACCCTGCAGCTACATTAATTTGGTAAAGTTTTCATAAATGTGTGCCTACGTTAACAAAGAAACTATTTCTTTCCCTTCTGTTTTGCTTCTGTTTTGCAATTGTGTCCCTTCTGTGTCCACATAATGGAGAAGGCCCACTTATACAAAGAATGAAAAGGTGCAATGAGTCATCAAAATAGAGTAATTTTATAAAGAAAATATTGTTCTGTAATAATTTGTTTGAGAGTTGGAAATAATTGGAATTAATGCTCTGAACACATTGCATAAGCATGGCATGCTGGGTAAAGGAATTAGTTATTTTGGAAATTAATCTAATTTTTGTCTGCACATTGTCATTTACGTGAATAGGACTTGTCAGCTTGATTTGCTACAATGCCTGAATTGCTTGCTTAATCCCCAAAATATAAATAAAATATTTAATTACTTTAACTGTGAGTTTAACCTTTTCAGTACTGCTCTCTGAGTATTTCAGGATGAAGTTTTATTATTGACTTTACAGTTTTCAAAGTATGATCTCAAAATTGTTTAAAAAAAAAGAAAAAAATACTTTGAAAAATGACACGCCAAAGAATCCTAAGCTATCAGGAACAATATTGCATAGAAATTGAGTCCCTTTCATGCCAAACTTGTTCATGAGACATACAAAGAACACGTGATTTCTGCAAGTCAGTTCCATTAGTTATAGCCTGATGATCACAGAGGTCAAACTAATAGATGAGTTAGATAACCAGATAATTTCAGTCAAAGAGTCTGGGAGCTTTACATTAAGCACTGCGCTTTGTGCTGTCCCTGAAACTGAAGCACAAAGAGGAAAAATTTAGATTAGCACTACTTCCAGTTTTAATGTTGTCCAGTTAGATGCACTACAGACTGAAAAATAATAAACACTTCATGCAGCTTTTTGCCAGTAAATGAGAAGCATCTGTCATGGCAGCCCTGTTCTCTGAAACAGAAAAAAAGAGTGATCTTAAGTGACTATTCTGTTTTCACGCTCAAACAATTCTAAGAGAAGATAAATAAAAGATGGGGTGGAGCAACCATATTTTACACTGATATTCACAATTGTTCAGCATCAGTAGAGGTACTTTGTTAGTACACTGGCAGCTGTTGCAGGAGAACTAGTAAATGAGAAGCAAAAAACTCAGGGTTGAACTAAGGCTATAGAAAACCCATGGAATATCTAAATATGTCAATGAAAAGCAGTGCAGCATGAACACTTGAATTTAACTTCTCTGAGAAGAAGAGAGGATGTGTACAGCCAGAATGTTAGTGATATTTCAAATTTTGCTTTATGATGTTATATTTAGCAAAACATATGATCTTGTTTGATGAATTAATCTTAAGAGAATTGTCACATATAATCCAGAAGTGCAGTGGCATACAAAGAAGTTTGATACAATTACTAAACTCCTTTTGTAGAACTACTAACTTATTAATTATTAGTTAAGTTTCTTTTTCTTTGCTTTGCTTCTGGCTAAGTATAAATAGGTGGCTCAGGGACTGGTGTCAATGGAGGAACTTTGGGTTCTTTGATTGTGGAGTGACCCTTGTAGAATGTGGTTTGATAGACTCAGGTGAGTTACATCCAACTAATAAGGGAAAGAGGTTACTAGCCTATAAGTTGGCAAGACTCATAAAGAGAGTTTTAAACTAGATTTGAAGGAGAATGGTGATTGATCCAAAATCCCTCATAGTCATATGGCCGGTGTTGGACCCATGCCAAAGGTCAATGTTATAAACCAACTAAAGTGTTTATATTTTAGTGTGAGAAGTATGGATAATAAGCAGGAAGAGCTGGAAGCTTTGGTGCATCAGGAGAGATATGATATTGTTGCCATCACAGAAACGTGGTGGGATAAGTAATATGACTGGAGTTTTGTGTTGCATGGCTATGTGCTATTCAGGAGGGATAGGCGAGGCAGAAGGGTTGGGGGGTGTGGCTCTGTATGTTACAGAAGCTCTTGATGCCATGGAACTTGAGATCAAGGATGACTGGGTTGAAAGCCTATGGGTTAAGATCAAAGGGTTAGCTATTAAGCTTGATATTGTGATTGGAGTATGCCACAGACCACTCAATCAGGAGGATGATGTGGACCTATTGTTCTATAAACATCTGGAAGACATCTCAGGATTGTCCTACCTAATTCTCCTAGTTTACTTCAACCTCCCAGACATTTGCTGGGAACTTAACACAGCAGAAAGGAGGCAGTCCAGAAGGTTCGTAGAGTGTGTTGAGGATTGCTACTTATCCCAGTCGGTTAGTGAGCCCACAAGAGGTGAGGCTTATCTTGACCTGCTTTTCACAAATAGGGGAGATCTGGTGGGTAATGTGGCTGTCAGAGGTTGTTTAGGATGTATTGATTAAGAGACGATTCTATTTTCAATAAATAGTGCAACAAAGAGGGGGGGCAGTATAACATTATCCCTGGGTGGGTGCTCACTTGGGAGTTGGACTCAATGATCCATGTGGGTCCCTCCCAACTCAGAATAACCTGTGAACATCTAAACTAGATTTCCAGGGGAGATTTTGGGTTATTTCAGGAACTGATTAAGAAAATTCCTTGGGAGAAGGTCCTTAATGACAAGGGGGCCCAGGAAACCTGGGAGTACTTCAGGAATGAGATCTTGAAGGCACAGGAGCGAGCTGGCCCAGTGTGTCGTAAGGTGAGCCAGAAGGATAGAGGGCCAATGTAAATGAGTAAGGATATTTCAAATGAACTAAGAGTGAAAAAAAGTATGTATCACCTTTGGAAGGAGGGGAAGGTAACTAGGACTTTTTTTAGGGATGTTGTCAAGTCATTTAGAAAAAAAATTAGAGACACCAAAGCTCAGTTTTAACTTCAATTGGCTACTAATATACAGGATAATAAAACAAGGACAATCTCCTGTCTCTCTTGGATAAGGAGGGCAACGTAATCACTGGAGATGAGGAAAAGGCAGAGATACTTAATAATTTTTTTGCCTCTATTTTTAATAGTAAAGCGAACTGCTTACATAATAGATGGTCTCTTGATATGATTGACACAAACAAGGAATGGTTTAACCCCTCTTTAATGCAAGGTGAAGATGTAAGTGACCTACTAGTACATTTAGATCCTCATAAGTCTGTGGGATCTGATGGGATACATCGTAGAGTGTTGAGAGAGCTGGCAGACAAACTTGCTAAGCCTCTCTTGATCATCTACCAGAGGTCTTGTTTAGGGGAGAGGTCCTAAATGATTGGAAGTTGGCCAGTGTGACACCTATCCATAAGAAGGGTAGGAAAGATCCAGGAGATAATAGACCTGTCAGCCTGACCTCAGTGCCAGGAAAAATTTTGGAACAAATCATCTTAAAGGGAATTATGTTGTGCCTCAAGGAGGGTAAGGAGATCAGACCTAGTCAGCATGACTTTAGGGAAGGTCCTGCCTGACCAACCTCATTTCCTTTTATGATCAGGTAACTCGACTTGTTAATGAGGGAAGAACTGTTGATGTGGTGTACCTGAATTTTAGCAAAGCCTTTGACAGTGTCTCCCATTAGAAACTCTTGATGAAACTGGAGGTTTGTGGCTTGGATAGGTTTACACTGTGCTGGATCAAGAACTGGTTGGACAGTAGAGCTCAGAGTGGTGGTTAATGGTGCTCTGTCCGGCTGGAGGCCAGTCAATAGTGGGGTGCCTCAAGGTTCGGTATTGGGACCAGTCCTGTTCAATATCTCTATAGATGATCTCGAGGAAGGGATGGAGTCCATTATTAGCAAGTTTGAGGATGACACCAAGCAAGTTTGAGGATGACACCACATCAATAAATGTTCATTTGGTGGATAGTAGGAGGGCACTGCAGAGAGATCTTGACAGACTGGATAGGTGGCCTGAATCCAATGGTGTGGTGTTCAACAAGTCTAAGTGCCGGGTCCTACACTTCGGTTACAATAACCCCATGCAGGACTAGAGGCTGGGGGTGGAGTGGCTGCAGGATGATCAGGTGGAAAGGAATCTGGGAGTGCTGGTTGATAGAAAACTTAACATGAGCCAGCAGTGTGCCCAGGCCAATGGCACTCTGGCTTGCATCAGGATTAATGTTGTCAGTAGGACTAAAGAAGTCATTCTCCCCCTGTACTCAGC